>VYXB01002021.1:374781-568157 GCA_013397135.1 Pachyramphus minor | reverse complement strand
GGTAGGTGGCGGCGAGGGGTGTCCCTCGGGGGGCGGCGGGCAGACCCTGCCGGGGCCAGGCCCGCCGCGGACTCCTCTGCTATCGCTGTCCCGCTGTTCTCCCGCTTCCCCCCCGGCAAAGCGGCCGCGCCGCGTCGGGCCGGGGCTCTCCCTGATGCTGCGGGAGGTGCCAGTGAGGCCGCCGAAGGGGTGGGAGGGCCGGGGGGCGTCCGAATGCCCACTGCATCAGCAAATGCCTCCCCTTTTCCTACTAGTGCTGGAGGGAGACAACTGCGTGTTTGACGGGATGATTTATCGCAACGGGGAGACATTCCAGCCCAGCTGCAAGTACCAGTGCACCTGCCGCGACGGACAGATCGGCTGCCTGCCCCGCTGCAACCTGGATCTGCTGCTCCCCGGCCCCGACTGCCCCTTTCCCAGAAAAATCGAAGTCCCTGGAGAGTGCTGTGAGAAGTGGATCTGCGACCCTGATGATGAAGTGATTTTGGGAGGTTTTGCTATGGCTGGTGAGGAAATTAAAACTAACTATCACAGTCATTGTGAGGAGGAGGGGATATCATGCTGGAAATATCCATGGGGTTGCCAAATCTAAGACACATTAGTTTGAAAGGTCTATTTTTTTCTGATCTTTTTTTCTCACCTGAAGTGACTAGTAGGTATTCCAGTGGTAATGAATAAAGGCAGAGCTCAACAGGTAAAAGAAGAGATTCAGAGGACGAATATACACAGCAGTTTTAAAAGTTAGCTAACTTAAATTACATCCCAATTCTTAAATTTCTGTTTATCTGGTGCACAGTAGTTCTGTGAGTTTAATAAAACAGGGACAAGCTGCTAATCTTACAAACATTCCAACACTAAAAAAAAAAATAAAAACCAAAGCTTCAGTCTGGCTAGTTGCTCTGCAAGAATATGTTACATCATAAATACTATTATAACCGCTTAGTCTACAAGAGACTTTTTTCCCCTTAAATTCTGCAACTCTTACAAGTGGTCAGCATGGTTGCTAAAATGCCAGCAAATTCCAGCCTGTCTGTGCTAGAGCTCTCATCATTATTGCTGGCATTAAAAACATTACAGAGTACTTGGAGAAGCAGTGATTATAAGCACAGTGAGTGCATCTGTAAAAAAACCCAACCCACTCCAAAATGCAGAACTCATAAATTGCTTTTGTAATTGAAAACCCTAGACAATATTTCCCTCTTGTTTTCTTACTGGATTATGTCTCCATCGCCTTTAAATTAGACTATTGGTTCAGCATGAATTTTCATAAGATACTTTTACTGAGAATAAAGGGTACTGCATTCTCTTCCAGTCACTGCTCTTTTTGATCTTAAGCAGTTAGTTATGCTGAAACTTGGCTAATTCATTTAAAAAACAAGTGAGCAAGGATCCAGAGAGAAAAGCTCTAGTAACTTTGCAATGTGATGTGAAGTGTCAGTTGTGAGGCACATAAGGTATAAACAAAAAATTTGACACCTTTCTGCTATCTTTCCTTTTCTTTGTTTTGTCTGACAGTGACAGGCTAATCTGTAAAATTCCTACAGATGAATTATCTGCATTCTTTCTAGCAATGACCATTCCTCTTGGGAGGCCACCTTTTTGGAGCTTTACCGTGCAAAAGGCAGAAGGGCCATTGTAGAGGAACTTAATTCCAAGAACTGTGACCAGTGTCACAGTTGGTTGTGTTGTCTCTTCTTGTTTGCTCCTGTGCTAGTCAATGAGCCAAACTATGCAGTTAACAATATTTGCATAGTACAGCTTAATATGGCAGGACTATGGTCAGAGTTGACTATGCTTTAAGTAGCTATGATAGCCCCAGGAAATTGCTTCCCTCCTCCCTCCCCACCATCACCCTGGCTGTAGTCTGTCAATAATCAACAAGATGGGGTGACTTTATGATTGTCAGAGGAAAGGACTTTACTTCTGTCCTGTTTATTAGTTTAGATAAATCATTCAGCTTCTCTCAAATCACACTTAGCTTTAGAACAGATTTGAGATGTATGTCTATTGGGAAGAGTGAACAACGAAAAGTTATTAGAGTTCTAAACTGGTTTAAAAAATGACAGTAATTCTTGAGTGAACTGAATCTAAATGCTTTGCTGATTACACTGATATGCACCTTTCTGTTATTTTTAGATGTAGGAAGTTGCCATACAGGTTTCCTAAAAACACAGCTTTTAAAATTCCTAAATCTTGTCAAAAGCATGAGTCTTGATCCTTTTTGAACCTCACAGGTTGCTTTCCAGATGTGGTGGAGATCAGTTAGATACTGGGTTTTCGTGTGAGTTTTTCTTGTAGTAAAGTTCTCTGGGATTTTGTCTCCAGCCTACAGACAAGAGGCCACACTCGGGATCGATGTGTCGGATTCAAGTGCCAATTGTATTGAGCAGACAACAGAATGGAGTGCTTGCTCCAAAAGCTGTGGAATGGGCTTTTCCACTCGTGTTACCAACAGAAATCAGCAGTGTGAGATGGTGAAGCAGATGCGGCTTTGCATGATAAGACCTTGTGAAAATGATGAGTCACCTGATAAGGTAGGCTGCTCCGAGAGGCAAGGGGTTTTTTACTAAAAACGCATTAGACTTGCCATATTTGCTCAGTAGCTTTGTGCTGCACCTTCAGGTGATCAAGGGAGGGAATTCTGCCCCTCTACTCCATTTTGATGAGACCCCACCTGCAGTACTGCATCCAGTTCTGGGGTCCTCAGCAAAGGAAAGATGTGGACCCTATTGGAAGGAGTCCAGAGGAGAGCCACTAAGGTGGTGAGAGGTCTGGAGCACCTCCCTATGAGAACGGGCTGAAAGAGTTGGGGTTGTTCAGCCAGGAGGAGAGAAAGCTCTGGGGAGATGCTACAGCACCTTCCAGTACTTAAAGAAAGTACTACAAGAAAGATGGGAAGAGACTTTTTAGTAGGGCCTGTTGTGATATGACAATGGGTAATGGCTTTAAACTAAAAGAGGGTAGATTCAGACTAGATTAAAGGACTAGATACAAGAAATTTTGTACCATGATGGTGGTGAGACACCCGGGAGAGGTTGCCCAGGGAGGTTGTAGATGCCATTCCCCATTCCCAGAAACATTCAAGTCAAGCTGGACGGGGCTCTGAACAACATGATCTAGGAGAAGATGTCCCAGCTTACTGCAGGGGGGTTGGACTAGATGACCTTTAAACATCCTTTTCCACCCTAAACTGTTCTATGATTCTATTATAATTTGAGCTGTCTCAAACAGATCACATGTATTGCATGTGCGGGTTATTTTGACAGCTCACCCAGTCTAACTTCTCCCACAAATGCAATTGTATTACCTGCATGTATACTTCAGAGTTGCTTCAGTCATACAGAATGGATATGTCAGATTTCTAGTCTATTGAGCATCTGGAACTACAGAGAAATTGTGAGATCCTACAAAGTTTGCTTAGATAAATTAAACCTTATTTTAATCCTTATGATTTTTTTTCCAAAAGCAAACCCAACATTGACATTTCCAATGCAAAAAAACCTGTGTATCTAAGGGAGACTTTTTTGCTGCTTCAGCACATTATACAAGTATTTCTGTCAGGTGGAATAACATGTAGTTATGTAAGAGGACCATTACTTTATATAGAGTTCTGAGTGTTGAAAAGCACTTCTAAGGCCTTTGCTGGACAGTCTCTGCAGTTTTAAATAATGTGTTTTGTAAAGGATATGAAACATAAAAGCAAGGAGCTGGGGAGATTAACAAGAATGGTCAGAGGTCTAGAAAACATGTTCATCTAGGGAAAAATTGATAGAACTGAACTTCTTCTAAATGCAAGAGAAGAGAGATTCATTCTCGTAACTGTGTTCAGGTATTGCAGCCTGTTCTGAGTCTGTGGGGGATACAAGAAGAAATGGTGAGTTTAGACTTCGTGAAAATTAAGATATGAGTGAAAACCTTCCAGACAGTAAGAACAGTGAAGTGTTGGGGTTGTCTGGGTATATATAGACTCTCTGTCACTGAAGGTTTCTAAGGACAAGTTAGACAATCATCTGTTAAGAAACACATGCTTAAAGCTGCCTTGGGTAACAGGAATTACCACTTTTGCAATTCATTTTACCCCTCTCTTTTCCCCTAAATCTAGTCCTGTAACTTGCTTGTTTGGCTTCCTGATTCTCTGATGGAACTGCACTAGCTAGAGAAGTTTTCCGGTAGAGTATAGTTTCGTAATGAATGTTGACTTTGCTTGTATCAGATGACAAGCCTGGGCTTTAATTATTTGTCATTCATTACTGGCCCAGTAACACACTGTTGTCAAAGGGCAGACTTGCAGGTGTTGCCTGTAAGTGTCTACTGAAGCAGCTGCAGACTCTTCTTGCTGTTGAGTAAATAAAGACAATAAATTTGAGTTTTCAGAGTAGACCTATATCCTTGCATGCCAGTTTTTAAGTGCTGTCTGTCTTATGCAGTGATATATCTAACGTCTCTTCTCATTTCTCTTAGAAAGGGAAGAAATGTGTCCGAACAAAGAAGTCTGTGAAAGGTGTCCGCTTTGAGTACAACAACTGCACGAGTGTGCAGACATACAAACCACGTTACTGTGGCCTCTGCAGCGACGGGCGATGCTGTACCCCACACAGCACCAAAACCATTCAAGTGGAGTTCCGCTGTCCTCAGGGCAAAGTCCTAAAAAAGCCAATGATGTTGATCAACACCTGTGTCTGTCATAACAGCTGTCCTCAGAGTAACATTGTTTTCTTCCAGCCATCAGATCTGTCATCCAGCTAAGGAAAAATATGAAAAGCACGAATTAGATAGCAGAAAAGGTATAAATAGTTTATACAAAACTTGACCCACAATCGGATGAATGTAACAATTGCGTATATAAAATAACTAAAATGTTTTTTTGAAACGGTCTTTCAAACTAGGTGCTTTCTTTTTTCCTGTAGTTTATTAAATACCTCATTTACCTTTCCCTCTCCAAATGTCTTTTATTCACTTGAAGGAAATTTTATACCCTGGACGGAGCCTTCTTTTTTTCTTGATGGTGACCTAAAGATCACAACGCAGACAGCTAGACTTTCTCTTTGGGTTAAGGGGATCATGCCACAAGTTTCAGTAGCTGTAGGACTGGGCTCTTTAAAGTCCATGTGTTCCTTGTGGAGTGTGTGATACTGTATCACAGAAGCTTCCAGATTCTCAATTTCATTCTGCATCATGCATATAAACACTTTAGCAATGTTCTTTTCCTTTTTTGATGAAACTCTGGTTTTTGATGACAGTAAAAATCTTACTGATGAAAGTGTTGCATTCTTGTGATTTATAAAATACCTTCTAACAAGACCTCTGACTTTCTCTGAGGATTAAGTTTGCAGGTTTGCAGGTTTGAAATGACATAGCTAAAGTCCCTTATCCTGAAGCACAGGTTGATAGCTGACAGCAGTCGAATTTCTGTTTGGTAGCTTCACTAGCAGTTTCATCCAAAACCAACTAAAGTCAGTATCTTATAAGAATTTATTTCTAATTAATATGTGTCTGTAGATATAACTATTTGGATGCAAAAATAATATATCTGTATATTCCTCTAAAATACTAACTGTATTATATGGTGCTTCAGTTCTTAGAAAGGTGTAAGTGTAAATAGAAACTGTACATATTGTAATATAACTTTACTAAATAAATAAACTTTGTGATTAAAAATATTTTTCCCAAAGTTGTTTTTCTTAAACTGCCAACTTTTAGTAGCTAAAACACAAAGGGAAGAAAAAGGGTCTACAGACTCCTAAAGACAAAAGATACTGTCTTTTGATATTCTTAGTGTCCCTCGTTCTAATTTCTGCCCTAAAAGGTGTGCAGTGTCTTGGTCAAGGAAGTGGTCACTTGATCAAGTGTCAAGAAAGGATGAATAATTTTTGAGAAACACATTAGAAAGGAAGTTTCTCTTGAAGTCAGTTAGCCTGGGAGATAGAATGATTAAATTAAATTAGAGTGCCCTGAATCATAGGGGTGGTGAAGAATAATTACATGATTTGGAGTTCATGTTTGGGTATGAGGTACTACTGAAGTATTTAGTTGGGTCTTGTATCGTTTCAGCCTCCCAAAATCAGCCTGTGACCCTGTTTGTGCTAGACACTGTATGACAATATCCCCAAGGAATATGGAGCCTGAGGGTCGCATTTTCACATACAGTAAAGCAAGTATTGTAACAGGATTGTGCCAATAGGTCATAAATATGATTGTGCAGACATCCAGTTGCCTCAGCTTGGGATCAAGTTTAGCTCAGTGTCTGTCTGTCTCTGTTAGTGATACCAGAGTTGTACTTATGCCACAACTGTTCCATAACTGTGTGGTAGGAAAAAATCTGTCTTGAGAAAAAAACACCGAAGGCCAAATATCAACATATTAGGCCTGGTATCCTTCTCTAGAAGAGCTATCAACCTCCTGTTTGGCAATTCCTGATACACAGGGTGGAATTCAGCTGGGGGTTAAGACTCCTAAATTTAGTGTCTGCATGTGGACAGGTAAATGCTCATTTTAGCCAATGAAACTTAAGGTAAAGATAACCATGAATAAGCATCAGCTGCTGAGGTTTTTTTAGTAACTTTTAAGTCACCCTTGAAATTATGAGGCCCTGGTGCTAAAACCCATGATGGCTAAGGTTAAATAGATCATGTTCTCACCTGGGCTCTTGCATGACTTTCTCCACTAACTGCACCAAAAATTAATTTTTCTATAGTCATTGCTCTTGTTATCAACACATTCCTGCCTGCCTTTTGCTTTTCAAACAGCCAGAACATGACTAGCCTTGCCCATCATCAAGAGCATGTAGGTGCCTACATGCAACACTCTCTACCCTTGCACTTTTTGATTTCTAACCATGGAATCATGGAGTAGTTTGTGTTGTTATCTGGTCCAACCCCCCTGAAATGAGTGGGGATATCTTCCACTGCTTCAGGTTACTCAGAGCCCCATCCAACCTGACCTTAAACATTTCCAGGGATGGGGCATCTACCACCTCCCTGGGCAACCTGTTTCAGTGTCTCACCACCCTCCTGGTACAAAATTTCTTCCTTGTATCTGGTCTGAATCTACCCTCTCCTAGTTTAAAACCATTACCTCTTGTCCTATCACAACAGGCTCTACTAAAAAGTCTGTCCCCATTTTTCTTATAAACCCCCTTTAGACACTGAAAGGTTGCTAAAAGGTCTCCCTGGAGCCTCCTCTCTTCCAGGCTGAACAAGTCCAACTCTCTCAGCCTTACCTTGTAGGAGAGGTACTCCATCCCTCTGACCAGTTGCATAGCCATCCTCTGGGCCTTTCCTTGTAGGAGAGGTACTCCATCCCTCTGACCAGTTGCATAGCCATCCTCTGGACCTGGTTCAAAAGGTTCACGTCTCTCTAATGTAGACAATTTCTTTCTGGTTTTACACCCCACAAACCTTATGTGCTAGGAAATGCTGAGAGCCGGATAGCAGATGTCTGAGAAGTTGTTGAGCATATCAGATTCCAGGGGAGATGGAAGGGTTTTTTTTAAACTATTTGCACCCCACATCTCTATCTGCTCCCCGTTAGAATCCTTAGAATCAGGCTGGTTTGTGCAACGCTTTTCTAATCTAATGCAAGCTGTCAAGTATTTCTCAGGATCATCTGGCAAATTCATGCATCTTCATTTGCAAGAAATGTATCAACTGCTGAGCAATGCGCAATAATGCCTGGACAAATTTAAATGGTTTTTGTATTAATAAAGCCCAGCTAATCCTGAGCCAGGAGTAATTGGAGAGAAATGCAGTCAACCACTGATTTCCGAAGAAGTAAAATGGTTCACTCAATCACTTTATTTTGACTATGTGCACTATGGCATATGAGTGTGACTTCAATAACTCCTTTTGTCTGTAGACATTTCCCCAGCACTTTAAACTACAGTCTGCACTTCAGTAAACCAGTGCCAAAATGCCCCCTATAACCTTTCTTAGTGCTTCTCTGCTTGATCTCCACATCATCAACCCATTTTGTGAGAAGGCAGTTGCATTGTTATGAGCACTGGAACATTCACAAAAGAGAAGCGCTACAGTATTCAAATCCTTATTATCTATCTTTATAAACACCAATACTACAGCAATCTCACTGTCTTCTTACATTACGGTAGCATTTCAGCAGGAAAAATGCCTTTTGGAAGGGACCACAAATGTTTCCTATGGACTAAAGCAGCCAAATATCTGACCCAGTTTTACACTGTGTTTTAGACTATATACATAATTTCAATTCAGTGGCTCTTTTTGCCTCAGCTCAGTTGATACAGCTTTTCACCAGCTATCAGTTTAATTATATTCATTTAGATTTGTTTTACTTTAATATGGACAGTTACTACCTTAGTCTTTGAGCTGATTTCAGCCCATTCCTGAAAAAGCTCGTGACACTGATTTAATTAAAACACAACAGTGTTGTGTCAAGCCTGTGACATTTTTATAAGTAAACTCCAGTGATAAAATCATGAACATTTCTTGTTTAGGGTTGTGATTTTCCCAAGAAACAAAGTTAAAATATTCAGACTGAGAAAAATTAAATTATTCAAATGTCCACAGTTCATCTTCATATCTCCAAGGATTCACATCTGAGCATTTCAGGGAATGTCACTCAACATTCAATGTATAGGTCCATACTGCAGTTTGTACTGAATATGTGTTGATGAAACAAGCACAAAACATATTGATTGAGTTGTTCATTCCATACTCTCTGAACAAATTTACCTTTCCTTTGCTAGTACGAGTAAAGGACTGTCTCAAAAGTAGTTTGGTTAACAGTTTTTGGTGTTAGCAACTAGTATCATAAGTACACCTTCAGTAAGTTATGTTGATGATATCCAGTCTTACCCCCTACAGCATATATACCCTGAGAGATGTTTGTAGCTATTTCCAGTACTGTTTCATCTCTAAGACTTCATTAAAGCAACTTACTTCTTGCATTTAGTCTGCTTTGAATTTCTCTAGTGCAACAAAGATATATTGAAAATATGTCTCTTTTTAGTCCTCACTGCCTAGGTAAGGAGACCAGCTGACAGCCTCCTCAACTGATGCCTGACACTAGTGTGAAAACCTCAAAATTAATGAAATTCTACAATTGAATTCACTAAGATCATGGCCTCACTCTTTCTGTTTGCCAGAATAATTCTGGAAGTAATACAATAAAAGCTTCAGGAAAAATAGAATGTTGCTTCCCCCCCCAGTTCAACTTGTGATTTTTCTTCACTCTGTTTTTAATAATTTCTAGTTGTGTGGGAAGATGGATGGAAAGAAATTAATTACTGTTTCTAGTCCTGTTATTTAAGTATTATGACAAATGTGAACTGCATGAAGTAACATTTGTTATTTGTTACTATTAAGTTGTCCTCTGACAACTTAATGCACTGGAATTTATTTTTGTTCTCAATTCTTTATAGCAATAATAAAATCATTCTTTTTTACCAAAACTTTCTGTGTTGACTCATTTCAAAAAGCTATTCTCAGTATGTCTACCATGCTAAATTTTGTAGTGAGCTCTCTGGTGCAGGCATGAAATTTAGTGTGACCTGAGGGAAAATTCTACTCTGATTTTCCCATTACCAATCCCAGTTTATGCATTAGACAGGTATGGACACCTGTCTATGACCAGAGATATCACTAATATCAGTCAAAAGACCTACCATGTAGCTGTAAGAAGAAGAGTTTACTTGCAAATATAGAGTAAATATGTTTAAAATTGGTTTAAATCTCTGCTGTGAACAATGTTATTTCTATAAATGTGTAAAGGTAGATATAAGTCTGCGTCTTTATCATTAAACACGTTTTAAACCTCATGGACTGCAGAGGGAGCCCCATAGATTGTCTCCAGTGAGCTTGCTGGAGTAACATGAAATTAATTTCACGCTAAGCCTCTCCATGCAGATAGGGAATGGCCATTCCACTCAGTAGAGAATAGCCGCTGCTGGTCAATTGACTTAATTGAANGGGGGGGGGGGGGGGAAGGGTGTAGGGAAAAGCCTTACTTTTATCCCAAGGATTAAATTTATTCTGCCTTGGATATGCAAATTGTTTCAGTACAATAATGAGGAAAAGTGCCTAAAACTCTTCAGTGTTCATTATCTGGTTGTTGTTTTTCTCAATATTAGAATAATATATTTCCCCCAAAATATTTCATTCCAGTTCATAGAAGGAGACCTCGATCTCTGGTCTCATATGTTGTCGCTCCTCTTCTGTAGACTCTCATGCTATCAGCATGTGCTGAGACTGTTTTCCCTCTTCCGTATTTTTTCCATGCTTTCCTTATTCTGCTACTTATTCATTTACACTGTGCCCTCTAGTGGTAAGTTATGCATCCACATGCATATCCCATTTTCAGAAGCCTTCCCCATGCACCCTGCGCATCCCATGCATCCTGTCTTCTCCCTTTCTCCACGAGTCTTGCAGTTTTCAGGATGCATGTTATGCCCATTGCAGGCCGTTTGCTTGGAGATAATTGGAGCTTTTTTGAAGCTTATCAAATTTAATTTTGCTGAAGGTAAAAGATAAATTATATATAAAAGGATATAATAAATTGTATTCCAAAGAGAAAAAGATGTGTTAACTGGGGGAGATTTGCTCTTCTACACCACCGGGTCTGGCTCATTAAAAGCCCAGGCTCAGCACCTCATGTTGTCTGATTTACAGGAATTCAGAAAGAAAAAAATCTATCCATTACACCAAACAAAGACTTCAGCCTGCACATATCCAGGACTGTGCTCTGACCACCAAAACAGAAAGACGAGCATGTTAGCCCTTGTGGGAGGATTGCTAGATTGGGCTGGTTTTCCTTTTTTTCTTCTTTGCTTTTAATTAAATAATTGCACTTCAATATAAAACTGGGGGTTTGTGCAAAAAGAAGCAAATACCAGAAATCCTTACACAAATTGAGACAGAATAACATTCTTTGATCTTCCTTCATAAACAAGTACATTCAGTGAAATGCTTAAAAAGTTGTACCCTTGCCATTTTGCAAAAACTATATTTTCAGACTGTAACACGTTGGGCTGCCTGCCTCAGAAACAAAATGCACCTCATTGGGGAAAAGTATCAGAAAATCAACATTTTGAAAGTATATGTGTTTAGTTAATGTTCTCATGCAGTGGGGTGTGAGTTTGCAATTGTACAAAACACAGTTGTTCTCATAACAGGACCCTGGCAAGCCACGGCTGCATCACTTAGAGGAAAGGCAAAAGCCCATCACTTGGGTCCAGAATTTCAAGTTGCATTTCACTTCAAATTTACAAAGCTGGATTTCAGAGGAATGTTCCAGTTCTTCCCCGAACCATGGAGAAGGGGGACACCTGGTGGCTACAGGCCATTCTGACTTGTCAATGGTAACCTTTGAGTCTGCTTCTGAAAGGAAGGATGTATGCAGAGAGGATGAGGCCAACAGATGTTACCTATGAAAACTACCACTGGTTATGGGGACATCAACAGCAGAGGAGGACAGAAGCCTAATTTTTGAATGTATCTAAGTTACTATTGATATTATGGCAGGCCCCTGCCCCTCCAGGGACCTTGTTTTCTTTGTGTAGATATATAATGCAGAAGGCAGTTTCTCATCCCAGAGGCTTTCCAGTTAAGTGGGAAAGACACAAAGGATGAAGGAGAGGCCCTTTTCTCTGGTTACCACACAAGGCACTAAAAGCTCAGAATATATGAGCAGCTTCCTTCCCACCACACACAATTTGTGGTAAAACCAGGAAATGGGCCATTTCTCTTAAGTCCCTGTCTACAGCCTTAACCACAAATGCTCTCCTCCTCCTCTTCCTTCTCTTCCTCCTCCTTCTCCTTCTCGTCCTCCTCCTCCTTCTCTTAGCTTTACCATTTCAAGTCCACCCTGCACTTCAGACGATCGGTTTGAAGAAGTAATGAAGAAATATACATTATTTTTAAAGGACCAGAGAAGTCTCAGGCACCACAAAAAACCTTTACAGACTAGAAGGACAATGACCTCAGAGAAAATGATGGTCTCAGATGGTGACTGTTTGCTCCACCGTGAAGAGGTTGCTCCTCCTTCTCGATGCAGATGTACTTAAGACAGTCTTACTTTATCTGATTGCAAACCACCCGTGCCTGGTGGAATATGGTTTTGCATTTCTCTTCCTTGGGATGCTTGTGGAGGAAATAGCCATCCCTCACTTGCTCTGACCATTAGTCTGTGTGGTTGCCCTATCTTTCCTCTTCCAAGCTGAAGTGAACATTTTAGCTTCCATATCAGTGTGAAAAAAACCTCACAAAGCCCAGGGATCAGTATTTGCAGCCCACGTAAAGTGGCAGAACCCCAAATCTGTCAACAGATAAGGAAGATGAGGAGACCCGGGGCTTGGCAGTGAGTCCATGCCCTGCCTCCCAGGTACTTGGCACACAAAAAAAGAGAAGATTGTCCTGCAACCTTCAGGCCTCTCTGAAGTGGGAGGGGAGAGGGAAGGGCAAGAGCACAGTTTTGAGAGATAGAAAAACCTCAACCCAGCTGCAGCTGTTACACGAAGTTCTTTGAGGTATCTGTGCTCTTTTCCTTATGCTTGTTTGGGCTTTTGATTCCTGGAAAGAACTGATATGTTCTCGCTTTAATTCACATTTGTTCAGCATTTTAAAGACTCCCCCCTGCCAAAATAAATAAAATCTCTTGAAATGAAAATGCTGAGCTTTACCCAGCATGGGTTTTCCAGATTTACCACGAGGGGGAGGCAGCTGAAAAATTATGAGACATCCATTCTTAGAACTCAGTATTTTATGAAAAACACTGGGACATCCACAAGAAGAGCACAAGCAAATCTGTTTTCAGCCTTAGGGAAAATATTAACCTTTTCATGTTTGTTATCCATTCATATCCTTTTAAGTAAGGTTTATGTTTTTATAAATCTTATTAACTGCAGTTAGAATAAAATTCAGCAGTTCACCAGAGGAAGGAAATCTAGTGTAAATGATGCTCTTACTTCTATATATGGAGTGAAAGAATAGAAATTCCTTCTCTAGAATTAAAATCAACTCACAAACACATGCTGCATGACTCTTGTGAATTAGATTAAAAAATATTTTTAAATTTCAGGTGTGTTATACTTCACACTGAATTACAAAATTCATACTTGTGTTAAAAAAAAAGTTGTTTTCTCTTTCTGATATAATATTATACACACTGCAAATCTGTTTCCCTAACTAATTAATTTCCTGTATGTCTGAAATCATAGAATCATAAAATCATAGAATTAACTGGGTTGGAAGAGGCCTCTGAGATCATCAGGTCCAACCCTTGATCTACTACCACTGTGATTACTAGATCATGGCACTCAGTGCCACATCCAGGCTCATCTTAAAAACCTCCAGGGAGAATCCACCACCTCTCTGGGCAGGCCATTCCAAATAGAATTTTTAAGAACTATCAAAACTTAACCTGGAAAGTCTTTTAGTGATAACTGAGGATACCATAAACCTTCCACTGTCCACAACGTGATCAGACAAGGCAGATAAAAAAGCTAGATGAGGCATAGAAAGGTCAGGTCCCTTCCCTGTGCTCTCCAGCAGATCAGTAGCAGATCAAAAAATACAAAGGACTAGTAATGTATCTCTTGGACGAATTTTCTTGTTTAAGTGATGAAAATAAAAGGAGGTTTCTCTCTCAGTTTCTCTCTCTGATGACTGTACTTCACAGCCATGGAGAATTCAAAGTTCAAGGTCAATGTGAGCATAGAGCTATGAAAAGCAGCTGGGGAACCCTTTGGGAACACTAATTATGAGCCTATGAGGAATGATCTTCTCCCCTGTGTGAGACATGAGTCTATCAAAGATTGGTATTCAATAGCAAGCCTTCAGAATAAGCCACCTTTGAGAGCTATAATGAACAACCTCAAAAGAAGCCCTTATAAAATCTTGAACATGCACAAGATACTAGCCAAGGGCTTAATAAAATACACAAGCCCCACATGCAAAAAAACAGGCAAAACAAACAGAAACCTATGGCAACTCCAAACATAACAAGATGGACCTCATAAGGAGGAATTAACAGCAAATCTCTCAATAACTTGCCTTTTGTGGCCAGAGGTCTGCTATCTCCCCAGGGTATGAAGCACAGAGAAACCAAATTAAACTGTGGTTATCTGATGTCTCTAGTGAGATTCACTTCATCCCACGTCAGAGCTCAGTGGGGAGCTAAAGTCCAGGGCTGGGAGTCAGAAAGTCTGTGTTTGGTTCCCAGCTCTGCCACAGGCTTGCTGTGTAGCACTGGTCTACTTACTCAGCCTTTGTTTGCCTCAGTTTCCATGGCATAAAAAGTCAGGGATTGCAACAGGGCTGCAGCACAGGGCAATGGTACAAAGCCCAGGGAGGGGCTCCTCGCACATCCACCAGGTCAAGGAGGGTAACCACTGTCAGAAGTGCTAGTTTCTAGATATTCAACATCACATATTTTTGAGTTGCTAGGATTCCTGGCAGGGTAGGACAGCTTCCAGGACAGACTTACTCTATGGATAGTGGATTAAGTGATTGCTGGAAGATGTGTCATTTCTTAATTGTAGGAGGTTATTGTGCCCAAATACTGACTGGTGGGATGAGGACAGACCACACAGCAGTACCTCATCCCAGGAGCTCGAGGCCACGTTGCATAGCACAGCACTAACAGGGTTGGATGAGAGGCTGTGGTCCCTCAGTGCCCCGCTGAGCTGCTGGACTGTGAGTTGCTCAAGCTGCAGGAGCAGCCTGCTCAGCCACAGAAACTGTGACAGTATCAGATGGCAGTGATGGTAGGGAACAACTGTGCAACATTTGTAATATGTCACCACTGAAAAGGTATCTTAACCCCCACAGTTACACAACACCATCTGCAGCAGAGCCAACCCCAGACAATGCACATTTTATACCTCCTGTGACCCCTGCAGTTTAAAAAATGTGTCTCATGGCCTGGGGCAAACTCAATTTCACAGAAAAGGAATCTTGGAAGAAATTCTGACACCCCAGTGCAGATCCGTAATGTCACTTGGCATGGTCTCATCCCATCAGACACAGTTGTTTCCCATTTTACCACAAAAAAAAAAAAAAAAACCCCTGCATCCAACCTGGTTTCTGAGGAAGCCAGTGGGAAGAAAGGACTGCAGCCAAGGGCAAAGGGAATGCAGTTGGCTTATAGGAACCTGGGATAACAGTGAGCTAGAACCTGGCACAACAGTGGGATTTAGCCCAATTGACCTTCAAATCACATGGAGGAAAGTTGGCAGAGCCTCTCCAATGCAGAGAAGATAAGGCAATAAGCCTGCAAAAAAATTACTGCCTCAAGAGGAAATATCTGTAATGAAAACTAAATGCATTTTAAAAGAAAACAATTAACAATTAACAGTATTGCAAATTCGATCCTTCCTGGTCTAGAAATGTCACTAATAAAGCTGCCTCTGAGAGGTGTGATTCAAAGATGTTCCCTCATCAGTCTCAGCCCTTATTTGCTTTAAGAGTTGAATCACAGAATCTTAGAATGGTTTGGATTGAAAGAGACCTTAGTTCCAATCCCCTGCCATGGGAAGGGAAACCTTCCATTAGAAAGTGTCTTGATGTTACGAATTATTAATTATATTACTAAACTTGTTGTTACAATTGCCACAGAAGGAAGTCACCAGGACCTTACATCTTACCTGGGCTCTGTGGTCAGAGCAACTACTGTGACACCCAAGAGCCCACCTCTGAAGATATTGGGTGTACTGGTTATAGCAGCTGGAGGAGGTTCTATGATGACAAACCAAGACAACAGGGGCCAAGGCAGTAGAAACTGATTTTCCCTTGCAGACAGACAGGGAAGCAAAACATATGAGCCAAACACTCCATGCTTACTCTGAAATAAGGTGATATCAGATGGAATGGCTGTAGTGGAGATATCTTTCTTGACTCCAGACCAAATATGGAAAGGTCGGTGGATGCTACAGCCACAGGAACATCATACTGATTCCTCTGGGCATTTTCTCTCTGCCAGATCTACAATTTGTACCTCCAAGTTCTTTACCTCCTACTAACCCTCAGAGGAAGAGTTGAAAGAAACAAGTGAGTAACTCATTTACAATGTTCTCATCATCCTTAACACAGGGCTGTTACACAGACCTTACCCGGTTCAAAGCACTTCTACCTTCTACAGCTTTGAGATTTAGATTCTTTCATGGAAGTATGAATTAAGGCTTGAATTTGAATTTGAAAATGAATGAATGAAGTAACTTCAGTTTTCTTCCATTTAAATAGACAAAAGTACTTGCCATTGAAACAGGCAGTGGTTATATTGATTGTAACGCGCAGCTCGTGTCAGAGGAACTGCTTTCTTTTGGCTTACAGCATCAGTCACACCTTAGCTCCTGTGATCCTTCAGACCTTCTTTTTACCCTCTTGCTTTTTAACATGAGCTCTCATAGAACCTGTCTGTGGCCTTTGCTTTCACAAGGTAATTTTTAGATGTTTCTAGGTTTCATTTGAAGATACCATTTTCATTTCACGTCTAGAAATACAACAGGGAAAAAATAGGAATACAATAAGACAATACAATAAGACAATGGGAATACAATAAGACAAGATAAGGAGGCTGGGAAGACAGAAGTGACAGAAATTTATAAATAAGGTGTCTGGGTCATGATGCAGCAGACAAGATCCCAGAGACCACAGGAATCTTCACAAATTTTTCAATATGCATAACATACCTCTGCACGGGTGACAATTCCCATAAATTACTTTGGCAGCTGAGATATACGCAGTGAGGACCAGTCCTCCAGCCTTCAGGGCTCTCTCTGTTGTGTGCCCCTCGCAGATCTGTTTTCCACTCTTTGATTTCATGTTTTTGAAGTTGTTTGAAATTTGCATGCAGAAAATCATTACAAGATGATTGTATCAAGATGTGTTTTAATATGCTTTATTTTTCCAGGCAGTCCTTCTGTCCACCTCCCAAGTCCCAGAATCACACTGAATACATAAATAAGAAACAGGGTTGTGAAATCACCTCCAATGTAATGTAGCCCAGGCCCAGGCTCTAAAGAATGTGTTGTTCAGTCTGACTTACATCAGAAGGAAATGTAAAATATGATTCCTGTGGGCAGTGAGCCAGTCTGAGCACGGCCCTGTCACTGCATCTTACAATCTCTTTCCAGAGTGGTAATGTTTTGATCTGCTTCCTGTAGAATTTGAGAGCTCTAAATAAAAGCCAATTGTACCAACATTGATTTTCTCTTCATGGAAAGAGTCAGTATGTGAATTATGGTAAAGATAAAGATAACAACATGGGGAAAAAAAATCTGTGTTCTCCTAAATTATGCCTCTAATATTTATCCAAAACAATGTTCCACAGTGTCTCACAGACCTCAAAGAAATTGCCACCGGAAGAAAATTGCCCCTATCATGACTGTGTTGCAGACACTTGTAAACTTTGAACAATGTTGGCTATGAGTTTTACTGTTTTAGCTCTGAATTTTGCTGTGTCAGACAGAGTCAAGAAATATCAGGCAGCACACTCAGAGAAGGTACTTCCTGGAAACAAAAAATTGTACGACTCAACAGCAAATGGCTTCTGACTAAGAGCGAGGTTAAAATGTCAGCATAAACTTTCTCCAGGTATTTATAAAATATTTATATCACCACTTAAATACAAAATCAATTACATGTACCTAGCATGATGGTGCTTATAGCTCTGGTGCAATATAGACTGTGATGAGCTACAATAATAATAGATCCAGTGTGGAATTAGCCTCCAAACAAGCACCTAGGTCTCTTGTAGCTGGGATAGCACTTGTGCCTAACAAACAGCAGTTGAGACCATTCAGCCTCTGGGAGTTCAATGGGTCTGACCCTGGCTTACACGAGTGAGGGTGAGCACAGCTGATGGCTTGAAGATACCAGTCCTGATCAGCCACAGAGAGAGCAAAGGAGTACCAAGGGAGCTGGAGGAAAAGAAATAGACTGCAGCTGTATATAATGGTACATAACTGTATATAATGAAAACCTGTGCATCTCGGAAATTAAGAGTATTTGACAGAAAATATGGAATTGTGATTTGGCAGCATCAGAGGAGGAGAGTGACTGGTGTGTCCAGGTGGCCAAGAAGGCCAATGGCATTCTGGCCTGGATCAGGAACAGTGTGGCCAACAGAACCAAGAAAGTGATTCTGCCCCTGTACTCAGCACTGGTGAGGCCACACCTGGAGTGCTGTGTCCAGTTCTGGGCCCTTCAATTCAGGAAGGACATTGAGGTGCTGGAGCGGGTCCAGAGAAGAGCGACCAGGCTGGTGAAGGGACTTGAACACAAGCCCTACCAGGAGCGGCTGAGGGAGCTAGGGTTGTTTAGCCTGGAGAAGAGGAGGCTCAGGGGTGACCTCATCACTCTCTACAACTACCTGAGAGGAGGTTGTAGCCAGGTGGGGGTTGGTCTCTTTTTCCAGGCAAGTATCAGTAAGACAAGAGGGCATGGTCTTAAATTCTGCCAGAGGAGGTTTAGGTTAGATATTAGAAAGAAATTCTTTACAGAGAGGGTAATCAAGAATTGGAATGGGCTGCCCAGGGAGGTGTGGATTCACCATCCCCGGAGGTTTTTAAGATGAGACTGGATGTGGCACTCAGTGCCATGGTCTAATAACCATGGCATTGTTGGATCAAGGATTGGACTTCGTGATCTCAGAGGTCCTTTCCTACCTATCTGATTCTATGATTCTGTGCTTCTATGATTCCAGCTGCTACAGTGAGGCAGCCAGAGATATACATGGCATACACAAGCAGAAATATTGCTGTGAATACAGAATATAACTGATATTCCAGGTTTTAACAAGAACAGGGTTGGTTTTTTTGTTTTGTTTTGTGGGGGGTTTTTTGAGGAATATGATTTGATATGCATTTTTTTCTTAAACAGGCATTTTTATTAAAGATAAATTTGAGCTAGAGGAGCTAGGAAGGAAACAAGAAAGGGGAATGCCTGCCTTACAAGACAATATTAGAAGTGTCTGGCTTAGCCTGAAGCAAACACTCATGGAGAAAAATCTATGATTACTCTCTATAAACACAGAAAAGTAGACCAAAAACAGAGAAGGGAAAGAGCTAATAAAGTAAACCAGAAAAGCTTATTCAAGAGCACATGGGCACAGAGTGGCACTGACAAAGTTTTGCTGGAAGTTTACAAAAGGGCTTCTAATGGAGAAAGTCAGCAGTATGTTCCAGTTGGAAGGGAAAAAGCACCAAACCAAACTTATTTCTAGGACAGTGCTTGTTAAAGTCATCTGAACCTTCTGTTTTACTGCAGTGGCAGAGGGCTTGAGTGTGAGGTTGGATTACTTTACAGACCTGGACACTGGACAGTCTTACCAGAAGAAGCAGCTGGAGATTTCATTGACACCTGAATTTAACAGGGTTGCCAAAACTGGTCTTTTGCGCTTCCTAAACCCCTTCAGAGGTTCAGAGTGAGGTGCCAGCTTTGCTCTGGGACCACCAGACAGCAGATTCAGCCACCTATACATAAGCAATTGCAATTCAACTTTCAGGCAACACTGGAAAGGATGCTGCTGTCCTAAGTGTTCTATCTTAGCAATGAAAATGTTTGTCTGGGAAGCACAATATTGGGACCTGGTGGGAACTCACCCTGTCCCATGTTCAGTTGGCTTAAGTACCACATGGCTCACTCAGGCAGAGAAATCAAGAGGTCAGAAGTCTGTGGGCAGAAGGAACCACTGGTCCTGTCCCTGCTCCCAGGAGTCTCTGTAGTGTTACCAGGCATTGGATAAGATATGAGAACAGCTCTGGGAGCAGAGAGGAGAGGCCAGGCCACTTCCTTCCCAGCTAAATGCTCTCTGCCCTGAACTAAAAGGTTATGTTTGTGTTCTTCCTCTCCTACAACACATCCTGAATTTTTTTCCTGCAGTTTTCCCAAGACCAATGCAGCTTGCTCAGTATAGAGTAGTCTAGAGCTGGTGACTTAGAAGCAGTTGTTTGAGGGGAGCCATGGTTTTGAACTATAGACAACTGTTGTAATCAACAAGGTATGAGAAGTGAACCAGCCCTAGCTGGAAGTACAGCCTTAGGCTACTCCTATTTGCTAGCTGACAAAGCTGTAAACAGCTTTATTCAAGAGTCGTAAGCCTCTAGCCCAGAGTTTATAAAGATCAAACAAATTTTGCCTTTGCCTAGTTTTAAACATCCAGCTTAAAATTAGGTACATTCTCTTTTAGGCAATTCCCAGTTTTTAACCTAAGAAAGCAATAAAAGGACTAACAAAACTTCCCAGATAAGGTCCATCTCCTTTTTTGTTCAATCTCAGCTTAATTTCTGGGAACAGACTGCAATGACCGCCTTTCTAAAGTGTCTCTGCTACTCAGATTTAAACCCTGCATCTGCCCAACTCCCACCTCAGTGAACAGAATGTGAGAAAAACCCCTCTTCTCCTACTCCCAAAATACTACAGGTTTTGGGGCAAATAATTCTGATATATGACTACAGTAGTAGATACAAAATGATGAGCTAAATAAATCATAGACCTGGAAGACAACATCACTAAGAACCATTAGTCATACATACTTCATGATACTTTTAATTTTAAAACTGACAAGCAGAACAGGCAACACAGCTCCCAACACATGAAAGGAGATCACATGCTGTAACATTTAACTTCAAACAACATAACACAAATAGATTGTTGATCTGCATGATTGTTTAAGCCAGTGTCAGTGTTTCCAAACTTTAGAGTAATGGGACCACCATTAATGCTAAGACCTTCTTGTGGACCACCATGTACCCTGTATCATCAAACTTCTAATTGAAAACACTACTGAAAGCTGTTCAGTTTGGTTCTGCAGCCCAGCTGTGGGCCACTTACCATAAGCTCATGGACCACCAATAGTCTGCAAACCACAATTTGGTAATTATCTGTCCAAGTGACTCAAGGCTAGAAATGTGCTAGAAAAAGTAGTGGAGGGGTACTAATGTCATTACAAAGATATTACACATAACTAACCATATGGTTACAGAGCTCTTTATACCACCCGCAGCTTTCCATGTGGGAACACTCTTCCAGCTCCTGATTGTCTTGTTAATGTCTCCCATAGAGTGTATTTTTGCAGCATATCCTGGGATTTGTTTATATGCACGACTTTGTGCCACAGCCAGTAGCTACAATTAAGGCATAATTATAAGTGGTAGGGCAGGGAGGAAATCTTGGCTACCAGTAAATTTCACAATGCATGGTTCTTCTACATCTCATAAAATAGTTTAATTGCGCTCCTTCTTGTTTGCCTCATTGTTTAACTAGTTATGGGGCTGAGCTGTTTTTTCAAAGTCCCCAGGTCTTGTGGGTCTGTATTTTAAGGCCTGGTTCTCCTCCTCACTTAGTGGAGGTGGAGCAGTGCAAACCAGAGATCCCTGGCCACAAATGACTACTTCAAGTCTTACTCAAATACAGTTTTCTTATATGTTTTGGGCATCCTTGAATTCTTGGTTTATGTTTTTAGGTTCATCCAAACTCTAATTACACATTGATCTTTGAATAGCAGATACTTGTTTAACCTGCTATAATACATGTATACACACATACTCACATACACAGAGGATTTATCTACAGGACAGTGAGGTGCTGTGCAGAAATGCCTTAGCTATCTATAAATGACCTCGCTGAAAGTGTTACAGCACTGCACAGAGTCATGCTCAGTCTGCTCAGTCTGCTCAGAAACCTGGCAGACCTTAAAAGGCAGCCTTTTCGTTCCTGGTGTAGGTGGGTAGCACAAGGTAGAGAAGCCCAAGTTGTCTCTAAACAAGCTGACTCAGATAGTACAAATAGTGTAGCCATGACCCTGTGGAGCAGCGTATGCGTATTGTAAGGGGAATATTCTTTAATACTAACACATTGAGGCTTCCATGGTGCCTTTGGAAAGGAAAATTCACATTCAGTCCTTTCTCTCTCACAGAGAGGTAAATAAGCACCAGGAATCTGTAAAGTCCCCAGGGCATCAAAAGGCTAAGACTATTCAAAGACCAAAGAGGCAAGAAAGGAGACTTTCAAGCTGCCAGAACAAGTCAGTGGGCCTCTTTGGAGGTCCTTGACCATCCCTAAGATGAACCCTTGCAAATGCATTTAAAAGTTCAGAAAACATTTTATGCAAAATTCATCTCTGGCACTTTCTGACTTGGACTAGGTAAGGCTCTTTGGACAGTATTTATGCCTGCTTGGGAAGCAAACAGCACATTATCATTTGGATACAGAAAGGTTGGGTTGGTTGTTCTAAATTGCACAGAAAATCAGTGGCAGGTCCAACAGTGAAGGTGAGGAGTGATGATTGCATGTTCTGTTCTCTTCACCCTACGCTTGCTTCCCAGTGCTGCAAAAGGCATCTCACACAGGCAAACACAGAGAGGGAGGGAGCAAGGAAGAATAAGATTAAAAACTCTGGAAAAGAGATTGTGGAGAGGATGTTGCATACCACCCATAAAAAGCTGTTTGACACATGGAAACAGCAGCAGTTCTCCCAGGCCAAGATTGTAGAGACAAATTTATCTCTTGTGCAACATTAGTGAAGGAAAGACACAAAGTTACTTCAAAAATAGATTTGAGGCATTAAATCAATGCATTTTTGCTGGGCTATAGCAGAACTTGTCTTATTCTTCTTTGTTCTTGACCTTTTATTGGAAAAAAAAATGAAAGTAGAGCAAATATGTACTCTGGGAAAAAATATATCAGCAGCATATGGCTTCATGAAATAAAAAAGACATAGAGATTTGGGGTTTTTGCACAAGAAAGATCATGCAGGTATACTTGGTTTACACGAACACTATGCCGATGCTAATGTTTGCTCATGGCACCCCACCATGATGTGCTGTTCCAACACTGCTCAGCCTCCGTGACTGAGAAATGAATGTGACATTAAATGAAACAATCTTTGCCTGAGGGCAAGGCAGCCCAGCTTCCAGGGAGGTGATGGCTCTGTGTCCCTCTGCAGCCTGTCTCCAGGAGGAGACAGCCAGCTCTTATCTTCCTCACAGGGGTATATACGTGAACTAGTATTTAAACTTTTTTTTTTTCCCCCATCTTTCTCACAGGCTGTTTTTGGAATCTGGAAGCTTATGGGTCTGAAATAACCCAAGGTCTGTTTTATTCATGATACCTCAGATCCTGCTTGGAGGAAGCACAGCAAGAAGACCAGACCTAATCTCATTTTATTTCACCCTGGAAGCTCCTTGAGGAATTCAAAAATCCTGTGAAAACCCCAAAACAAATGTAGAAAGAAAAGAGAAAAACACACAAACAAAGAAATCCAGCTTTATTTGGGTTTCCCCTAAACACGAGTCTCAACTGCACAGCACTGCTCACTGAGAGGATATTTCCTCAGATATCTTATGACTCACTGAACTGCATAAACTATGTTTGCCATTCACTAGGGAGCTAAGTTTAGTTCATCTCTATCCCCTTGCATTCTTCTCCTTATTTACTTTTCCCAGCTTTGTGAACAGTAACTTCTTCCATGTCTGACTATGCCCATAATGACCTTCCAGGATATCGAGACTTACAAACTAATTTTTTTTACTGTGTTTCAGGACAGGTTTTGGATACATGTGTTCACTCTCTATTCCAAAAGAAAGCATAAGTTTCCATTCACTCATTTTTCAAATTACCAAAGGCAAGTAAAATGTACTGATCTTGTTCTTGACAATACAAAGCAAATGATCCCACTGTTGTTTTCATTCTTACACTAAGCCTGTTATTACTACCCCCTTTCGAATGCAAACTTCTCATGTTCCAGTGCATTTATTGGACATATCTGAAACAGTATCAGTGGCATCACAAAGTTACACAACATATGAAGGTTCAGCTGCTGAAAAAGGGACTATTTAGAGGCAGTCAGATAAGAAGTGCTCTGCAAATGCCAATACTTTGACAAGTTTCTTTCTTCCAACCCATCTCAGCAGCTGATTCAGTCTATGTTGGGATCTCCTCACACTTTCTCCTCCAGAATCAGTACCTCTGAGTCCTACTACAAATTTTCACAGTACTTTCCTCTTGAATTAGTTTTAATTCAGACAAAAAAAGTCCATTTCAGAAGAAGTGGATTGAATTCCCAAGATGCTGTTAGTTTTCACTCCACCAGGGAGCTAACAAGGAACTCCTAAAGTCCCTCTGTGGGACTTACTGTCCCCATCAGTGTAGGCAGGGTCTTCAGATACATCTCCTGCCCCGAACACTAGAACAAGCCCAAGGGATATTATAGTGACCTGAGTCATCTCCCCTTGCTCCCTGTGGCACAGCAAGCAGGGAGGCAGGGAAATATTGATCACCACTCCACAGGACACCTGAAAAGCAAAGGCCATCTTGGAGACCTCTCATAGGAGTCTCCAGTCCAGGCCAAGACACATCTGTCCTGAAGTCCAAAACCCCAGTTTGGTTAACTCCTTGAGTCAGTGGCTTTCCTGGGCAGTGAGGGAGCTGCCCAGGCTCGGCTGCATCACACCTCAGAGCTCTGCTTGCTCAACAGCAAGTCAGCAAGCTCGTACTTAAATCCTGATGGGACCCAAAAATCACATTTGCCCAGACAGGATGGCTCTTTTTGAGGTCATTCAGCACAGACATCTGGGCTCTGATGCTCACCAGAAGGATAGGCTTGACCCAAAAACACAGCTAAAGGCATTTTTTGTGGAGAAGCAGCTGGAGCATTGAGTGCAACTACAACCCACTTTCTCTATCTAGAAGACAAGGCATGTGTCCAGGATCTGAGGCTGTGAACCTTCCTCAGCCTGAGGTGGCGCATCATCAGTCTTCATTTAACTGATCAGGAAATGAGGGCAGTCTGTTCTTCACAGAATCTAAACCAGTGGCCTAAATGGGAAAAGTTCTTTTTCTCATGCCAAAATTACTGGTTTTTCCCCTCATCCTTGAGTTTTCATATTGGTTTCATATCAACTGCTTCTCAAAAAAACCTACATTCTGTTTTAATATTTTGAGGTTTAGAAAGGAGGGGTTTAGCTAAGTGCACTAAAGAAGAAAAGCCTAAAACATTTAATTGAAATAGCAGTAAGCTTCAGATTATTTTTTTTTCTAATAAAAAAAGAAAGATCTCAAGGAGGCTAGAATCAAAAAATGCACCATTGTCTTGCCATTTCTCTTATGCAGGAAGTTAAGACAAATATAAAAAAACAGTGTGATGTAACAATAATTAAAGAGAATTAGTGCAAACTGTAATGCACAGCCATGTAAAATCCAGAAGTACCTAGTCCAATGAATGTTTTGATATCCAGAAATCAGATTTCTTTCAATATTATTAAAAAAATTTGCAATGTTTACGTGGAAAAGACCCTCAAGTAGTTATTTAGATATCATATCATTAGATATTTCTTTTCAACAAATTTTATTTGCTTCATTTGGCATACCACATTTTAAAAACAGGGAATCAATGTTAAAGCAGCCCTTTTTAAACTAGAAAGTGAAATGTTTCCTTCCAAGAAAGACAAGCAATACATTTCAAGCTTTATCTAAATGGCTTAATTTATATTTCCCCAAAGCAAAACTTTTTCAAAATGATGACTTTCTCAGGGAAGACTTTTGATTTTGAAATTCGGAAAAATGGAAAAAAAAGTTTTTTGCTGGACAGGTTTTGACCTCTTCTCTTGATTTACGTAAGACACACAGAGGCACAGCACTCGCGCCAAACAGCCGCGCAAACCTGCCAAGGTTAGAACACTTCACCACGTGTGCTGCCTTGCTTACAACCAACCTCCTCCTCTGTATTAAATTGCACAAGTATCCTTCAACCCATGTGTTCCAGAGATGCTGGTGCAGCTGAATGATCACCTCTAGGAGTCATTCCTCAGGCTGGACCCACCAAACAAAGCTGTGATCAGCAGCTACAGGGCAGCTGGTCCCCAGGCTGCCCCCGTCACCTGGTGTTTGTCTGTACCTCATGTCTCAGCTTGGGTCTGTGGCAACCCAAGGCAGCAGGGCAGGAGTTTGACCAGGGACTCAGCACTCCATGTCTTTCCCAGAAATAGCAATGATGGCCTACCTCTCCGTGTCTGGCAGAGAAGTTCAGCAGCCCTTGCTACTGCCAAAGTGGCTCAGTCACCAATCACAGGCTCAAAAGCCATGATTCAACCCCTGCAGCTGCTGTGGTTAAAAAAGAGTCTTAATTACATAGGAAAATGTGCTTGAAATCATGATTTACATTGGTTCAGTTCGCCCCTGCCTGAAACCAGAGTAAACTGGGCAAAAGGAAATCACAGTTCATAGTCAATTTTGCCCATCTGCACCAGCCTTATCAAGATGTGGGACCATTTGGTGACTGGGAACCAAAGGCTTTTTCTGAAACAGAAAGAGTTATAACCAAGACATTTCTTAAACTACACAGATTTTTTTTCACAGTTCCTTTTGTTGTGGTTTGTATTAGTTGTTGCTTTTCTAACCCACTTTCTAAGAAGCTACTGCTGCTAATACCTGTGTTTAGCAAGCACTGAAGATTTCCCTAACATATGATCAAATCATTTTTTTTAACTTGTCATAGGTAGCTATGTCCAGAAACTTGAAACCAAGAACAAACTCTGAGACAGATCAACTTGCAACTATTATGGCAATTGGCCTTGCTGTATAATTATGCTTAAACCATACAAATTAATCTTTGCAAATGTAGGATACATTGCTTCAGCAGCTGTGTTTTGAAGATATTGTGGACTTCTTACTGCAAGCAGACTGGAAATTACTTTCATCGTACTGTTTGGAAAAAATAGTCAAACCTCAGGGATTACTAATGATGTGTAAATAAGCCAAAGTTAGCATTCTGGGAAAGGAGTAAACAGTAGCAGTGCTTGAGATCCGATGTGGTGACCCAGGCAATGATACTGATCAATGCCTTCCTGGAGGAGGAAAAATTAGAGAGTGTAGAATTAGAGGCACCATTCAGCTTAAAATGAATAGAGCCTTAAGCTAAACAGAAGGGAACAACCTTATAAGATCATAAAAGGGCTTTTTGTTCACCCTGTACCATACCTCCTTTCATTGTGCAAGGCTGTTATCATCTTTCATTAGTGGCCCTTTAGGCATAAAATTTTTATCCCATGAAACATGAAGATTTTTATGGACCAAATTAAGACTATTAAATTAAAATCCTGGATGCTTAGCAACAAAATATGGCTGAGGAAAGAAGTCTGAAAGCACACAAGAAACAATCAAATCCCTTGGCAGAAAGAATAAGCAAATAAATACTTTGTGGCTGGATGAATGTTATGCTGTGTTAGCCTTCTAGAACAAAAGTTCAAGATGGGCATAACAGAGCCAATTTAAATTGTTTTCTAATTCAGAGGCAACCACATTGAGCTCTAGATTGGGGACTCATCTTTTCTTTTAAAACATGTCAATTTATTTTACTGAAATATTCACTACTTCCGGAACACAAGACAAGTAGCCACAACTACTAAGCTGGGGAATGCTTATTGCTTCCTCTCATTGCAGGAATCCTGTAGGATCCCTGTGGTGGGGACAGCATCAGCAGGAGCACAGGAGACATCGTGGAGTGGTCTGCCCATTCCTTGAAGGCTGTTGTATGTGCCTGGAGAGAGGCATTTATACAGAGGAGTGACAGACCTCCTCAAGGGGAAGAGTGAACTGAACATTGGTCCTCACAACCTCTGCAGTTGTGTTCACCACCAATCCATGGGGACAGGCTCCCATACTGCCCCCTTTCCTGCCTCATGTGAGTATGTCCTTCCACACTACACCTTCTGTGGTTCCCCTTTGTGACAGATGATCAAAAGGGGGATAGGAAGAAGACTGAGCCCCAAAATCAAATCACATTAATGGATTAAATCATCATGATCGTAATCACTTGGGTGAGTCTCATGGCGTGCCCTGCTCTCCTGCACCAAATAGCTGTGCAAAGCTGGAGCTCTTCTGTGAAAAGGAACAACTCACAATTTCACAATTGCTCATCTACTTTACCCATAATAAGGCAAGAAGAAATTATAATTTGTTTTTTATCACAAATCTTCCGCTCTTCTCTCAGTACTCCTTACTGGCAATGGAAAAAAGGCAGGGGGAAGGGTATTTCTTACTTCATCATGGTAGAGAGCATCAAGAAACACCTTCAGTTTGAGAAGGAAGGAGGAGTGTGCCTAAAGATAAGTAGGAAAATACATTGTAAAGGACTAGAGAGCACACAGTTTTTGCAGGAATAGACATGTAACACACCTACAGAAACTCTTCATTAAGAAATACAGCACCCAACTGGAGGCACTGCTGGCATTAGGCTTGTCTTGACAGTTAGAAAGGAAGGAATCAGAGAGGCTGGTTTGCTTTAATTGCATGTAACCAGAATGAAATCCACACCAGCAATTCTATGTACTTAGTGCTTTCAAAAAGTCAAATTACACAAAGCTGAAAACAATTATGAGCCAAATTATTTCGGAGAAAGAATTCAAACAGGAAAAATGTCAGTGATAATTGGGAACTATTTAAACACAAATTACCAAGTGCCCCAAAAGGCACATTCTCAAATAGCACAAAAAAGGTCAAGTGGAGTTAAAAACAAAAACAAAACAAAAAGAAGCACAAGCTTGCTTAGAGAGGAAATTAAATCAGCGTTTGTAAAAGCCTCCACAAACAATCCCCCTCCACAATTCTCTCAGCAACAAAATATAAAACAAACAAAACCCACATATATCATCATTAATAAGGAAGGAACTGCTGATAACAACTGTGTATCAGATATCTGCAAAGGTAGGTGACGGGAAACAGTGGGATACAAAAGGGGGTGTATAGCCACTGGAATGACAGTAGGAAGGGTCTTTTTTTCCCTAAGCATATCGGAGGAAAAAGGCCTCCTAAGAGCAGTAATTATTCACTGTTAGATGGTAAAAATGGGAGAATCATAGAATAATAGTTCTAGTATTTCTTGCTTGATTGTTTTTCCATTTGGAGGAAAAGAAAATTCTTAGTTCTGTGCTGTGCTGACTGGGTTCCTGGTGAAATGCAATTCTGAAAAAGGATATGAAAAATAGACCTAAATGAAGTGGCAAGCCCATATCACTTTCAATCAACTGTCTCACCCAGGAGTTAAGTTTTTAAACAGTGGTTTTCAGTTTTTGAGAGTATCAAGAAACATACAGGACAATAAGATTTAAGTTTGGGCAATTTTCAGAGGAGGTGACCAAGAACAGTTGAAGGAATTACAGATTTATCTGCCTGGCATTGAGTAGAGGCAAAATAACAGAATAACTGTGATGGGACTGAGTTAGTAAAGAACTGGGAGTGAAGGGCAGACAAGAAACACAGTTAGTAGATATATGATATATGAGATATATGAGAAATAGATGTTGCTAAACAAACACGCATCTTCCTTCTATTGAGTTTACCAATGTTGTTCTTAAAGGTCATAACATTGTCACTGTGTACTTATATCTCCACAAGGAAATTTTGATTTAGAACTGAAGAATGGGGGGAGAGTAATGCAACAGTAGAAATTCAATATGTTGCATGCTAAATATGGTTAGAAATACTGATCCAAAGGCACATTGTTAAGTGCCTCTGAGGCAGGCGGCAGGATCCAGGGGAGAGTGCATGTCAGGCAAGGTGTGAAGGTGGACCTCTCCTGGCTGTGTGCACAGCCCTGTCTCAGCACAGATCCCAGGTTAGGCATACAGTGCCCCTGAGGTCTCAGAGGATGCATGTTAGGAGGAAGAGGCTGCATTGTCAGCTGTGCAGGGTGATAGAGATGCTCTGTAGGTGATCCCTCTCCATGCTGTGCACCATACCCACAGCAGCATAGACTGTGTGCTGAGTTACAAAGCTGTTCTCTGAGCAACTCGGGAGCCCAAAAAGCAACACAAGTAGGACCTACCCAAGGCCATAGGCGTTAAACACTGAAGCCAGGCCTCTAATTGCATGAGAATGCCTGGTCCCCACAGCTGGTAGCAGCAGATCAGGCAGAGATGGACAGTGTAAGTGGGGCCAGCACAAAATGTCCTTCACCCTTTATGTCCATCTCCCACAGTCTCCAACTTGGCAGGGCCTAGGACCTTACCCAGGCACTCAACCTCTTGGGTTTTGTAGGTTTTTTGCTGGTTCATTTAGCCTCTAATGCAGCCTGACACCCCACCCTTGAAAGACTATTGATATCAGTGCTGTGCTTGCTGGAAATGCTGCCCTACTGCATCAGTGCTGTGCTTGCTGGAAATGCTGCCCTACTGCATCTTTAAAGTGATTGCAAAGTCCAGACCTCTATGCTAACTTGATCCACGGCATTTACGATGACTTCCAAGAAGTCAGGCCATGAGAATAGTGGTTTTAAATTGCTGTGACAGATGGTATATATTTGGATCACAGCTGGTTGAATGTGAATATGTTACATTCTTTTGAAAGGGTTTGGCTGAACAACAGAAAGAAACGCTACCAATTTGCCTCGTCCTGGCTGCTGCACTGTGGGTCAGGCAGAGTCATTCTGGGGAAGGGACATGGCATCTTCTCCAAAAATCCTGGGAAGGGGAGAAAACTGTAGGCAAGAGTATGTGGTGAGCAGAGGGAACGTCCCTCTTTTGGCAAAGCAGGAGCCCCTCAACAGAACTAAAAGTGGGACATGCAGCAAAACATTTCTCCCAGATGCTGAAAGGGGGCTGGGAGGGCTGGATGCAGCTGAAGAAGTTGGTACATGCAGCAGAACTGAGCCCAGGCTTGAAGGGAAGGACCTGTCCATAAGGACACAATGAGCAAGAGTGAGATTCATTCACAGACTTCCTTAATTTAATTCCAAATTTCCTTGAAGTTTTCTTTCACGATTTCTCTTCCAGTAAAGCCTGGCCATGGAGTTCACAAGCTCCTCTGGCATCTGGGTGTACTCACTTTCAGGAAAAAGCACAGACCCTCTCAAGAGCACTGGGTATCATCTGCTCCTCTGTCAGCCAACATCACCAAGGCTCAAACCCAGACCAAGGGCTTTTCACCCATTGCTGCATTCCACCCTCTCCAGACTAGTTCTTTACATTGAATATTATTTGGGGCGGGGCGGGGGGGGGGGTGTGTGGAAGTACNGTATTGGGGGGGGGGCGGGGGGGGGTGTGTGTGGAAGTACCACCCAGTTGTATGAGAAGCCTTAAAATAATATTTTTATGGCATATTCTCCTCAGGAACAAGAACAAAACCAAAACCAGAACACCAAGAAAAGGAAAAGGAAAAAAAAGANGTCCCTCTTTTGGCAAAGCAGGAGCCCCTCAACAGAACTAAAAGTGGGACATGCAGCAAAACATTTCTCCCAGATGCTGAAAGGGGGCTGGGAGGGCTGGATGCAGCTGAAGAAGTTGGTACATGCAGCAGAACTGAGCCCGGGCTTGAAGGGAAGGACCTGTCCATAAGGACACAATGAGCAAGAGTGAGATTCATTCACAGACTTCCTTAATTTAATCCCAAATTTCCTTGAAGCTTTCTTTCATGATTTCTCTTCCAGTTCATGAACTTCCATAGAGTTCACAAGCTCCTCTGGCATGTGGGTGTGCTCACTTTCAGGAAAAAGCACAGACCCTCTCAAGAGCACTGGGTATCATCTGCTCCTCTGTCAGCCAACATCACCAAGGCTCAAACCCAGACCAAGGGCTTTTCACCCATTGCTGCATTCCACCCTCTCCAGACTAGTTCTTTACATTGAATATTATTTGGGGCGGGGCGGGGGGGGGGGTGTGTGGAAGTACCCCCCAGTTGTATGAGAAGCCTTAAAATAATATTTTTATGGCATAANCTCTGAGCAACTCGGGAGCCCAAAAAGCAACACAAGTAGGACCTACCCAAGGCCATAGGTGTCAAACACTGAAGCCAGGCCTCTGAATTGCATGAGAATGCCTGGTCCCCACAGCTGGTAGCAGCAGATCAGGCAGAGATGGACAGTGTAAGTGGGGCCAGCACAAAACATCCTTCACCCTTTATGTCCATCTCCCACAGTCTCCAACTTGGCAGGGCCTAGGACCTTACCCAGGCACTCAACCTCTTGGGTTTTGTAGGTTTTTTGCTGGTTCATTTAGCCTCTAATGCAGCCTGACACCCCACCCTTGAAAGACTATTGATATCAGTGCTGTGCTTGCTGGAAATGCTGCCCTACTGCATCAGTGCTGTGCTTGCTGGAAATGCTGCCCTACTGCATCAGTGCTGTGCTTGCTGGAAATGCTGCCCTACTGCATCAGTGCTGTGCTTGCTGGAAATGCTGCCCTACTGCATCAGTGCTGTGCTTGCTGGAAATGCTGCCCTACTGCATCAGTGCTGTGCTTGCTGGAAATGCTGCCCTACTGCATCAGTGCTGTGCTTGCTGGAAATGCTGCCCTACTGCATCAGTGCTGTGCTTGCTGGAAATGCTGCCCTACTGCATCAGTGCTGTGCTTGCTGGAAATGCTGCCCTACTGCATCAGTGCTGTGCTTGCTGGAAATGCTGCCCTACTGCATCAGTGCTGTGCTTGCTGGAAATGCTGCCCTACTGCATCAGTGCTGTGCTTGCTGGAAATGCTGCCCTACTGCATCAGTGCTGTGCTTGCTGGAAATGCTGCCCTACTGCATCAGTGCTGTGCTTGCTGGAAATGCTGCCCTACTGCATCAGTGCTGTGCTTGCTGGAAATGCTGCCCTACTGCATCAGTGCTGTGCTTGCTGGAAATGCTGCCCTACTGCATCAGTGCTGTGCTTGCTGGAAATGCTGCCCTACTGCATCAGTGCTGTGCTTGCTGGAAATGCTGCCCTACTGCATCTTTAAAGTGATTGCAAAGTCCAGACCTCTATGCTAACTTGATCCATGGCATTTACGATGACTTCCAAGAAGTCAGGCCATGAGAATAGTGGTTTTAAATTGCTGTGACAGATGGTATATATTTGGATCACAGCTGGTTGAATGTGAATATGTTACATTCTTTTGAAAGGGTTTGGCTGAACAACAGAAAGAAACGCTACCAATTTGCCTCGTCCTGGCTGCTGCACTGTGGGTCAGGCAGAGTCATTCTGGGGAAGGGACATGGCATCTTCTCCAAAAATCCTGGGAAGGGGAGAAAACTGTAGGCAAGAGTATGTGGTGAGCAGAGGGAATGTCCCTCTTTTGGCAAAGCAGGAGCCCCTCAACAGAACTAAAAGTGGGACATGCAGCAAAACATTTCTCCCAGATGCTGAAAGGGGGCTGGGAGGGCTGGATGCAGCTGAAGAAGTTGGTACATGCAGCAGAACTGAGCCCAGGCTTGAAGGGAAGGACCTGTCCATAAGGACACAATGAGCAAGAGTGAGATTCATTCACAGACTTCCTTAATTTAATTCCAAATTTCCTTGAAGTTTTCTTTCACGATTTCTCTTCCAGTAAAGCCTGGCCATGGAGTTCACAAGCTCCTCTGGCATCTGGGTGTACTCACTTTCAGGAAAAAGCACAGACCCTCTCAAGCGCACTGGGGATCATNTCAAGAGCACTGGGTATCATCTGCTCCTCTGTCAGCCAACATCACCAAGGCTCAAACCCAGACCAAGGGCTTTTCACCCATTGCTGCATTCCACCCTCTCCAGACTAGTTCTTTACATTGAATATTATTTGGGGCGGGGCGGGGGGGGGGGTGTGTGGAAGTACCACCCAGTTGTATGAGAAGCCTTAAAATAATATTTTTATGGCATATTCTCCTCAGGAACAAGAACAAAACCAAAACCAGAACACCAAGAAAAGGAAAAGGAAAAAAAAGAGAACAACCAAAGGAGTATTAAGGTAGCTGATGGCTAGAAAAGGAAGAAATGCAACCAGAGACACATTTCTACAAAATAGGGTTTTGCTGCCTACTTCTGCCACATTTAAGGGACTGCCCAGAGAGGAAATAGTGGGAAATGACCAGTAGGTTGAACATTATGATCTTAAAGGTCTTTTCCAATCTAAATAGTTCTATGATTGTGCGGCCCCTGCAATAAGAAGCTGGTAGGCTGTGGTTGTGGCTGGAGCCCCTGCCTTGACTCTTCACTACAGAAATGCCCTTGGCCAAAAGTGGCCCCAAACTGTGGATTTCATACAGGTTGGATGCAACGTCCCTTTTTCATTTTGTATACAAGATGGGATTTCCAAATTGTGGTACAAATATCTGTAGAGAAAATTTGCAAACATGTACCTGAGCATGGTTTGATCCTCTCTGCCTTAGTGCCCAGCTGGCCTGGGATCTGGGGCTACTCCTGCCACTACCACCCCAGTTGAGGCACGTGAGCCAGCTCCAATGGGAACCCTTGGAAGGTAGTGGGGCACACTGCTCAGAGGGGCATGCAAGGCTTGGAAACAAGAGGATCTGGAAATATGGCCCCATTTCTATATATTTTAACACATAAATAGGGACTGAACAAAAAGCTCACTGAACTTTTATTTGCAACCATTGTGTTGCTCAAGGAGTGATACTTCTGGTGGGGTCTGCTGCACGGGATTTGCCTCACTTCTTATGACTGGTCTCTTCTGTGAGCTCCCTCATCTCAACCTCTTAGTCTGCCAAGGTGACCACACAGCATTTCTCAGAGAAAGACAAAGAGATGGGAGAACAAAGTAGTTGGGCTCTCTTTGGAAACTATTCTGATATGCTTCCAGATTTAAGGCCTATCCAGACATACAGTTATTTCTCACTCTAACAATTATTTCAAGGAATATTACCAATGAAAATTTATTTGAAAATTTATTACTTTAAAATATGTCTTGCATAGCTTAAGAAAATTTTAGCTAGGAGACTTTCTCTACTAAAAAATTTAGAAAAAAACAAAGGATTTTAGTGTTCTGAGTTAATCTTTAAAGATGACAAAAAACAGGACTTGATTTTAGCCTCCTGACTAAGGAAAAAAAAAACCAAAACCCATGAGCTGCTACTTGATTTTTCATGTTCTGAAGTCATCTTATTTTCTTAACACATTGGCTTTACTGATATACTTGAACAGATTTAACACAAAGTCAAAAATAGCTGGAGTTGTATGTGTAAAACAGGTTAACAGGTATATGAAAAGATGCAAGCATGATATTTCTATCTTTTGCCTAGATGCTACTTAACATTTTACAACTTTAATACCTCTTACACATGTATTTTCTCTTTTATCTCATGGGAAAAAGAGGTTTTAATTCGACCTTTAAAGAGTATTTAAAAACTATTTTGAGTGTTAAGTGCTTAAACATCTTTCATGGCTCAACCTTTAAAGTTTCATTTATACTAAGAAGAAATCAGTTGAGATGAACGTATCACTTAAAATATGGGGGGAAACCATATTTTGAAAAGCATTTGCAAGTGAAGTGTGTGGGTTTAGGGGAGTTAAAGAGGCTCTTTAACAAGCTTTGAAACTTGTGAGCTAAACCAGCATCAGCACAAACACTACAGGGCAGTCAGCAGCCAGTATCAAGATAGGACTCAAAATGCCAAAATCTATTTTGCCCTTTTCCCCCCTCCCTCCTTACTTTGCAGAAACATTTTTCTCAACTCTCTGAACCTCAGACCAAGGCACTTTACCTAATCAAAATAAAAGACAATTTTTATATTATCCAATAATTTATAATTTATAATACCAAACATCCCCTCACCAGACAAAGATTTCTTGTTTTGTTCGTTTTTTACTGAAAGCTCACTACCTGGTAGGCCATGAACTACTAAACTCACTATGCACTAATCACTGCTGTTTTTCAGGCACCTTCAAAGATACTCCACTATTTTCTCATTTCCTTTTTTATGCTATTTTGCATGATCAACGAATATGAGAATTTATTGCAGGTGACTACACTAAGAAAAACAAAATAAACAAACAAGAGGCATCTAAATGCATGCATTTTGGAATAAACTTAAGCTAAAGGAGAAAAACATTATATTCCAGTGTGCAGAAGCTATACAGGAACACAATGGGCAAGTACATTTATTCATATAATTTGTAGATGACAGACATAATACTTACTTACAAAAATCAAGGTTGTTTTCAACCACACTTTCCTGGAAAATCAATCAACATTATTTTTAGCACAGGTTAGGAACTGGAGTAATGATTGAGTGATTTGCCAAGGACATGTTTAGACAGACTTGGAAAACTGGAATTGGTGATTTCTTTCCAAAGGGAATATGTATCAGTCACAGCTGGAATCTCTATGTAGAAGAGTTCAGTTTTATAATTCATGGTGTAACAGATCAAACAGATTTGAATACAAAGCCTCCTATTACCATGGTAACAGGAATTATCTCAGAGAAGACTTCAGTCAGGTCTGGAACCTACACTGGGATTGCAGTAGGATAGAGCAGACAAGCCAAAAGGTATGAAAGGATTCACAGTTTATAAATATTTTTCACTACTTCCCAATGTTCTTCTCCAAAGTAAACCCAATGTTGAAAAATACTTTACAGTTTTCACACATGATCAAGGGCCTCCAAAAATCAAATGGATTTAAGAATACATTGGTGAACCAAGCAGGCACTTAAGTATACAGCTGGATCACACACAGACACAGATTTGATATGACTGATTGAATCCACATTCCAATTACAGGCATATGTTTTAAGCCAAGGCTGTCACATGGTACAAATATACCCATGGTACAAAACCCCAGTATTTTGGTGAGGATTTGTTCTGCAAAGGGTTAGATGTCTACATAAAAGAGTTAGGAAAGACAGAGATGATGAGAAGAGTTTTCTCCTTTGCTAGCATCCAGCTTTATCTAGAAAATTAATTTTTAATTTCATTTTAATTAGAGCTACCTTAAGGCCATGTTTCATCCTCTATTTTCAGCTGGGAAGTTTGTCTAGGCACCTTCCATACTGCTTGGTCACTGCTGCCCCTCAGTTCTGGCTTTCAGAGGCTCTGGGTGCAGCTCTGGTCCCAGCAAATGGTAGATGAGCCATGCTCTTCCTGTGCTTCTGGTCTGGGACCTGGGATGTACTGGGGTGCTGCACTGAGAGCTTTGGCGTGTTCAGAGCATCCAGGTTTCCCAGGAAGGCTCTGGGTAGGCCACAGTGATATGACTGCTCACTGCACTCCACTGACCCTCACATCTTCTCAAACGCCAGGCTAAATTACAGGAGACTCCTGGAAATAAACGGCATCAGATGACTGACATTACTGGTTCTTCCTCATCACTTAGACAGCCTTCAAGACTCCAGAGTTTTGAATAACTGGCCAGGCCAGAAAGAACCAACTGTTACTTGATAAGATTCTAGCTGTTTTGCTGTAGCAGTCAGAGTTCATCTACCCTTGCAAAAAAAATTGGTCTGTGTGGCATTATATGCTCTTCTTTCCTAGAAATGTCTGGAGCACTGGAGTTCCTTTGGGATTGAAAGGAACTTCTTGGAACTGTTTTACACTTACAAATTTACTAATTTAAACAGCTTGGGTAACCAGGACAATCTCAAATTTTAACCACATGTAGGACCAAGTGTAAACTAGAACTTCTTTTTCCCTCAACAAATGTGTTTGTAAATGGCTTGACAATGTTCTATCTAGATAGAGAGGGCAAAAAATAATTCAGAGTACAGAGTCATGATCTAAAGATAATTCAGCATAAGACCAGGATGAAAGGCAGAAAGAGATTAAGCACCTTTAAGAGGGAAAAAATAATTTTTATGTTACAAATAGAGGGTATCAAAGAAAACACAGATGAATCAGACAATAGGAGCTTTTTCATTGAAATGTTAAGCACATTTTGAAGAAGAGATCTTGCATACACTGACACTTGCAGTGAAGTGCTGCAAAAATGCCTTCTTCTGTTCTTCTGGTCTTGAAAATATACCCATTGAAAAGCTAAAAACAGTGAACAGAAGAAAATGGCATTGCCTAAAATGGGCTTGTGAGGGCACAGTGAGAGGATCTTCAGCTAGAAGTAAGGTGTGAAACAGCAAGGAAAATGTTTGGTGCAGAAAAATGTCCCAAGAAGGAGGTCTCTGGGAAAGGGAAACAGACTGCCAGTGAAGTGTTAAACCCCAGCCCTTGGGTCATTTAAAGTAAAGTAAGAACACAGTGCAGGGAACATTTGCACAGGCAAGAATAAGACCATCTAACAAGGATTTTCCATTAACAGTGTGTGATGCAGCGGAAGATGCTGAAATTGCATTCCTATCAGGCTAACCTCTCCTCAAGGCTGGTTGTTTTCTTTCAGAAAAATGTCATATACAGGACATACAAAAGTGCATAGATGCCAAAACATACACTCAGTGTCTGCATCTTCTGCTTCCTCCCAACTAAGAGGTCTGTGATCCACCAGTTGATGCATCTGTGAAGGTCCTCACACAAGGAAAACACCATCACCAGGTAGACCATAATTTATATCCATGGAACTTGCTGGACCCAGATTTTTCAGACCCAATGGTTATGTGAGTTGAAATAGGTCCACAGAAACAAAGGTTGCTGAAGGTAGGAGATGACAAAAATGATGCAATCACATTACCAGGCCAGAAATATTTGGCACTCTGGAGAAGAGTGTATTTTTCATACACAAGCACTCCCAGCAGTTGCAATAAACAAATATCTGGCCTTAGGCAGCTCCTGAAATGCTTTGCTGAACAGAGCTGTGCAGAGTCAGGACCCTATTTTCAGGTCTATGAGCAAGAGATGAATCCTACTACAGTGCACATTGTGCACCATTAAAAATCAAGTTCCATGGCCAATGGAGCAAATAGGTACTAAGGCAACTGCCTTAAAATGTTGGAAAATTATTACCTTAGCATATACAAAATCCTCATGGCTTGGACTGAAGCTCTCTTAAGCAAGAGTTAATTAAAATCATAGAACAATCTGGATTGGAAGGGAACTTAAAGGTCATCTCCCCTGCAATGAGCAGGGACAGACCTAGTTAGAAGAATGCACAGAAAAAAAATTTGCTTTACTCTGGCCCACTGCCACTGATGACATGAAATACTCTACAGGCATACTCATTTCTACTTTCCATGAAGAGCGGTAGAGGTTTACTTTATTAACACTTGACAGCCCCTCAGCTGAGCCCCCAGCTGTGGCTTTTGGGAGCAGCACCAGCATGAAGTGCCAGGAGATGGGCTGAGCTGAGAACACACAGGAGCTTAAGAGGTAAAGCCATACCTTTGGCTGGCAATGCATTAACAGGCTCAGCCTCACAGGACAAGCCTGCACGAACATGGGTAATTGAATTCATTTGAAGCATTAGTAAAGGTGATTTAAAGTAATCAGGCTGCTTTATGTCTGAAGCAGACAAGGCCCGTGAAAGATCACCTCACCTAATTCAAGCTGTCCCAAACTAAAATATCCATAGTCTCCACTAATCAATTCAGGCCCTCAATCACTAATTAGCACTCCTTTTGCTTTTCTAACTAGGCATATCCTGTGTGGCTTCCTAATCCATTTCCATGTAAAATGAGCAACATGAGCAAATCTCTAGCTTTTAAACCCTTCAATGAAATTAACTGTTCCTCCTCCTGCAGTGGGTTAGAGGAAAGCAATTCTGCAGGCACTGAGGAAACAATAACCTTTGTAAAGAGAGAAGGCAATAATTTCTTCAGCCAGTTCAGTGCAGCTGAGAGTCTGTGTCCAAAGCCCAGGAACATCACATGATGTGCTTCTGCAAGGCCAAGAAACTTGTGCTGAAGGTGGTGACTTGTTAAGCCATTCTAGGAAGTCCCACAAGAACATATCCTGAGGCAAAAACCAACACTAAATTATGGGGGGAGGGACTGAGTGGCTACTGAAGAACAATTCTCTTTGTCCAAGCTTTATTTGCTAGTGTACATTTAATTATGAGAATGGAAAATACAGTCAATTACACTCATATTATAAAACTAGAACTAAGCAAAGGTACCCAGGGCATAAAATATAGGTATGTGCTCCCGTAAAGCTAAATCCATTAAACAAATACAAGTATTAAACAAGCCTTTTTTCCAGAAATCAGTTGCAACATCTTCTTTTGCTGTTCAGAAGAGATGTACTTGCAGGTTAAAAAAAAAAAATCAACTAAAAATATTTTGGGAAGGATTGGGTGGATTATTTAAATACTAGTGAGGAAGGAGAGCTTGGAGCTTGTTAAGATAAGAATGATGTTGACACAAAAGGGATAAGAAGATGTAATCCGACTATGAACACATTAAGACTTGCCAGTGTTTATCGTTACCGTTCTGGATCCAGCTTTCACTTAGAGCAGTGAGGCCAACAACTTAACTCCACCAGAACTACAGCTTGTTGCAGTTCTTACTAGACCAGCTGCCCTCAACATAAAGTTAGGATCCAGTGATCCAAACAACTCACTGCTGAAAGTATTTGTGCACTCTTTCAAGTGAAATTCAGAAGTGCAGCCTTTAAGACCATGGAGTTTGGGGTACTTTTTTCTCTGTCAGGTAATGCTTATGATAGAAGCAAAGCTCCAAACTGTGCCCTATCCTGGACTAGCCTTGTGTAACCCACTCAGTTCATACTTATGCTGAAATTTTGGGTGGGATTTTCCCTGATCCTCTGTATCTTCAAATTATGTAACAGTAGAACAAGCTAGAATTTTCAAATCCTTTTCAAGTCTTGTGGTATGTGTTGCATTATCTTACAAATTACAAACTTTGAAGTATTTACCCTCATGAATACCCATCTGCCTTTGCAAATTCCAGGGCAAAGAGGGAAGAGCTGAGGATCTCAGACCTTGTCTGCTAGTCACTCTGTGTAGCGAATCCATCATCTCCAACGGACCGTCCTGGGATCTATGACATAGCCCACAAACAGCTGTGGTGAATGGGTGTGAGATAACTCAGCTGTGTGGCTGTTACACAGTGGGAAAGAAACACACAGCGTCAGCCCCAGGACAGGCAAAAAGCAAAGGGGCTATTTCTCCTCTTGCCCTTCCTCATTTTCACCTCACCCTTTCCTACTTCCTCATAAACCTGCCCCAGATTACTGACAGTTTTGCTTCTCATGGGCAACGAAACACTGTTAAAAAGGAAGCAACTGCCCATGTGGAAGCAGACTTTTCCCAAGGAACTGTACAAAGAACACAAAATTAAGTCTCTGAGGAAATGTAACACCTTTTCTAAAACTTCAGCAAAACATTAAAGTTAGGCATAACAAAGCCCTCTGAATCACATACTTCTGCAACTTGGAAGACAATAAGACAATAAATGTGGAATTTGTGTTAATTACATTATTTAATGCACAACTAAAAGCTACTGAGACAGACTGGTGGTGAGAACCTGACTAGATCAGAGCAGAAAAGGAGAAGCCTACAAAGGATGGCAAACAGGGAGGAGGAGAATGGGGGGGAAGAAAGATGAAGCAACAGGCAGACTGTCAAGCAATACCCCCAACTTGGAAAAGAGATGTGAGCAGCATCAGATAATGGCCAAGGGGAGTGAGAGGTAATGAGATCCTCCCAGCAAAAAACCCAGGTAATTATCTAAATTTTTTCTTTGTCTTTAATTGATTGAAGTTTGCTCAATGAATACTCCAAGGATAAAGTTTAAAATAGAATTGACTACATTAGATTTGGGATATCAACTGGAAGAATAGCTCATGATTTTGACCACAGGAGGGCTCCCAGGTTTCATGAATGCATATGGAAACCTTTTGAGAAAGGCTAGAATTAGATCAGGAGGCATGGAAAAGCCAAGGAGATGCATTCATAGTTCAATCTGGATGACTGCTAGTCCAGCTGAGCACACTACATATAATGGCTTTTGTCTTCAGCAAAATGGAGAAATAAGAAGAAATATTTTTCTGCAAACTTCTTTTTCTCTACTGCCTTAAAAGGATCATTATAAAAATGTCAGTTGTTAGATCCCTAAAATAACAGTGTTTCTTCTGGTATTATTAGTCAGGAGAATCCTTGAAAATAATTTTTTTTTTACCAAAAAATAACAGTTGAAGATTAATTTTTTTTTCAGATGAGAAAAGACTGTTCACACCTGACAAGGCTGCAGCCCATTTCAGATAGCTGCAGTCCACCAGAAGATAACTCATCATCTGTCACCTCCTTCCTACTGTCTTTTTCACTACACCCTGCAGAGGCGTCCAGTGATTGTACTACAGCCCCTGTATCCATCCAGGAGCACGTGGGCATGGGGAAGCAGGAACAACTGTTCACGTGGTTATACAATGGAGGAGGGAGAGGAGGATGTAGTTGCTGTTGACCCAGAACACCACATGTGTGCACACCAAAACACATCCCAAAAGACAGCTAGAAACATGGAACAGACTCCAAGCACAAATGGCAACATGCATTTCAAAGCAAGCATGTGAAACTACAGCCATCAGCAGTGTCATAGAGACTCTATTAGATGAAAATGGGTCGATGAGCAAAGGAGATTTGTCACAATTCCCACAGTCATTGATAGGATAGCTCCTGAACTCTCATGCATCTGGACTGAGTTTGAACTTTCTAGTCCCAGAGGAGAAAATACTGACATTATTAATATCTCATTTTCTCAGATGTTAGCAACGGTCTAGTCGGTCATGGCCTGCATAGAGAAGTTCTGGTTGGTTCATCAAATATTTGACATTCTACCCTCAGTGATATCAAATGCCTCAAATAAAACCATGCAGATGGGTAAAGGCCACCATCTCAAATACTCTGAAGAGGGCTTTTACCTACAAAAGCTGGCCTTGGGGGTTTAACTGCACTGGAGAGGAAACTGGGTATATATCAGGATGTTCCACATCCTCCTTTCTGCAGAAGGAGCGTGTAAGACCTAACAGAGCTAAGAAGTGGGAGGAGTGCATGCTGCTGAGATATGCATGTGCACAGAAATGGCACTGGTTAGGCTAACACTAAAGCAATTTTCAGATGATAACAGACCAAAAAAATACCAACTCAAAACCAAAACGTGTAAGGAGATAAGAGGAAGTTTTCAACTGCAGGAGACAGAAGAGGATGAACAGGTTGAAGGTCCAGGAGATGCTGCCAGAAGGGGACTGGAGCTGGAGGTTTATTTGGCAGGTTTATGAAGTCCTTGTTCCCCCTGCATCCAGCCTCTTCTGATAAATCAATCCTTCACATAGAACAGATGAAATAATTTTCTGCTTGCTGCACACAGCCAAGAAAAAGAAAACTCAGGAAAATATCCCCTGAAAAGGATTTAATCCTTTTCTGTTGAGGGTTTATGATGTCTAATAATCCCACCTCTTTTCTAGTAAATTCCAGCTATAAGGTCAATCAGTTACAGCTGTACTAACCCACAATTACTAACTTCTTTGCCTGCTGATCTCTCCATGGTGAAATCCACAGATGAAACCTGGGTGACCTCCATCTGCCTTTGCCAGCCATATTTAGAAACCAGCAGATAAGGTAAGGTGGTAAGGTGAGGCTCCAGAAAAACTGTGCCTATACTGTGCACGCTATAAGCAGGACAGGGATTTTCCTTTGTGAGGGCAGATCTGAATAAGTTACATCCCAAACTTTTCACCTGTAAGGGCAAAGAAATCTGTGGGGTTTTTTTACCATGGCTGACTGCAGCAATGCTGGTTTTTATGTCAACATACATTTTAGTAAATGTTAGTTTGTACTCTGTAGTGACAGGCTGTTTGCAGTAACCTTGGGAATACTGCTCTTATCTTGTATTTACACAACAAGTGCAAAGAAACGAGATTAGATATTTTTCCACAATGTTTAAAAATGCCTTTTTTTCTCCCGTCTTGAACAAGGGCTGAACTTTAAACATTTCAAACACATTTCCACCGCTTGGAAGATGTACAGCTAGTGCTGCACTAATCATTTGCTGGCAGGTCTATCCTGGTCCGAGTAAACTTGTATTTTCGTGACTATACCATATATGTCAGGTCAAGTGCAACAGTTGTCTGAGACAGCAGCAAGGGAAATTGAAACTAGCCACAAAACTGAGCTGGACCAGGACTACTGACAGGATGGACAGACAGGTACTGTAGCACCCCTTTGGAGATTGAGGACTCTGGTAAAGAACTAGGCCTACCAAAAATATTTTGATGCACAGGATTGATAGAAAACCAATTCAACATGTTTGATTGTCCCCAAAAGAAGTGAGTTTTGCTTCTATTGCCCTATATTCATATTTTATTTTAGCCACGATTTCAAGGCTTCTGCTTTAAAAAACTTACCCTGTGCCTTCTCACCAGTGATAGCACTATTAGAAATTATTTCAAAATGTCACATATTAAACCTGCTCAGGAGTGCCGTGACCAGTTTTACTGGCTCATCCATGCCTGTGGTAACAGCAGCCTCTCACAGATGTAGTGAAGTCTCATTTGTCTCTCTGTGCCAAACCAGCAGAATAAACCCCCCTGGCATAAGTACCAAACTTATTGGAAGAGCACCATACTGGAGCAGAGAGGAGATGGCAGCTCTAAAGCACCCACACACTCCCCTGCTCTGGGAAAGCTTGGTTTTCTCCCTCTCTCACAGGGCAGAGCAACTGTAATTGCCCCTTTGTAGGTAGGGGCTTGCCAGTTAAAATAAATAAATAAATAAATAAATAACAGAGGAATTTTCTCAATTGCACTGCAAGCAGTATTTCCTGTCTCCTGCAGAGAGGAACAGAGGTGAGCTGCACAGAAATGTAGTGCAAGTGTTAAGGGTAATTAAAGATATGTGATGTGGATGTGAGACTGAAGGGAAGGATTGCTGGTACATCAGTTCCTGCTGCTACAAATTTATTTTTTTCAGGTCATGTTCTGCACTCTATACTCACTGTCCAGGCTGAACATCTCCCAAGTTCCTGTTCTGCTCCTGCAGCTAGTAACACCTTCAGAGGGGAACTCCTCCAGCTTTCCTGAGAAATTTTCTGCTTCCTAGATGTGTGCAGGAATTAGAGAGCTATTTCATCTGTTCTGCATGAGGGATTGATCTATCAGAAGCCGCCAGATGCAGGGGAAACAGGGACTTCATAAACCTGCCAAATAAATCTTGTCCAGCCAAAATTCCCTTTCAGCAGCATCTTCTGGACTTTCAACCTGTTCAACTTCTTCTGTCTCCTGAAGTAGGAAACTTCCTCTCTTCTCTCTTTATCACTGCTTTTGTTTTCTAGCCTCTTCTGCAAGAAGTGCACATGTGTTTTCATTTGTTAAAGTCTTAAAATCTTCACACAGTTAGTTGACCAACTGTCCACATTTAAAGCACTGAGAAGGTGGGGACTAAGGCAGAATTTCTTTGGAGCAGTCTTCAGGGACACAGCAAGATTTGCCTCATTAAATATGGTTATTTAAATTTACTCCTACTATATCCCTGTGAATTCTGGCAAACTTTCACAACATGGTACAGAGCAGTCAGGATAGGATGGTGACTTCTGCTGTAATTTTGCTAACATGGCTATGCTGTTGGCCAGGTTACTTGACTTGCTTTCAGTGCTTATCTATTAAAGATATATGACTGCGGAAAAGGGGTTAAAAAGGTAACAGTTTCCTGTAGCAGGGTTATTTCAGTTGCACAACTACCTCGGGAGGACTTTTCCCAGAGTAAAAGGACTTTGCTGGGTGTGCAGGACACATACAGCTTCTGTTGTTATGGCAATTGCTCAATCAATCTGACTCATTAAACATGCCTCAAATTTATATCACCAATTGCAAACAGTAATTACCCAAACCCTCAAAACTAGTGCTTGTTCAACAGAAAAATTCAGTGCTTGTTCTACTCAATGGACCTCTTGCTGAAGCCAGAGTAATATCAAGAAAAGGCAACATGTAACAGAAACAAGTAGTATTTCATATTTTCAAAATGTTCTACCAGGAATAGAAAGCAGAGGGGTTCCTTCCCTCTGCCCTAAGCTAACGTTCACCTCAAGGAATGCCAAAGGCAAATTACAAGTTTCCTTTAAAATGTCTGTTGTTCCTGCAGAGCTCATGTTGCTTAGAGGGATTTAAAAGGCTTTAGCTGGAGCTTTTGTGCACTGGAGCTTTTGTGTTGATAAGGCATCTTTCAACAGGAAAAGTACCCCATGCAATGTGCAGAAGTCACCACAAACATTTCCCAGCACAGTTATTTCTGCTAACACAGTAAAATAAAACAGTAATACCCTGCAAGAGTATGGGGGCAAGGCTGAAGAGAAGTAGGTAGAACAGAAGTAAATTATTAGTATTTATTGTCACAATAAACAACTGAGTTAAAAAAATTGCATTTCCCTAAAGAGTAATAGTCATTCTTTAGTGAGTCTGAGAGCCAAACTGTCTCTCCTAGCAATTATCAGTAACTTTATTTCAAAAGCAAACTTCTGTGAACACAGGAAGAATATTTTTTAGAGCTTTAATGTTCTTTTGGTATAAATTTAATCTTATTTTTGAGAGAAAAAAAAAGAATTACATAATTTGTTTGATTTAATTAAAAACCCAAACAAACAGATTAATGTTAAAGCAAAACAGTAGTGATGGTCTTCAGTTTAGTTTACGAACCACCACATTAAATCATCACTGAAGCCGGTGTTGAAGGAATTAGGTTTTAACTGAAAACTCTTTTAAATCCAGAGGAAATACCCTTTGTAGTACATGTAAGAACATAAAGTTTAACATGGCAAGAAGCCCTGCCAAAAGTTTCCAGGAAAATATTTCTGTGCTACCAGACAACCACAAGAGACAATTTTTAAGTTGCAAGAATAGGATGTTTCCCAGAGCTTTGTGCAGTTATTAGAATTTCCTAACATTTTGGGGATATTTTAAAACATTCAAGGTCTGTACTCTTCTAAATTAAACAGAATTTGGCATCTAGAATACTGAATTTTTGTCTACTGTTCACAAGAACTTTATCATCTGTGTTAACACAATTAGTTCCAGTTTACTACTTTCTCTTAGATACATTCTACAGGGATGCAAGTTGCTGAAATTGTGCCAGAATAATTTTACTTAGGAGGCCTGGCCACTCATCTGTGTACATGGCTGAGATGCTTTCCAGCCTTTCCTGATTTCCTCCAGCATCTGCAACCCCCAAAGAGAAAATAGAAAACCACTTTTGCAGAGAGAGGGAAAGCTGTAACTCCAAACAAAGGCTTTGCGATAGTGCCACTAGTGGGTTCAGCTTCAAGAGGCATTCTAATCAATAATTTATCTTTTACATCATCTAACTACACTGACACTAATGGTCCATAACATATAACAGCTTTTATAAAAGCTGCCAGAGCCAAATCAGGCCATTACCTAGACACCAGCAGGCAACACAGTCTCTACCATTGGCTCAGGACTGTGCCATCAGTGTCACTTGTAGGGGCTTGCCAGGATCATGAGACTGTTACCGCACAGAACTGGCAAACAGAGACTTGACTCCCTTGACCAGGGATGGCTGTAAATCATGTGCACTGTATGGACTTTACTGTACCAGAAGTTACATATGTGCAACCAGGCCAAGCAACTTCCTTTGAGAATGAGGGCTGTCATTAAGCCTTAGACTCAGACTAGGCAATACGTGGAAGATTCTGACTGTTAGAACAAGATGACAAAAATCAGATTTTCTCCTGCCAGCTAAAAGCCCACTGCTGCGTGTATTTCTCTTTCAACATCTGCCTTATTTCTATTTCCATCAAAGTCAAAGCAAAGGATGATGGAGCAGGTATTTCCAGGAATCAGCCCAGAGCAGCTGTGGTAGAGAAGGGGTGTGACACAGTCCCATCAATGACAGCAGATGTTATCATGAATTCTGTCCTCAGCTCCAGAGCAGGACCAAGTGGCCCAAAGCATGGGGTACCCCTGGTAGCTTGTGACAACAAGCATCCTCCTCTCCCAGCTCTGCCACTATAGCAAAGCCTTACCAGCAATGACTACTGTGGGTTTCTATTTTATGGTCTCACTGCTCAGTACCAGGGCAGGGCACACGGGCTCCTGGCAGTCCTCTTACCAGTGAACCTAAGCTCTTGAGAAGGGCTCTCCCCAGCAAGAGATCTGTCAGCACTCATCTGCCCATAAGCCCCTCTGAACATCCCTGTGAAAGGAAGTCAAAACACATTAAAAAAACTGAATGTGTGGTTTATTATATTTAAGATGCTATTTGTCTATAGTGTTTAAATATGTCTGTCACACAGTTAACAGTAAATGAGTGTAATCTTACATGTTCAGTATTTTGATACACAGTACAGGACTACAAATGTGGTAAAGGAACATGGAAAATTAATATTTCCTTGATGCACGCATCAAACCTTGCAGCACCACTTAAAAGCTCAGAGTAAGGACTCAAACTGCAGTATTACAAGCACTACTAAATCAATCAAGAGACATACCTATATTAAACATTAGAGAAACAAAACAAGTGGCACAAAGGTTTAATATTTAAGATTTGATACAGGATTAAAATACTAATATTTTTAATGTCCTGGTTTCAAATTAATAAATATAAAAACAATATAAAAATATACACCAGTTGATAAAAGGATGCACTGAGTAAGGTTAGAAAGCTAAATTTCACTTTCAAACGTATGCAGGTATGTCTTTAGGGAGAGGATTTCTGTGTAGCTGCGACTGGTCTTTCGGAAGAAGTCCAAACTAGTGAGCTGTTCAATGTCACGCACACGTGCAGTGTGCATCTTAAGAAGATCTTCAACCCACTTAGATTCATCCTCCAAGCTCTGAAAAAAAAAAACAAACCAACAAAATAAACCCAGGTTTACAGCATGCCTTGTCAAAAATCATCTCCAAAAGCAAATGCAACTTTCCTAAATATTTGTTACATTTGAAAAATCTCTGTGCCCTATTCAAGAATGACTAAGGTAAACGAGTTAAAAGAAAATGGATTTGAAACTCAACAGGCAAGATGAATCCTGCAGTTTTATGTCAGTACTCATTTTAGGATTGGGTTGAGACAATGACCATAGTCATCTAGGAAAAGCTGGCGCCAAGTTGAAAGGTGTTTCAGAAGAACAGCTGTATGCTTTAAGAAGATCCACTGATGACTACATGATTTTTTGTCTCACAGAAATATCTCACATATTCATCACTTTTGCATTACCAAAGACCAAGCTCCAGGCTGTTTAGCTTTGAACCCTACTCCTACACATTATTCTCAATTGATCATCACATCATCTAACACAGCATTATTTAAATCTTGCCACTTTACTTTTAGGAGACCATTGCAATTCATCACACATTTGAGACAATGGCTTATGTTAGTATCCAAAAACCTATGCTGTTGTAACATACATACTATTCACTGACAGAAAAAAGACTTCCACCAAGAATTTGCCAGTTAAAAAAAAAAAAAAAATCAGGAAGATGTTGATGCCAGAGTGATCAGGGTCAGGTTGTGTGGGTGTAATTTCTCTTAGGGCACAGCTCCTGCTGCCTGCCTTGTGTCAGCACCGGCACATGCTGGAGTCATCCACAGACAAAGGTAACTCACAAGCATATCAGAAGATCAGCTCTGCAAAACACTGCAGTGACTGGCTGTTTGAGTGTGTTAACCAGCCCAAAACATGTCCCACAAGCATTGCAGCCAGCCCTGGGGACTGCACAGCGGGGAGCAGACATGGGAAAAGGACAAAGCAAACAGGACTTTTCCCCTTTTGGCCTCTTTGGCTGGTACATCTACCCTGCTGCTGGGGAAGCAAGTTAGGAATGGAGGGTTGTGTTTCTGGGCTTTTGGACTCCATGTGTGTGACTCGGAAACCTTGCTGCTAAAAATCTATTTCTGGGCTTACTCCTGAAAATGAACCCTCTTCTGATTGTCTCAGCAAGGTCCTCCTACAAAGTGATCCTCTCATGGATTAAGACTAAGCTTCAGCAATGCCAGAGTCTATCCAACAGAGTAAATGTGCCACAGCCCAGTAAGTGGGTCACCCAACAAAAGCCAGGAGGCTGAGCTTGATTGTTTGCACAGAGAGGACATGAAGTACCAGACAGATCACTGGTGGCTGCTCTTAAGCAAACGTCCATGACCTAGTCAGCACTTGTCAGGTTTGAAGCTTCTCAGCTTCAAACCATCTTTCCATGTCAGTAGTAACCTGAGGCCCAAAACCTGTGTCTGGAGCAAGAAAAGAAAGATGCAAATTAAGAGGGAAGGGAAGGAGCACACCTTGCTCCTTCTGCTTTGCCTGTAGTGCCATGCTCCAGGAATGCCCCCTGCTCAGCCTTCAGCCTGGCAGTCAGGTTGCTGCTCTGCAAACTGGTCTCAACACAATGAGGCAAGGTAACTTGTTAATGCAAACAAGTTACTCTGACAAATTTGTTTGCTCCAAGCCTTCCTTCTGAGCAGGAAATCCGCATTTTGCAGAGCTCAGAGAGAAGTTCAAAGTGAGCTACAAAGCTCACTTTTTTGGATACAATCCGTTTGCCAAAGATCTGCAACACGAATAAATCACAGGACTGTGAGGTTGGTTTAAACCAAGTCCAGCAAGACAGCATTTGCATGACTCCAGAAAATCAATCAACTGATCCAGGTTTTAGTTTTTCCATTCCACAACTGGCCCATGAAGCCTCAGGTCAAGCAGCAAGGATTTTAAATACAGTGATCAGCTATCACAGTATTACTTTACTACATAACGATGAATGAAGTGTATACATTTTAAATTATGGTTTTCTCCATCTATGCTGGTTAGTTAATAGTACAGTGAGTCTTAGAAGGAAAAAGTAACAATTGAAAATATGGGGGTAAATTGAAATAAGCAATCAATTAGGAGGATAACCTAAAATCCAGTGGAAAAGGTACCGGGTATTCTGGACAAGAATCTCTCTGAATATCAAATTATTAGCTAGAAAGCTGAACATGATGCACGTAGACAGGTGGATGAGGAACTTGCTTATCAAAAAAAATTTAAAGGTTTGGCTGAAAGGGAAAATAGTGGCCTGAAGGGTCTAGGAGGGTTCCTTCAGCTTTGGTCTTATGAAGGATTTTGTGTAATGTTTTCACACATGCTTCTTGAGCCAACATCATTAGTGTACCAGTAAAAAGCCAGAACAATTGGGAACACCTGTCAGTGCAGAGCAATACTGGAATAGCATAGTGGACCATGCAGATGCAGAAATCCCTGGTATAGTATGAAGTTGGGTTATCTCACATACAGAAGAGAAAGAACTGGGTGTACTGGTTGTGCATGAATGTTAGTCAACATTATAAAACAGCTATGGAAAAAAGTAAATCCTAGGTCGTATCAGAGGGAAAAAAGAAATAGTTTCATTTTAAAATCTGAGCTGCAGTACATTATCTCATTCATGATCCAGGGGAACAAAAAGAAAAAAGAAAAACTAAAAAAAGATCAGACTGGAAGAGATGCAGAGGAAGCTCATTATACTCATCCTTTCTTACAAGAGCAAAAAAGATCCTGGGTCTTCCACAAAGAGAGAGAAGTATATGCCTTGAGATTCATCATAAATCATCACTAGGGTAAATCCCAAAGAAGCCCAGTGAAGAACTATTTAAGCCATAGAAAAATGTTGACACAAGAATAAATGGGTATAACCTCACCACGAATAAACACAGTTTAGAAATGGAACAAATTCAAATGAGAAGTGTAGTGGTGTTCTCCAACGGCTGTGTGAAGAGAGAGAAAATGTGTGCAGCTAGAGCAGAGTGGGAGGGAAAGCTAATATTTCTTCAAATCTTAAAAGAAAACTCTGGAGAGGTTAAGGTAAAATGGTTACATTATTCCATGCATTTCATCATGAAGTATGGTGAGGTTTTACACAATCACTTCTTTGAAAAAATAAGATGGAACACCATGTGCAAAAGTAAGACTGATGCTGTATTTCAATGGCAAAAATTTGCCTAAATGTACTTTCATTCAAGAGCAACATTTAAACATTTTCGGAGTGGTGTTTTGCTATAAAAAATTCATAGACCAATATCTGCTGATGACCTTATAGTAGCACTGAAGTTCCTCTCAGAACTGTAAATACACGCACCATAGGTAGTGTGACCTATAGAGAAAAGAAGTCTGGTTTTGAGAGTAAGAAATGAAAGACTAAAAGAGGCCATTATTGTAAAGAGCTCATAAAAAAGATTTCAACAGTTTGAGAGAAATATGACTTGCAATAGAGGGAGGAAAAAATAAATTACTTTGTCATAAAATGACATATGGGCAGAGTTATAAGGGCAGAGGCACTAATAACTGCCAGATTAGTAACCTCCAGATCACCAAATGGATTTTGACTCAGAGGAAAGTAGTCCAGAGGAAAAACACGATGAAATATATGTAGGACTTTACGAGACTTCTGGTGGAAGACTTTTCCGCCCAGAGCAGCTGAGAGTCTAAACAGGGGAAAGCCAGACCTGGTCAAGAGAGAGGGATACTTCTCCAAAAACATGGTTTTAAAAAGGGACCTGAAAGCAGGCGATGTTTGATGAATGAGAAAGAAACAGTGTTCCAGGTGAATTGTGTACAGAATTGGAATGACTATTTCTGCCTGTAGCTGGAACAGGAGTTTTAACTTTTTTGCCAATACAAAATTCATAACATTAATGCGTTCATTCAGGAAACGGTCTCCTGGCAGTCTATAGTGAAGTGTCTGTGTGCAGGAATTCACACAGCTGTGTAATAGGAGAACAAGTTCAGGCGGAAGGACAAGTCTAAATACAGCTGCCTGGGGGGACTGCTGTCCTTGCACAGTGCCGGAGCCCACGGGGACCCAACCATGCTCCTGCCACACCATCAGCTGCCAGGGGTGTGTGTTACTTTCTGCAGTGCTGACCAGACCAAAGCCTTCATCAACATTCTTACCATGTAAGATCTTGCATCCTAAAGGAAGACAGGAAAGAAACCAGGCCGTCTCTGTAATAGGAACCCAAACTTCTCCCTTGAATCAAGGGATTCTGGAAACAGTAGGAGTTGGCACTCTACCTTTGCCAGGTTTTAGCATATACGTTTAATACTGTGTGGGCTGGATTTAATCATGCTGTCTGATGCACCCAGACCGCCATAGCAGACGGACTGTATTGTACCTGCATATGGAAACTGACCTCAATAAAAACATCAGGCTGGCTGCCAGGACAGTATGTCTACACATACAACCTCCTCCAATCTGCTCTGAAGTTACACTGACAGTGTCTGCCAAAATGTAGAATCCTACAGGTTATTTACTGCCAACTGACTGTATGTCAGTTCTTCCAGACAATTTTAGGTGCAGTAATAGTTCCATATTTCCCCTGATATCACAGAGGAGTGCTTTTGTCTAATGAGATAAACATGACACTCAGCAGAGTCATTACGCTGTGCTGCCATTCAACACATCATTGAGCATTAGCTTCTAATAGTAATAGGTTTTCACGTGTCCCAGGAATATGTTTACCACAGGGCTAGAGTAGTGCAGCAGGACTTACGTTGCAGCTCTCATCATTGTCAGGCCGGTGGGGAAGGATGTATGAGAGAACAGAGAGTGGTCCATCACACTTGTCGGCTGGCTGAGTGAAATCCAAACAGCTGGTAATGATGGCATAGTAATGAGTTGGAACAGGGATTGCGCTGCCTTCCACAAACCTGTGGGAATAAAGCAAACATTTATCCACAACGGATGAACTTGTCCGGAAGGAGGTTACACAAAGAACGTTGTTTTCCCTCTCCTACATGTGAGGACACACGTACATTGTTGAGATATGCCTGATTCCTGAACACTATCTGAAAATAAGCATCCAGTTAGATCATGTTGTGCCACAGAAAAAAACCATGCAGTCAGTGCTGAAAGCTTCTTCAGTTCAGGGGCACAGAGACAAAGCACTACTGAATTAACAAAAGACCTGAGTATGTAACTCAATAGTGCTGCTCTCAAGTTCTGGAGAATTTTAGAGAAAACAGTCAATGTGGAACATAATTCATCTTCCTCTCAAGGATGAACACTTAATTTCCAAGTCAAGGTGAACAGTTAACTGCTGAATTGCCAATTCCTTATTTTTACCACTGTCCTACCTACATGGGTATTTAGTTTTAATGAACAATAATTTTAGAAAGCACTAGAAAATCAAATGATGTGCAGGTAATGAACTGTTTAAGATAAAGGCATCATTAAAAGAAGCAACAGTAAACCAATTTAAATACAAACTCTTACTGTTTTATTTTGTCAGGTGTGTCATGTAAACCATCATAGTCATAGTCAAAGATTGGTCCACTTATAACATTGACTCCATTTCGTTCAGTGGCATATCTCTTCACCAAAACCCTTTGGAAATAGTTCCATACCTCTGTGGGTACAAATGAAGTCAATCAAAAAAAAACAAACAAAAAGAGAAGAACCCTTAATGTACTCAAATTTGGTTAAGTCAAAACATGTCAAGATTATAAACAGTTTTTCTTTCCTGAAGGTAAAAATCCAGTGGACACCATTCACACAATTGTAGGGGATATCAAAGACCAAACATTACAGAGTTATTGCAGCTTAGTTCTGTTTTGTCAATAAAGCCTATTCAGACTTTTGTTCTCTGCTGATTTTTTTTTCCCTCAACCAGTGATAAATGAAATGCACGGTACCACTTCCAGGCTGGCACTGCCATAGGCCTTGCAATAGAGATGCTGCTGTTCCTTCACCAAGCTGTAGAAACAGCTGTTCACACACTTTTGATGTCCCTGTAAACACTGCCTTTGTCTTTCTTATCTAGTCCCAGGGAACAGTGTTGTGGTGTTTTTTTGTTTTGTTTTGTTCTTTTTTAATTTTAAAAATAACACAGCATCATGCAAATACAAACCCAAACATTTGAAAAGAAAGGGAAATACAAAGGTCATATTCATCCGGTTAAATTCTCCTTGAATACAACGTATCTAACTTTTAAATTAGGTGACATCAAGGATGACAAAAGCATAGCATCTCATTAGAGCAACCTTCCGAAAGAGTATGATACCCTTTCTCCCACCACGCCATCCTCAACCTTGACAAGTTACGATGGGAAACACACTGGAATCTCCAGTTACATCATTCTTTTTGTTCTTTTTTTCCTCTTAATTTTAACTAACAGAAGTGTGTGTAAACAAAACTTCTCAGACCTGTAAAAGTTTAACTCTTGTCTTGCCAGCTCAGGTCAAGTCCACGGTTCCCTGGTGCTGATGGCAATGCCAGGCTCAGAGAGCTCCCCAGTACACCCTGTCCTAAGACCGCTCAGTGCATGAAATCCCTGCTGGGGCTGATGCACAGGGCCCCCCCCAGCAATGGTCTAACAAGAACCTCAGCTGCAGTAACCACTTGGCAGTACCACTCCTCCAGCTGCTCACTCCTCCAATGCATAAGTCTTAACAATGAAAACAGTCCAAAAAGGAAAGACTCCCCCTCCTTCCCACTGCCTCAAGTTTTGTAGCTAAATCCGTTCGTTCCCTGCGCCAGTTCCCAGTGCAACCACACAGAGAGCAACGCCAGGGCAATGGGAGGCCAGCACAGGGGCATCATTCTTGTAGCTCCAGTAAAGCAGGAGCTGCTCAAGCCAGTCTCACTATGGAAAAGATGGACACAGAATTATTGCCCATGGGGGTGGGATGGGACAGTGAATTACCAAAACAAAGAAGAGGAGGGGGCCTCTGCAGCCAGCACTGCCACCAAAGCCAGCACAGCATAAAACTGCCACCTCATATTTTCCCTGCCGTGGAAAAAGATCCATATAATGAGCTTATACTTGGCTCTCAGCACTGCAACCTGCACACATGTAGTGGTTTTTAATTCCCCAGGAATCGTATTAGTGCCAGCATATTTTCTCAAGGAATCCTTCACCCACTTGTGATGAAGAGGAAGGCCTCTATAAAAAATGAGCTGCTAGAGGTGGGTTGTTCTTCTGTGATTAGAATTTCAGCCAAATTTCTTAGATTAACATTAACATAAAGAACATTTTTATGAAGTGATTTAAGAGTGGGAAATCCCCAATAATTTTGCACTCTGTAATTAGTTAAGTGCCTTTGCTCAAATTTCCAGCAAACATCACCACTTGTTCCTACTCAGAGGTTTTTCAGTTAAAAACACTCTTTTCTGGTTAAAAAGAAATAGGCTCCCATAGGCTTTGATGTTTATCCAAACCTCTCTGGCCTAAAATCTGAATTGGAAATCTCACAAGAACAGGCTCTTGAGATTATTCCAAGGCTTCTCAATCCCTGCCAAGCCAAAAATGCCACCAGAACAGCCTGATGGCTTTCCTACCTCTTGGCAAAACTAGAGAGAAAAAGGATGTGCAGACAAAAGAAATGTTAATACTATATCCCTGAAGCACTGAAAGTTTCAGCCAGGTTTAAATCATTCCTCATTTTCCATACATTTGTTTTCTTTTTTTCTTTATAGGTAATAAATATGTTCCGTCTCCCTTTAAGGGCATGGAGAGAAAAATGAAATGTAATCACTTGTTCCTGCTACAACAACACGCTAAGGGCTCCCAGGCTTGTGCACGCTCTCAGGCTCCAGTTGAGAAGTAAAAACGTGTTGCCTAAGTATGTTCTGCACTAGCTTGGGCTGCAGACAAGAGAATCTCAATGGTCTTACAGAAAGTGAATTACTGTGTCATAAAGCAAAGTTGCTGTCTGTGCGCTTACCTTAGCCCAGCACCAAGGAAAATAAACCTTTCTTAAGACTGCCTTTCTTGCAGTATTTTGCCTGCCCATACCTAAAACTATACAAGTGCCCACATGTATTATCTGCTGGCTACAGGTAACTGAACTTTATGTTCTGAACTTCTCCCGTAATCCAACACACAGTACAAAAATGCTTGTTGGGAAAGAGAGTCATGGAAAGGGCACTTACTTTTGAAGGCAGGATACATTGGAATGATATTTGTTATTAGAAAAGCATCATATTTTGCTTCTGCAGAGGAACTTAATTCTGAAAACAGTGAAGCAGAAAAATATTAATAAGATGAAATATAAGAATTTCAAAGAATACAAAAATGTTTTGAAAATGGCTTCAGAGGTTAACTACCAGGGATATTGTAATCCAAACAGCAATCTGAGTGCTATATTCAGAAGCACACACTACATACACAAAATTTGTCTTTAACGTGACAGCTGAATACGGAAAGGAAGGATTGTGCCTTTGCTTCAACTGTCAACCAGTTCACAATATTTTTATATAGCTTTATATTGCTGTCTCAAAAGTCAGAGAACTGCTTTGCAAGCTTTTAAAAAGAGGCCAACAATTTCCAGGGCAAGTGAGGAGTGTGGGATTGTCTTCTAGTTCTGAGCAAGCCTCTCACCATTAATTCCACTTCAGAAATTCACCATAAAATATTTCAGCCACTGAGTTAGGAAGGCAGAGCAATGAAGTTCACAACTGTGAGACAGTTGTGTCCCTTGAACATTTTCTAATCCCAGAAGATCCTTGCTCCAAGACTGAACCAAAGCAACTGCACCAGGAGAATTCAGGACACTCATTTACATAGGGTTTCTACTAGAACTATTTCTATAGGATGGTAGAAATTTTTAGAGTAAGCAGCAGTCTAATTTGGATTTTTAAATTAAAAACATGTTCATCTTACTGCTGTCTGAATTCAAAATTAGTCTGTTTATATCTGGGGGGTGTGTCTGAAGTCTGTTCATACCTAAGGATCTTCCCTAACAAAAAAAGAAAATTACAAAATCTCTAGGTATTAAAAAGCTATCTAAACTTACGAGGAGGGAAAAGGAAGCCATAGGAGAGCTGTCTGTCGCCTCTGTAGGCTGCACAGCTCTGGCTGTTTCCTGGAGAAATGCGCAGGTCAGGCCTCACACAGCTGGACAGGTGCTCCGGGACACCTGATACCTCTGCCTGCATTGAGGAACAGAGACAGAAACAACAAAAAGAGTAATTTCAGCTTTTACAGACAAAAGAAATCTATTTCATACAGTCAACAGACTATATGGAAGGCCTTGTGCAGGAAAATAAACCACCTAGCTGTACAACCAAATCCTGTTCCTGCATTTCCTGCAGAGCCCCTTCTTCAGGGAGCAGAAGTTACCACAGGAAATAATTCAAATGAAGTCACTCATAATAAAACAACCCCCCATTGAACAAAACTTAAAATTAAAATAGGAACAGAAATATACAACCCTTCTGCCTTAAAATTCCTCCCTCGTGACGGAAGAAAAGAATTTGGGCACTGTTTGCAATGGTACTTGGCATAATGTCTGGTGGGAAAATCTTCCTGGGGAAGGGGAATTTTAGGACTTCAAGAACACAAGTAGAAAGAAATTTCCCTGGGTTTTTTAAGCACTTTTTCAAGAGGAAAGGTAGCACTAACCTGTTTGGAAATAGTGTAGGATGTCCAGAGAGGCATCAGGAATGTTTCACTGTAGCCACTTTCAAAGTCGTGGTGATGCAAGATATTGTATTTTGTGCGGTACAGTACTGCAGGGCGCCCATATAAAAGATGCTTCTCTGCAGATCAGAAGAAATTACATTTACATTTATTACTGAAAAACTTAAAGATGAAAAAAAAGGGGGGGGGCAGCTTTCTATCACATGCTTATTTTTCAGTCATCATTAATGAATCACAGAATCATAGAATCATAGAATCAATTGGGTTGGAAAAGACCTCAGAGATCATCGAGTCCAACCCTTGGTCCAACTCCAATCCATTTACTAGATCATGGCACTAAGTGCCATGTCCAATCTCAATGAGATACTGAGCCTGAATAACTGCTAAGAAAATCTTGCAACAGACAGAGCAGCAGCTCTTCAGTAGTTCTGGTTGGGATCCTCATTCCAGGCTCACAACTCCCTTTGGGATTAAAATTCCATTCTAACCTTGAAAGCTTGTTGGGGTCATAGCATGAAAAGAGGTCTCCAAACACAGGAGACCCCTCAAGGACCCCTGTGTCCATATCTCAATCACACATGAGGTGATAAGCACTTTTTTTGTATCTTTGCATCAGTCCCTATTCTAGCAGTCCTGCCATTTCTCTCTGGACTTTCCCTCTTTCCCATATTTTTTGTGAAGTCCCTCTCAAAAGGGAGGCAGAAGTGGTCACTCACTAAAAGAATAGATTTTTCCCCCTTTGGCTGATACAGATTTTGTTCTGAAGACTGGTGTGCAATTTTTTTGTCAGTAATATCAAAGAAAACAAAGAAAAAACCCCTTTTTCCTAACTTTGGCTACAAAGACACCTCCAGCTCTGTAAAACTTGCTTTTCTTCTGTCTTGGTGATAAGTTACGGTTAAATGTCCGTAGATAACTCTGACAAGCTTGCTTATAAAAAAACAAAAACATTGAATGAGACAGAAGAAAAATAAATTTCCTGGCTAATCTTGCACTGCCCTGTACAGTTCATTGATTTTGATAACCTTCTGGCAAAAGCACTTGGCTGGCTTTTAGAAATTAAAACCTAGAAAAAGATCATGGCACCTAACACAGTTTACAGATAGGCATTTAACCTGAAAGAAAAGGGCATGTTTTATTAGTGTTTGAGTCCAAACAGAGGATGTTTTCACAGAGCACAAGAAAAAAAGTAGGAAAAGCCTAGTCTAAGGATAGAGATGATAAACTTGCTTTATTCAAAAGAAGCTGAAGTCATCTTTTTCTTCTGCATGTGAATAACAACATGGTGCACCATGTGGGAGAAAGGAATTAACAAATAAATGCAGGAAGGTCTGTGAACAGGTACTACAGCCTGTCATGAAGTAAAACAAAATAACTTGTACCTAGCAGAACTCCTTGTTGTTTAAATAAGGGGCACATCATTCCATTTAGCAGCAAACTGACAAATTAACAAATGTAATTGGTTTAAATGCTTACATTTTAAATACATGAAAAATACTATTTTTATATTACTACAGTGAGGAAGCATGAAAACCATAATCCAAAATAAAGACGTTGAGATACCCCAGACTACAACAGCAAGAGTGCNTAATCCAAAATAAAGACGTTGAGAGACGTTGAGATACCCCAGTCTACAACGGCAAGAGTGTTTTTTCCTGATGTCAGAAATTGCCAGAGCAAGGAGGAGCCCTTCATTAATTGGAAAAATCCGTTTAACAAAATGAAGGCTGCAGAAAGGCAATTTAACTCACACAAGATGAGTAATTCAACTTTAGAAACTAATGGATAGGTCACACTGACTGTTCACAACAGAAAAACTTAAAAAATACCTTCATAGGGGAATAAAAGCAAATCTCCTTAATCATCTCAGCAATGCAATTTCAGGTACCTCAAAAATTCACACCTAGACTCAAACTTCAGAGTTTGCTAATTTGGACAATTGTTATGGTAAGGGAAATGCTGTGAATTGTTATGCTGAACCGGATCACAGCTGAGAAGCTCTGCCTTGATTTGCCTTTCGGTCAACAGTTCTTATCCCCTCCACTCTGCTCCTGTTGCTGCCCTTTAATCTGGACCACAGTCCTGGTGCATCTGAGAGTGCAGCCACATGGAAATCAGTGCTGGAATACAGCAGGAAGGCTGCAGGAATGAGGAGCAGGGAGACCAGGGGATGCTTTCTCCTGGAAGTAACATTGACTTGAACACTGAAGAGGGACAGAATGGAACCAAGTATCCCTGGACCACCAAAACACTTGTTTCACTGGGTAACCTGCACCCTAAGAAACAAGCACTAGGGACCTAGTCAGGGATTGTCAAAGCAGCTGCAGCATCCTTTCTAGGTGAAAACTTAGAAACACTGAACAACACTGATAAAACAGCATGCAGATGTGGTCTATGTTTTTTTTCCCATTTATAGTTTATGGTTGAACAGAGTACTGCCTCATGCACCCTCTTCCTTTCCTTATGTCTCTGCTTCCACATCAGAGTTTAAAACTTCTAAAGCTAATGGAATGGAAGAACTAAAATTTTTATCACTGTGAGTGATACCTTAGTCCTGGTAACAACAAAAGATGGTGTGCACTTCCTCATGTGAGCAGCACTTCGTCTTGCCCACGTATCTCATGAATGTCTGTGTGCTATTTTGACAGTTACTTGAAAAGACGGTTTACTACACATTAACTAAACCAAATCAGGAGTTGCTCTGTTATTAATGGCACAAAGTAATTTGCAAAAGAAAACAGAAGTAGATTTTTTTTCACTGAGGCACCAGGCTCTTACCTTCTGTTCCCTTGACATGAAAGCGCTTGTTGAGTTCATCCAATTTGTTCTTCTCAATAACAGAAAAAAGGAAAAAATTAGGATCACTGGAGCATTCTGACATCTTGTTTTACTAGGCATCTAGCAAAACAAAACTAGTGCTATAAGACACTGATTATTTTCTTGTCTCCTTCTTTACAAAAAGCCACAATTGTTCCAAAAGGGCAGAAACACTTCACAGGAAGGATATGGGGAATTCTCATAGATCAAACCCTTTCAAAACAAATAAAATGGCTACAAATTTACTAGAAACTACTAATAGTGGAAGCTTCCTAAACACTTCCTTGTCAGATCCTAAACACTTACCTTGTCATCACATGTACATCCTATATCAAAATCCGATGCAGAAGGTAGGGCTACAGGATACAGTGGTTTAGCAACTTCATCTGGCACAGTTGGTTTATAAACATTGGCTCTCAGTAGGTGATTTAAACTTCCATGAGTGCCATTATTGGGAGCAGGTTTTAATCCAAGCAGATCTATGAAATCACCAAAGAAATATGAATGATGGTTAGATTTCAAATATGTATTCACAACAACTCTATCAAACCAAGATATTTATTAGTAATACTGTTTATAACCATAGCATGAAATGAAGTTAATGAAAACTTTTAATGTAATAAAAATACTGATCTTTTGTCCAAATCATAAAATTTCAAGATGCCACATGAATAGTATTGTTGCCTTTATGATGAGAAGGTTAATTTGCATCAAGACACTGGAAAACAGTTTTATTGTAGCTACTCCTTCAGCTTCCAGTGCAAACCCTACAATCAGTGTGCTGACCTTACACCAAACATCTGCAACACGGTGATTTATAAATAAGCGATAACTACCTCAGGTATTATATGTTGGGGGGGGAAAAAATTACACCTTTGAACCACCTTCAAAGTTTTATTTTAAATTACACCTTGAACACTTTATTGTGAATTACACCTTGAAAGCTTTATTGTGCTGGAAAAATAGTATTAAAGATCTTAATGAATATCTGTATACATCATCAGACTCTTCTTCATGGCTTCAGTACAAATTCAGAAAAGAGAATCACACCAGAAGATGCCATGGAAAACTAAGTGATGAACCTGAGTTGCTGCATGAGACATGCAGGTGCAGAAGCAGTCTCTGAACAGAAACCTCCTTCCTAGACTGCGGACATGTGCACACCACACATTTTAGTGGTGCCCATTTGATCTCTGTCACGCTGCACACATCAAAATCCTCTTTACTGGCCTGCTGCTAAAGTAGAGCAAACTGAGGCCCCTGAGAAGTGCCTTCAGCCTACCCGGTAAGTGCTTGGGAAAGGGGAACCAGGAAAAGAACAGTGGGAGGAACTCAGGGCATGAGGTCACGGGTGCCTAAATAAAGCCCTGCTGGCCAAAACAGTTTGTGCCTTTTGCAAGTTCTCAGGCAGGCAGCTTACCACACATGACGTTGTAAAGTTCAATGTTTTCAAAAGGAGGTACTTTGGTCTTGTACTTGAAGGTGGGGCCATAACCTATAAAGACAGTCTTGGGGGAAAAAAAAAAAAAAAGGAAGAATACAAAAGAAGAGCATTAAAATGTAGGGTTTTTTCACTATTTATGTTTCAGAGACTTTCCATTTCTTCTGCCTTCAGTGACCCTCCCACAAAGGTTACTGCATTGCTCATACCTGCATGCTGTTTATCTTGTTGTCATAGCCATGGTCTCCATGGAAGAAACATTTTCCTGTTGGTTTCTTGTAAACGTCCACAGCTTTCCTAAATTGAAAAAGTATTAGAAAATTTCCTCCAAGGTGGCTGACCTGACAATATGCTTTGGGAGCAGGAAGCATAATGTTACAGGGCAGTGCATTGCTTATCTTTCTTGAATAGCAGTAGTGAGGACTGCAAGCTTATCCAGCATCTCCAGGGTTTCTCCCTCTTCTCCCACTCTAAGAAGGTGCAAAACTAAGAGACAACTCTTGTCATTGATAAAAACCTTAGTGTCTATTATTTTCTCTGACTTTCTCACGTCACAAAATCTCCTGCAGACTGAAGGTGATAGACCATACTCTTCCAACCCTCAAAAGACCAACAGAGGCTTCTCTAAAGCACATTTGTGATTTTACAATGCTGAAAATGTCATACAATGCTATAACGTGCTTTCTCCTGTTTGCCTTCAATAAACAAAAACGGGGAGCAGAAAAAAAGCTGAAAGGACAAGAGAAAGATTTTCATGAAGACAAATAGCTGAACACTTATTAAAGTGCTGTACTATAGGAATGTTAATTATCAGCTTGTTACTGAGGTGGGTTTTTTTACAAAATAAGTGGAAAAGTAAGTATTGTGTCATAGGAATTATAATTACCAGCTTGTTTCAGAGTACTTTTTTATGGTTTTATAGGGACATGTGAAGGCAATACATGCAGTGGACCAACTAATCCCACAAATTAATTTCTTTATCTGCAATAAAATAATGCTCAGCCAAAGTTTGATTTTGGCCTTGAAATTACTAGAGTTACAGCAATCAGGTTTGTAACTACCATCTTCCTGGCTGTGAACATACAATGAATTACAGTTACATTAACAAGAGAATTATTGGTGGATGAGATTTCTGAAAGTTAATAAATAAACCAGAGAAAGTCTGAAGCAATTAATAAGAAATTGCTAAATGTAAATCAACCTGGGCAATCCCATCAGTTCCAGCAAAATACTTAAACCTGAAACTTTTATAGGCCTAAAATTCAGAGTGTGATTCCTTGAAATGTACACGAACCCCTTCCACAGAACGGGGCAGCCAGCCAGCCAGTGGAGCTACGCAAGAAAGCAACTGGGGTTTCTCATTCACTACTTCAGCAGTGATCCTTGCATAATTCATGGAAAGATTAGCACAGATGTCAAAAGGCACTTACAACACACTGAGTGTTTGCCTGGCAGCTATATGGGTAAAAAACCCTATCGTAATTTAAAGCTTGTAACAGACTAGCATGAGCCAAAAGCTGTGTCATCTTCCAAGAACCACAGAATCAGCCTCATGCATAAAGACTCAACCATTTTCATACTGTAATACACAACATGTGTCAAAAGAATATGAAAACAGAAAGCTCTGCATAGTTCATAAACAAAGGCTACTCCTCTCCTCTTCACTCTAGTTAGGTGCCAACTTGGTTCTCCTCACTCAATTTTTAGCTTTAAAATTATAAAATATTACAGTATTAAAAGTTAAAATGAATATTTAATATTTAAAATTTATGTTAGAAGTGTTAAAAATTGCCCAAAATTCATATGGGAAGAGCAACCCAAACCAGGGTTTTCTCTGAGCTAAAGCATCCTGGCTTTCTGTGGATTTGAAACCCAATACACTGCCAGCACAGCACTTTAATGGCCACCCTGTCATACCCTTCCACATGTTCTCAGGCATTCACCCATTCCATCAATATCTCCATTTTCTTTCCATTGACCCGTTGCATCCACTCAGACTCTTGTTCCTTAACATCTCCTCACCACATAAGCCTGCCCTACTTCCCATATTCCTTGCTCCCCAGTTGAGCTCTTCAGTCAAAAATCACAAAGCTGCTTGAGGAACCAGTCTGGGTTTTTACCCTCTCTCCAGTGACTGATTTTCCCAAATTTTAAAGTATTTTGTGTTCTGAACCACCTCCTCCCGCATCAAATGTTATTGAACCTCACCAGGAGTCAGAAACTCCTCTTGCTCACAGGGTACAGGTACAGGAGCAGAATGCCAACAGACAGAATGCCCTTTTCCTCAGAGAAGAAGACTGAAAATCAGAATGGAAGCAAAAGCAAGGGTTTACCTTGCCACATGCCATTTGCGATCCACCAGTAAATGAACATCCTCAATTCTTCGATTGTAAGCGTAGTGCAAGCGTTTGGGCAAGTGCTGTTTCAAGTAAGGCTTGAAGTGCTGGTCTGGCTTTCTACACTGAAATATAAATGGTTACAAATGACACACTGTCAGTAGCATAAGGCACACATAAAACCTTCAGCTACAGAAATCAAGTTGTTGAGGTCATCACTGGTGGTGTCTTGAAAACAAAGTGTACATCTAGAGTATGTAGGCCAGTCATTTCTGTGCAGTATTTACTTACATCCAGGGACCCGGGAGTCATTCAAAGATATATTTAAAAAGCTTCATTCTTGTGACACTCTTGTTGGAAGCATTATCCAAAACATCACGCTTACTTAGCTCACAGATGAAGAATTTTATTCTAACTGAATCAAAGCTTAAGTTTCAGAGGAAACCTGAATGCTCAAAAATATACCTCATGTGTGTGATATATATTTAAAGCCATCTGGTTACAAAATTTGGGTTTGTTTGGTTTTTAATTTTTATTTTATACACTTTTCTTCCATTAAAAGCTAGTGAAGTTGAAGGCTATCAAATGCAGTTTTTCAGCATGTTCAAAGTGCTAGTAAAATATTTACCCTAAAAGATTACTTTCCATTTCTGAAGCAATGAATAAACAGACTCAATTCAGGGAAAAAAGACACTCCAGGAGATTCTATGTCTACGCTGCCCAAAAATGTTAAAGAAGCTACTATAGCAGCAAACAGCAGAATATATGACCAACATTAATGTGTACTCATGAAGGGCACCATTTAACACTCTTTATTCATGATAATCGTTTGTTTTCCCGCCTAAAGAATGAACAGAGAAAGCTGAATAACGCCACAAATCAAGATGTGAACAGGGCAATACAGACAGATACCACCCAGCCCTAAGTACTTACTGTAAGGTTGGCAACAATCACTTTAGGATCATCTGTTAAGCAAAGGAAAAAAAAAAAAGACAAAAATATAAAAGATTAAAAATTCACAGAAGAAAACACAAGGTTTACCTAAGTATACTTCCTAATAGTTCACTGATCTTTACAAAAAGTACTCTGTATATATCATCGAATTATTTAGATTGCAAAAGACCTTTAAGATCATCAAGTCCAACCATTAACCCTGCACTGCCAAGTCCGCACTAACCCATGTCCCTAAGTGTAATATTTACATGTCTTTTAAATACTTCCAGGGGTGGTGACTCCACTGCATACCTGGGCAGCCAGTTCCAATGCTTGACAACCCTTTCTGCAAAGAAATTTTTCCCAATATACAATCTAAACCTCCCCTGGTGCAATTTGAGGCCATTTCCTCTTGTCCTGTCACTTGTCACCTGGAAGAAGAAACAGACCCTCACCTGGCTACAACCTCCTTTCAGGCAGCTGTAGAGAGCAATATGGTCCCTCCTGAACCTCCTCTTCTCCAGGCTGAACACCCCCAGCTTCCTCAGCTGCTCCTTTTAAGGCTTGCACTCCAGACCCTACACAAGCTTCGTTGCCCTTCTCTGGACATGCTCCAACACCTAAATGTCCTTCTTGTAGTGAGGGGTCCAAACTCTAACACAAGATTTGAGGTGCAGCCTCACCACTGCCTAGTACAGGGGGACAATCACTGCCCAGGTCCTGCTGGTCACGCTATTTCTGATACAGACCAGGATGCCATTGGCCTTCTTGGCCAGCTGGGCACCTGGTTCACATTCAGCTGCTGTTGACCAACACCCATAGGTCCTTTTCCACCGGGCCACTTTCCAGCTACTATTCCCCAAGCCTGTAGCACCGCCTGGGGTTGTTGTGACCAGACTGCAGGACCCAGCACTCAGTCTTGTTGAACATCATACCATTGGCCTCAGCCCATTGATCCACCCTATCCAGATCCCTCTGTAGGGCCCTCCTACCCTCTAGCAGATCAACAGTCCCACCCAGATTGATGTTATCTGCAAACTGATTGAGGGTTCCCTTGATACCCCTCATCCAGATCATCAATAAAGGTATGAAACAAAACCAGCCCAAATACTGAGCCCTGGGGAACGCTCTGGGCCCAGACATCCAACCAGTTTTTAACCCATTGAAGGTGCATCTCTCCAAGCCATGGACTTCCAGTTTCTCAAGAGAATGATGTGGGAGACAGTATCAAAGGCTTCACTAAAGTCCAGTTAGAAAACATCCACAGCCTTTCCCTCATCCACTAAGCAGGTTACCTTCTCATAGTAGGAGATCTGGTTGGTCACACAGGACCTGCCTTTCCTAAACCCATGCTGGATGGGCCTAATCCCTGGTTGTCCTGCACATGCTGTGTAATGGCTCAGTGATATGTAGTTGCTAAGTAGTGTTCTCACTGCTTTAAGCTTGGACCTTAGTTTAACAATTATTCTATTTTCTGAAAACACATACTTTCAAGACTTTTGACTGTTATTCTTTAAAATAAAAAATTATGCCCAAACACAACTACTTTCCTTGAAAAATTTTCAAAGCACATTTGAATGCAACACTGCAGTCTGTTAGAAGCAGTAAGATAAATATGTAGCATTTTTTGGTCACTTTTAACATCTGACCGATTTCATAGGCTACTGCTGAGTAAGTGAAAAGCCAAAGTAAAATATTCTGGATAAGTCTTTGGACTATTAAAGGGACATGCAAAATGTAGAAAGCCAAAAACCGGCAACAGTCCATACTGGGAAGTCCTCTTCTGGGGAGTGGGAGAAAGCATTTTTCAGTCCTGGGAGAAAAAAAACAGGCTAAAAGAAAATCTTAGGAAGTGAAAATCTCTTGTTTAACTACTAATGTTTTGATTGCTTAAGGCATCATCTTGCTGAGCTTGGAATGGGCTCTACTGAACCTCAAAACACAAACTACAGGTTTTTCATTGCAAAGATGTGTTTGCAGTACTGAGTCAGTATTATGGAACAGGAAAATGTAGGAGGAACAAAGAAAGTTGGCAATTTGCCATTTAAGGGGATAAACCCCAGTTCTAAAGCTAAGGAACATGCTTTTTTGTTCTATGTTCAAAAATTTGTAAGCAATTTCAGATATTCAAACTAGGAAGCTGTGGACAGAGGTCAAAAGAGGAAAATGCTATTGCGGGAAAACCAGTGGTGTGACTCAGAGGTCAGTGAGACAAGCTGATCTTTTTGAAAGATATTGCCGTTCACCCTCCAAGGAAAAATTTTATTCTCAGCAATTTAGGAATTCAAGATTGAAAGATCTTTAAAAGACTTCTCAGAACTGTAATTTATTTTCAGTAGACTGTGAAGTGTAGGAATTCAGTCTTTAATGCAGTCTGCTAAGTTTGAACAACACATGCACTACTTTCAACAGATCTTTACACACTCATCATGTGTTCCTCAAGCATAAATACCCAGCTAAATAAGTTTATAGTAAAATAAATGCATACATAAACTACCTAAGAAAGTTTTACCACACTTAGGATTTCTGCTACTATTCTCAAAGTATTTAATCTTCAAAGATCAACTTTTCTGTGAAATTTATCCTCAACCAAAGCATATCTGAAGTGTTGTGAAGGTGGCTGTCCCAACTACCTGATCTTCCCCTCTAATAAAAGTTGTCACCCTTGTAGCTATGATGCAAAAAACAGGTACTTATGGTTAGTTTATAAGTTACACAGTTTGCATGGTAGCTTAAACTGCTGGCAAAGACAGTTTTGCCCTGGTACCCTGAACCAGAGCAGCCATGGTGCTGGCACAAGCCTTGTCCTGGTAGTGCTGCCCTGGAGGTGGTATTCCTCAGGAGCAGCAGAGGGCAACGGGGTCAGTAATACTTGAAATCACAGAGTTAGCTTCACCAGAGGATTCCTGCCTGAGCCTTGAGTGATCTAATCAAAGATCAATTAATCACACAGATTAATTCAGGGTGAATTTCTAAAAGCGTGTTTCAGAAAAACCCCAAGTTTTGCTGTTGGCACTGGCCCTGAATGAATACTCTAAATCTTCCTTCTATCCCTCGACATCTCCAGTCTGTTGCTGTTTAGCAACCCACACTGCTTCTCATCTATGCCAAAAGTTTGATAAAACTACTGAATTCAAAATTAACAATTCACTTTTTTTTCTATTAGCTCAAAAATGTATGAGAATTTTTTTTTATCCAATCTGTGCAGTGCTCAGATCCTCTAAGTCCATTTTTTGTTGACAGAGGGGAAAAGTGCATGAACAAACCCACAATGACACATAAGCTGGCATGTGAAGCTGGCTTAGAGTTCCCACTCCTCCTTTATATAAAAGAATGGGGTTTAACTCAGAGCATTTCAGCCATCCACTTGGTAGCTCTACCACTGTGGGGTCTGTGAACTATAGACTGGGAAGGGAGAAAGCAGCTGGTGTGCAGTGGGATTCCCTCTAAAACTCCTGCCAACACACTGCAAATTTACACCTTTTGGATAACAGCAGTCCAAGGAAGGAATGAAGTCTAGTTCTCAGGATATAAGAGGAAATGATTAAATTAACTTACATTTTAGGTTATTGCTAGGCCTAGGGCGAATTCGTCCTAAAGATCCAGGTAGCAAAATGATGTCATCCACATTAGTCAGATAGTTGCTTAAAAATTCAGTTCTTTCACAAGTAGTGTCTTCCATCCCTGCAGAAGCAAAATACAAAAATTATCCAGCCTGAAAACAAACACATTTTCCAGAACAGCAAAAAAAAAGAGACCCAAAATACCCTATATATTATTTTGGATGACTAATCTTGTTCTTTACAGCCATCTAATTCCAACATAATACACCGGTAGGAGTCAAACTGGGAGTGATTTTAGCACTTGCCTATACAAGAGAAATGCCAGTCTCAGAGTCATAGAAACAGTCACCACATATACCATGTGTGCACTGATACAACTCCAAATTAACCTCATGGAAAAATCAAAGTCTGTTTCTAGTTTAGTGTACTACTTTGGGGATTATTTCTTTTTAAACAAATGATTTTAAGAGAAATCACACACAAAAGGTATTGTCTGTTGGTGGTCTGTTCTAAGGCAGCTGCAGATAAACAATTTTCTCTTGCAGCCATTTGTGGTGGGGAGGAATGTATTGCCAGACACAGAATGTTCTCAGCTCAAAACTGCCACCTCTGTAAATCCTTCCTGCCCCTTACCCTTTTCTCCCCACAGCCAGAAAGGAGGCATATGCCATTTTATTGCTGACATTAGTGGTTCTTGGGAGATTTTCATGAACAAAGACTGAAACAAAACAGGACCTTTGGTGGCATCGCAAAAAAGTTACATAAAATCAGGTTTCTCTCAAATATGGTTGCATTTTTCTTTAATAAAATTCTTTCTTTTTGCCTTTTCTAATATTTATTATTTCTTATATTGTAAAATTTCTTCTGATGTCTGAAAGAATGAGACCTACCAAATGATACCTCCTCTTTTAGGTGCCTCTCTATCTGATCATGAAATTTCTTATTACCTCCTTCCTCCATTATTTTGATGACTTCTCCATCCAAGCTGGACACAGTCTCCTAAAGATATTCCAGTCTTTCTCCTGGTTGGATAACTTGACCCCCTAATTGACATGGAAATTCCTTAATATAAAATCCTACTTCTCTCCTCACATACAGGAGAGCAGGGCCTTTAAATATTTTCCTTCCATAAAAACTGACAAAAAGATTACTATAGGTACATTGTAACCTTACAAAACATGCAAGAAGAGCTGCACTTGGATGTGGTATCAGAAATGTCAAGATTTAAAAAGCTCCCAAGTGAAGACATAAAAACCCAGATCACTGTTATGAAAGTCCCCCAGTGACAATTAACAGGTGAGCCTAATGGCCAGTCCACACCAACTGGCTCATTTGGGGGTGTTAAACTACCAGAAACAAAAACAGCACAAAAATATTTTAAATGGAACTTTCATTTCACTTATCATATCTACAGCTACATTGCTTAAGCATTTATTTACTGATAAATACTATAGTTTAAAACTTACCATGATCTCCAACAAATATGACATTGACACATCGATGTAGTTTCAGCTGTTTCAGACCATCCATTAGTTGTCCTACTGTCTTGTCAATCTCTCTCAGAGGATTCACCATCATCTGTATAATAAATATGCAGAAAGGAAAAGAGTTAATTCTGTCATTACGAAGTTCCTGCTACTACAACTGGTGGTCCTTTGGCAGAACTCTGGTAGGAGTAACCATCCAGGTCAAGAGGCAAAGCCTTGGCTGAGCTGTTACACCCACAACTATCACACCATTTCCTTTTGCATATCTGCACCACGATTTCATCATGAGAAAGCCCTGCTGAGATCCTGACACAAGACAACAAAAGATCTTTATGGCTGATCCTGGGCCTCATGTGAACATGAGTTGTGAACAGTTGGCAAAACCATGTGTAGATAGTAGGAAAGCACATGTGACTTTGGAGTTCATTTCTTATAAATAACGAACAGTATTTTTATAAGGCTATTTTATGTGAATGGTTTAGTCAAAGCACGAACACGAAATGAAGCTCTGGATTTGGGATTCACATGCCAAGTCACTTAATGAAATTCACTTCAAAGGACATCTGATACTTGGATGACAACATGCGCGTCACTTGAGTAGCACATGGGGCTCAGAGGGGATGTTCTTCAGCTTCAAAGCCAAGAGTTTCCAACAGCTCAAATGACAGTTCTGGTCAAATTGTCAACAAGCTCCAGAGGACACAGATACAATACTGTGATTTCTTCGTTTAAGTTTCTTTTTCATTAAGAAAAAACCCAGAAAACAACAAAATACAAGACTGTGTTTTCAGCTTTAAGAAAATGAAATACTTTTTACCAGATGGCACTGAGGAGGGAAAAGTAAGATTTTTAGGCAAATGACTCAGATTTTGTTTTGATTCTGAGAAGAAAACATTTGTTGTCACTATATGGCAACTTCTTCCTCACTTGTCTGTTTGATTTGGCTGATCCAAGTATCCACAATAAAAAGTCCTCCCAGCGACAAAAATAATTATAACAAATTGTGGATGAGAAAAAACCCCTAGATTTTGGCAGAATTTTCCAAAATAAACACCATGTTAGTGTGACCCAGAAAGATATGGTTCAGAAATTCTCCCTCTGCCTGAGTCATTAAGAGATAGATGTTAAACGGGTCTGATAGGTTGTAAGATGAGACAGGAAACATCCACTCCCATGTGGCACTATAAATACACAGAGAAGTGACTTATGAGAGAAGGAATCACGGTGGGGAACAGAAGGAACAGTCTCTGCAACATATGGAAGTGGTTCAGACCAAGGGTGAAATTTTGAAATATCCAGAAAAATTCAGGAAAGGCCTAAGTAGTCACTTTAGTAAAAACTTTGAAACATTCAAGTTCAGAAAAAAAGGGAATTGTCTATTTCATTCTTCCACTCTCAAATAAAAAAAATTCTTCTACAAATGGGAATTGCATTTTTATGAAACTATTCATAAAATGTCAATCATATGAGAAAATAAAACATTTACTCAGAATCCAAAGCTTACTCAAGGAAGCTGGAAATCCATAGAATCATCAAATATGCTGAGCTGGAAGAGACCTATCAGGGTCATAGAGTCCAACTCCTGCCCCTGCACAGGACACCTGAAGAATCACACCATGTGCCCAAAAGCATTGTCCAAATGCTCCCTGAATTTCAAAGAGTTATTGGGAAACAAATAAAACTCTTGCATCTTTCTTCACCTAATATGTTAATATCAAGACTTTGGAAGCCTGTACAGAAATACTTTATCTTTCAAGATGTGTGGATCTCTAAGATGGTGCTAAAATAAAGAGTTGGTAGCATTGGGAAAGCATCCCACAAAAAAAGCTACTGAGAAGAATGTTTAAAGCCTCTTGTTGGATACTGTGGAGTGTCAAGGCTTTTGTTTCAAGCTTAAAGGAGAAATATGTAGGTTGTTTATTTGAAGAGTTTTTTAATTATTTAGTTAAGTTTCTGAAACGAAAATAATACTGAAGCAGTCTATAACCCCTCCTAGTGTGTTAGTTAGTGCCAGGTGGAAAAAGATGGTACACTAAGGAACACCCTTTTCATCCACTTGCACTTCTTAATAAAGCAATTTCTATTTGACATTTTCCTTGTGAAAACAGAGTAGTACACCATCTCTATTGCAAATACAGCATTCAGAAATCATGTAATCAAGAATCCCTTACCCTCCAAAGTCACAAAACAACTTTAAAATGTGTATTTTTAAAACAAATGTTCTTTTCCTTTTAGATTTTATGAGCCACATTTTCCACAACCATCATGATTAGACATAAAATCTTGAAAAATCACCATGCTCCTATGAGTTGGGAGTTAAGGAGGTTACAGCCCATTGCAGAACTTGTAATAGTTCAGAAGGGTTAGCAACAGTGGTAGTGTCTTCCTGGGGATTTATCTAACATTGCCTCCAGCTGATGGCTGGATTTAAAAATATTAAGGGATTATAAAGACTACTCTCCCTAATGCAAACAGTCTGAAATAAGAAAAACATAGCTCCCAGAAGGCTTGGTCTGGTTTGGCTGCTTTCCTTTGGGTCCTTCAGTATATTTATAAAAGTTTTGGCTGCAAAATCCCAAGCATGGATTTTGAAGCATGGAATGAACTCCCATGTTGAAAAAAATAAAGACAATGTAGTGCCTAAAAAGTGGCACTTCCATCATAAATTTTTGAAACTTACTTTCTTCCGACGAGTTTCCGTAGAATATTGATCCACTCTATGTACTTTTCTTCTTTTCTTTGGAGCTGCAACTGGTCTTTCCTGTCTCCTCTTAGGAGGAAGCTTTCTCTTAGGTCTCTTAGGCGCAGTAAGAGGGGAGCCATAACTACTCTCCTGTACTGGCAGGGAGAGATGTCTGGACTCAGAAAAAAGGCCTGTCTCAACTCATATCAGATAGTAAAGCTACCTGTGCCAAATAATCCTGAAGCATAAATGCTCTGACCTATTTAAAAATTTAAGCTTGTGGACAATTTAGGATTTGTCCCCCTTTAAGGAGGAATCCATCAAATTGTACTGAAAGCGGAGCAGTTACAAGAGCAGACAGCATAAAAGCAAATTAAATTGGTGTTTCAGAAGATAGGTGGCTTCTGGCTTTGAAAATGTATAGTTATATGGGGGGGGGTTAGTTATAAAATATTAATCCATTAATATTATAAAAAATTAACTTAATTTCAATTAAAGCAAAATTCATTGCACATCATTTAATAAATGTTTGGTGGTAGAGTGCTGCTGGAAATGCAACATTTCACTTGAATGATGGCTTAGGTATGAGTATTAGAGCCAGTTCAGTCTAATGACTTCTGCAAGGTTTCCCACACCCACTTTCTGGCTGAATCAGTGACACCAAGTACCTTCATCCACAGCATTAGCAGGTGCCACTATCGTGTGCCAGACGTTGTAGCCCACTGAAATCACCAGAACCCACTCTTTGGGGTCTGCAGATCAGAGCTACAAAGGTGAGACAGTTAGAATGGAGCCCATATCCTTCCAATCAGCCAGGCCAGGTACATTAGTGGCAGTGCATGAGAAACCTGCTCTGCTACCTGACTCATTACCAGCTCCATGGCAATTTCAAGTGCCTTTCAGTGTGGCATCTCATCTCATTGGGTATTGTTATTGTTCATAATGCACAATTACCTGGGACAGACTTATGGAAGAAAAAAACATAAAAGGAAAAAAACCAAGATACAGCTAGAATAAGGTACTACCCCAGTAATCAGCTTGCTTGTAATTTTAAACTCTCCCATTCTCTCTGACTTTAACACGAGTCACAGGCTCCTGGCACTGCTCAGATGGTGTGTGAAGCGCTGACATATGATGCCTACCAGGAGATAAACTACAATATGCTGTGTGTGACAGAGCACGCTGAATGGGCTTGAGAAGAGTTGGAGATTTATGATGCTATTTAACTTCTATGTGCTTAGGTAGCTTCTCACAGTTGTTCAGTTACAGAGCTACATAAACAGGGAAGGGGAGGAAGGGGATGTTACCATCTGCCATGCTGTTTCATTGCTTCCAACGCAAGCAGCTGGAAAGGAGATTCTAGTCCAGTCTCATTCGTCTTTCTCCAGAAAGGCATTTTAATAAAGCAGCACCAGAGTTTTCTGTTTTTAAAATGCTTCAAGCTTTGTGCAGTCCTGATGAGAGGAGCGGCAGGGAAAGGAAGGATTCTCATTTTACTGTCTCTGAATCGGCTCAGACAGAGCTCCACAATGCCAGAAAACGCGAGGTCTGAATACTGAAACGACTGTCTCAAGACAGCATGTTAGAGGAGCAGCAGAAATGGCTTAGCAGTGCCAGATTTCGATGTATTTTAGAGCTCTTATGGTAGCATATTTCTGGAATATTTTATGTTAAAAAAAAAAAAGTTAGCTGGAAGAAAAAAAAAAAGCCAAGTTCTTATTAACCAGCCAAATCTTAGTCTTGCTTGAGAAGAGTCAGAACAGAGTTATGGAGGAGGGAAACAAATCCTTCCCCGCTTACAGAAGGAAACTGTAACATCACAAGGGTAACTAGCCAGCCAAAGCTCTGCTTCTTGACCTGGATGGACCAACCTACCAGAGTCCAACTGCAGAAGCACAGAGGGAAAGAAAAAAAAAAGCAGAAGTGAATCAAAAGCAAGCATATATTTTATATGTCCCATAACTGCTCCTGGAAACATAATGGAACCCGGTGAAATACTAAAAATAAAACAAAAAACAAAACACCAAACAAACAAACAAAAAACCACACCAAACCAACCCACCCCAAAGAAAAAAAAAACCCAAACCCACCAAAACCTAAACAATTAATTCATTTACACTGAACTTCATGTTAGAGTATATGCAAAGTTACACTTGTGCACACTCGCCTTAATATCAATTCCATTTACCTAAAAAACCTTGGCAATTCACCAAAGGTTTATGTGTCTCAAAGTCCCTTTAATTCTAGTTTTTAAGACACTCTGCAAATAGGATGTTGTGTACATCCTGCGAAGCTCTGAGTGCCATCTGCTGAAGCCTGGAAGCTGAAAGTTAGCAGTAATGGATGCAATTAGACCTTTAAGATTGTATATTTAAAATATATTTAGAACGTTGCTTGGTATAATAAGACCTAATTCACTTTATTCTAAAGGAAACTTGTAAGATTTGAAGGTTTTCAAGATATAAAGCTATCCCTTGAACTACTAATTACAACAAGCAAAATTCGGCATAAAATATTCACTCTTCAAAAGAAGAGATAAGAAGCCCATTTTAAATATAACAGTTATGAGCTTGTTTTCAAATATTATTGTTTGGCTGATCTGCCTTTGCATGAATTAAAATGGTCAGTACTACTCCAGCTGTCTAACTGCTGCCAGCACAATACAAGAAAAGATTGATTCACAGGGAGGTCACACTCTCAGTATATCAAGGAAGTAGCTGAAAGGGATCCCTTTGAGGACTTTCTTCCAGCTGGTGTATGTAAATTTCAGAGCTCCTAAAAAATTATATTAAAAGCAGCATCAAGAGAAACAATATAAAATACTTCCTAGCTTTTCAATCCTGAAACCAAGCCCCTCCCAAACCTCAGTATCTGTATACTTGCACAGCTGTATTCATTTACTTAAATTTCCATTCACAAAGTTAGCTCCACTGTTTGAACTGCAAACTAAGTTAGTCCATACTAAGTTCTGCTAACTCATCTGTTCTCAATTTGCTAAAAATCAATTTCACGGTCTTCTTGTGTTTAACACAAATGGCATAAAACTATTGTTTTGCAAAAGTTTCATAAGCTATTAATTCACACATATTAAGAGCCTAAGCTTTGCCTTGCAATTAGAGATCAATCTTCAGATAACTATACAGAAGAGCCCCCAAAGAGTGAGACCATTTGGGGTGTTTCCCATTCATAATAACTTTTCCTATGATGAACACTTTACTAACTTAACTTTTCAGACTTTTACAATTAACTAGACTGCCGTATTGGATGTTAAACTGGTTTGTTATCACTACAATTTAAAGAACAATTTCAATGTCATCTTAATATTTACCTTTAGGTCCTTGAAAAAAGATCCACAACCCTGTTCAGAAGGAAGTGGTTGTCTCCAGATAAATAAAATCAGAGTTTTCAGTCATAAGCTACATATAGTAATTGTAACACTTCAATAAGAGGAATTATAAAGCATTATTGAGAAATATATGACTGAATCAGAGAGCTCTCATTACTGATACCTTGCCTGATTGAATCACATATAGCTCTTGTTCTGAGCCAAATGACAACATGGACACATATCCATGCCTGTCAATTTAGCAAGAGTGTTGGTAGGTCTTAACCACCCCTTATCCAGAAAAAGGACTGCTTCCCTCCATCCACTATAGTGTTTCAAGCACTAGTTTGGAAAAATTCCGCACACGCACTGTGCTCAGACCCTGGCTCAAACTGCTCCAACAGGGATGCTACCCACGGCAATTTCATAACTGCTGCAAACTATTTCAACGCCCAAATCATTCAAGCATATTAAAAAATAGCAATGCTGCTTCTCTTTGCTCTCTTCTCCAGTCAAGAAACAGCTATCAGATGTATACAAACAAAAAAGAAACTACTGCTGTGTACCTGGCAGCTCAAGGAAATTTGTATTGCCTTCCAAGAGGTAGGCATCTGATACACTCCTCACTTTTNCAGTCCAGCTGCTTACGCCCACATTTCTTTACCCTTTGTAAAGCTTGTATACAAACTTCTAAAGTCTTGTGATGGGAATCTGCAGACATACATTTGCATTGAAACTGGGGGTCCTTTGCCAGATGTCAGAGATAATCGGAAATGCCAGATCCCAGTCACACAAAGTAGGATACCTGAGAATTTACTTCCCCTCCTCACAAATCCCAGGCGAGTGCATAATTTTAAAGTTCTTGTCAGCTGGACAGTGTTGGCAGGGAAACAATACCCATCAGTCCCAGCCAGCTATCTGAAGTCAAACGAGGAGTTAAACTACTGCAGCATGTTGCACATAATTTTTCATTAAAATGTCTTATGGTACTTCAAAACTTTTTCCAAACTCAGCAGTATGGTCCTGAGGGAACACTATTGGCAAAGCTTTCTGAACCCCTGTAGGGCCTATATGAAACTGGAACTAGCAGCTCTTTACAGTTCCCGACAGACTGGAATTATTACTTTGCATACTGCAGGCTATCAGCTTAAAGAAAGTTTTTTCTGCTCTGTATTTTTCCTCAATATTTTCTGCATTATATTGTAATTTCTTTTAAGAAGGACAAATTGCTAAAGTTAAATTACGCTGTTGCACACAAACATACTCCTGCATTTGCCGAATCTTTCCTTTTGCATAATCATATCACACCTGGGCAGTTCCTTCTCCCAGAAGTGAATCTCACATTATACATCCTTTAAACAATAACTTTGTTTTCTCTGACAGAGGGGATTCATGCTGCAGAAACAGGTGGGGAAAAAGGTTGCTAAAGCTAATCCTGAGCAGCATCAATTATTCAGAAACCAAGTATTTGAGAGACCTGCTTTTTCTGCAGAAAAAAAAATCTGTACTAACCTCTGAATTGAAAGGGCCGTATCTGTGGCCAGCAGCATCTGGTTGCTCAGAGTAGAAAGCATAAACATAAGGCCTGAAAAGAAGAAAGGTCTTGTTCAGGTTAGCTTTCCTGTGACAACACAAAAACATGGGCCTGCTAAGTCAAGTCAAATCAAGCCAACTTTCCAAAGAGACTTATCTTTATGGAAAAATAACTGTTTCTCAGTCATAGAATCACAGAATCATTCAGCAGTCCTTTGTTTCCATGGTATAATTAAGCAATTACTTGTTTTGCAGCTTTATTAAATCCAAGAACACACACAGGGAGGCACACGGGGTACCATCTGAGGACACACATTCATTCTAAGTCTTGTAGAAGAAATCACAACAGCATCTTGCCTGGGCTTTGCAGCCAGCAGCATGTGGGAAGTTGTGCTCTAAACCCCACTCATAATTAAAATCTTAACATTTTCCTAGCGCTCCAGTATCCAGTTCTGCAAATGCCATTGTCTGTAAGGTTGTTAAACTATATTAGGCTCAGTAGGATAAGAACAATCCAAGCTAATCCACACAACTACATGCTTATTGAGAAAAAATAAATTCATACTATACATTTATTTGGAAGAATAAAACAGCTGATGGTGAAGAGCTAATATCAGAAAACAAAACAAGAACAAAAACCACGCCAAAACAAACAAAAAACACTCAATACCCAAAATTCCACTAAACACAAAACCCAAACAAATCCTTAAATTACTGATAGCCTGTAACAGACAAAAATAATTTTTGAAATTGAATTTTCCCTTGTTCTTCCAACTACTTTTAAGGAGAAGACAAACTAGCAGTTATCCAACAGTAGATGACAATAAGTGAATTACCTTTCATTGTCTGGGAGGGTTAGCCACTGCAGTATTGTTAATATCCTGCGCTCATGGGGGATGACACTAGACCACAAAATACAGAAAGATACCTTGTTATCATGGGATACAACAAGCATGAACAAAACTTTGCTATGAACTGATTCTAACAAATAAAATAAAACATAATAGCATAATTTGCTTTTAGCATGATGTATCTTTGTTGCTTAATACCGATTCTTAATTTGCAAACAGAACCACATTAGATCTCCTGAATGTCCACATACTCCAAAAGAAAGTTTGTAACTGCAGTCAGAACTCAAGACAGTAAATCTAACTCTTCTAAATAAGAGTGAACAAAAATCCATTCTGGTAGCTTTAACCCAGATGAACCTTTTTTTGTGCACAATCGTGTAGCCCTTGGATAGCCAACATGAGTAAAAACCATTACATTACTCACATCAGTACAGGTTTAACTGATCATCCTGCTCTGGTAGTCTTGCAAACACTGGAAAAGTTCTCACAGACTTAACAGTAACCAAACTGAGCACTAGGCTGGTGTAAATCAGAACAGAGTAATCTGAAACATCGGGCCTGTCATCATGGTGATTTGCACAACTATGACAGCTTCTCACTCTGCAGAACAAACTCCTCCTGTTTACTGTCTGTATAGTGATAGCCATTGTCACTTGGCTGCTGAGGCCCAAGTCAATGCTATGAAAATTACTAACCCTATAAACAGCTGTGAAAATTCCAAATATCTTGATCGTCTTAGGAAAACTCTGCAGGTCAGTGACCACAGTTATTTTAACACAAAAGGACAGTCAGTCCAGATTTCATTAGATCAATAACAGAATCCCAAGACAGGAATCAAATACACCCATCAGAGCCACCATGCTGAATTGAATTCAGCATTCTCTGGAAACATCTGACAGAGAAATAGAGATGTCAACAACCATTTGGAAATACATTACTTTTTAATGCCTTGTAAAATAACAGTGGCATCAGTACCCAACACCATGGAGAACTTCGAGTTGTAAAAACAACTATAAAAATCAGAATTTCTGCTAAAATTTGCAAACAAGGTAATATTTTAAAGCAGAAACATAATCTCGGGTACTGCCCAATTTTTATATTTTTATTAATTGTGCAATATGAAAAAAATTCTATCATTGCAATTGACTCATTTCTGACTAAAATCTTTTTAACAATTCTGTTTTCCTAAAAGAGTTTGCCTGAAAATTCTCCCCAAAAACATTCTGTGTCCCAAACTAAATAATACATAGGCATATACATTTTTTGCATACATGAAGTGGCTGTCTCACTCCCTTACTATTGCCATTAATATAGAGTATCTTTGGTTACTTTCTGTAACATTCTATATCCCCAAGCACGCATTTGCCACGGTGTTTATGGAGACTATGTAGCTGTAGAGCTTAGGAATCACATTAATTTCTTTGGTTTATAGAGCACCAGACAGGAGTTCTGTAAGATAACCATCTTGCAAGCCTAAGCCTATCACCAGCTTGTGCTACATTTTATATTCCCTCCATATGATATATGATATTTAGAGCTGTAAAGAGTATTATGCCTAACGGAATCACAAAATAAATAGGTAAATCCCCTTATTGTTTCAATCATGCAGTCTAAACATTTGCTTCTGCAATCCTGCCACTAAAATGCAATAGAGAGACTGATCCATATGAGTTCCTCAGAACTCAAAAATTATCAAAATGTATTCATTTTTGGTTGTGGCTTTAGTTGGGATGAAGAAATAAAGGTTGGAATCATTAAACAGAAGAACAAACAGCAAAGATCCTCAGGGCTGTCTTTCAGGAAAGGGAAATTGGATCTCCTACCCAAAGGTCAGTCTGTATTGTAAAATGAATGAGTCAGACCTTTGAGTCAAATAGGCTGGTGATGTCAGTTAACAAAGAGGACAGTAAGAGTCTTCCATTCTCAGAGGACTCGGAAACATTACTAGCAATACTAAGAAGCCAAAAAAACACACTGTGAAAGACAGTAATTTTTCACAAAGTTACACATTTTTTCTTTAGACAACTGCTAAAAATCAGTGCATGAATCTAATGTAGCAAACTGCAGCATCAGCTTTAGTCATCAGAAACATCACACAAATGAAACAATGGAGGATTACAGATACAGCCTCCAAGCTACCGAATACTTAGAGAAAGGAAAACAACTTAATAAATACTTACATCAAATTAATTCTGAGTTATTAGTTAAAAATCTCCAGAGGCACTTACATAGACCAGAAGAACGTGCCAGCTTTCACCCCTTGCTTGGCTGCAGTAATCCAAATCTAATGAGGAAAATATAAGAGGATTAGAGTGCACTTAGATTTTTAATGACTCTCTGAAATCAAAAGAAAATAGTTTCAAGACACATTCTTCTACTCTGAGCCTAGAAGTGGAAACTGCAGTTTTGAGCCTGCAGTCCTAATCTGAAACTGTGGATTGACTAAACTGTGCTGCAGTGGATCAGCTTCTGTGCTGTAGAGTTTCACCCTAAATCTTTATGTTGCTTTTAAATAAAAGTATTAAGATTCACAGCAAGGAATTCCTCCAGTATATAATTTAATTTTCAAAACCCAGCCAGCCATTGCTAACCTGACCCTTTTAATGTTCAGCTGTTCAGATTTTCGAGGATACTCAGTTAGAAAGAAACATACCTTAAACACTAATTGGTGTCTGCATAAATGTCTCTCTTCCTCCATATTCTACCATCAGTAGCCATCAACAGAAAATGTGTTAGAAAAGAGCACACAAAAGAGGGAGCAGACAAGTCAGCAGGTGTTAAGAAAGCAGGGAGGGACATCCATAGATATTTAAGAATTTTTTGAGCTAACCCGACATGGTGATTGATGGAAATGACAGAAAAAATCTCCATGAATTTTTTAACCTTTTTTTTAACCTTTTTTTTCAATCCTTCAATTCCTATAAATTTTTCTGCTATATATATATTTTTTCTGCAAAGTGATTACTTTGTAGCAGAAAGTTCCACAGTGTAGTCACAAACTGTAAGAGTGAATTTCTAACTTTGATTTAAAACCTGCCAGTTTCGCTGGGGTCAGGGTACTATTCTCATGTTTTGAAAACATATTACTAATCCTTTCTCTTCTCACTTCTGTGCAATATTCATGATATTCCCCTCTGTTTATTCCTTTTCAAACATAAGTAGCCCTGGTTTGTTTGACCTTTCTGTAATGAAAACCATACCATACCCCTGGTTATCCTCATCATCCTTCTCTTACTGCCTCCCTTCATCCTCTTTCTCTTTTCTATCCCATGACTCTGCACAAGGCAGAGGAATGAGAATGTCCAAACATCAGAAAGGACCACAGTCAAGGAAAGCAAACAATACGAGTTTGTAGCCCTACAGAACTAAATCTCTCTTGCAAGGAAGTATCCAAGTTATCTCAAAACTCATTTCTAAAGTGACAATGGCTTAAAGGCCAGCATTGTGTACATAGCTAGATTATTTCTTTCCATTATTTATGCATACTGCAAAGTATTTGCTTCATGAGGAGTTAAGACAAAATATAGTTCCCTTAATGAATAATTGCAAAGTCCTGAATTTACTTTAAATCCACTCTTTGAAAGTGCATTCTAAGTCACTCTACCTCATTTAAACAGGCACTTGTAAACTGTTATCTGGGCACACATATTCATGTCATGCCTGAACTATTCACGCATCAGTCTTAACTGAAATAAATTCGGCACAATCTGATGAAAGATCATTTGCACAATGAGGCTAATGTTAACAGCAATTAAATTTGGATATTGTAATGTTATTTATGAGAAATTTGGTTGTGTTTGCCTTTCCAGTGCCCTGGACACACCCCTCACCTCTCATCTCCACCACCAAATCTTACAGGACTCAGTCCAGTTAAATTAAAATCACAACTATAAAAGGTCATTTGTTTTCATTTTATTCTAACTTTTTAGTAATGAATCCTCTTTTTCAAGGAAGAGTGATACATCCGGAGTAGTTCTATGGAAAAGATATTTTCCTAAATAAATGCAGCAGGGGCAGAATGGCCACAGATTTTCAGGTGCTTCTCCTCGAGAGTCCGATTTCAGGCTTGGTTCATATTAACATTCATTCAACCTGCCACCAAACAATGAGTTCACCAAACATCTCCCCCAGCCCCTATAGCCCAAGCCTTCCACCAGTATATTGTTTTCATGGTGACAAGGATAACAAGTAGATGTGGCTGCAAAGTAACTGCCAAAAAAAAAAAAAAGGGAAAAAATGTCTTTGAATTTACACAGGAATTTGAGGTTTGTGGTTGAGTAAGGGGGATATTGTTTTCAAAAGCTCACAGGATACTAACCCTAACAGGACGGGACAGAAGGATGCAAGTGAACAGGAGAGATGAAGATGTGTGCCTACAATCCAGTGACCATGTCCACACACCACACTCAGAGGTGCAATTGCAATACAAGGATGTTTGTTTGTGCCATATAAATCAGCACAGCGCATATAACTTCAGCCTGACCCCTGTGCCTAACTAAGGCAGTTATTTGTTACATATTCATCACTGTTTCCTGGTATTTCCAGGTGAAAAAGGATCCACACTTAAAATAATTACATTTTTCTTTGCATTGAAGGTTTATTCCTAGAGGATAACCCAGTCATGGCAGAGAAAGGAGGTCAAACACAAATTCAGCATGAGATGTGTCAGCTCCACTGCTGTTATGCTCTTTGGTCTTGCTGTGCTTGGAAAACCATTGTCCCTACAGAGCTGGAGCAGATTTATTTTTCTTTGAAAGCATTTGTGTTCCTGCAAAGTTTAAATAATTTTGCAGATATCTTTGGGAAGGTACCAACAAACTAAGTCCAGGGAATTGAGTGTTTGGATTTCACCCTCTGCTAACTCTGCTTTGACTTTCTAGTCCTTTGACCTACACAGGTTTAAACAGTCCAGTCTGCCTGGCTGGCTAAACAAAACCAACCAAGTTCCATCCTCAGCAACTGAAGATGTCCTGCACTGTTCCGGGCTGTTAGCACTCTGAATTTACCCACGACACTGTGTATTTTAGCCAATGATTTTAAACCTGTGCCAAAAGACACCCTCCCTCTGGCAAATGAATAATTGGATCCATTGCTAAGGTAACCAGCACACCTGCGAGAAGGTGGTAACTATCTTTTATTCATGTTGAACATAGAGTGTATGCTGTGAATGTCACGTGAAAACAGCATTCGGGCTTTCTGAACCAGGAGCAATGCACTCATAAGAGCAGTAAGGACAGTCGAAAAGCACCCAGACTGGCTTCAGAGAGGGAAAAACTGCACCTGCCTTGCTCCCAGGTATTTCACCTCAGGAATGCAGCCATTTACATTGGCATTAACTGTTTGGATGAGTACATGTGTCTGTTGCACTTGAAATAAGCTCAGTAGCTAAGACAAGGATCTGTTAAGTCAAAAATCAGCAAATCAAAAGGCCCATATCTGTCCACAACATCTGAATGACTCCATCCTGACTTTGCCAAGCAGAGCCTGATTCAACTCAAGCTTACAACAAAACACTACCGGACCTCTGCCCTCCTTTGTTTTTTAAGGTGGGGGTGGGTGAAAGCCTTTGGTTTATTTAAACCCAAACTAAGAAAATTCAGCACTATTCACCATCATACCTAATGCTGCCACTCATAACAATGCATTTGCAGAGGCACCTTTAAGCATGCAGAGAAGTAGAAGTCACCCAGGGGGAAGAATTTCTCTTTGCATTGAATGAGATTTAAATCAAATATCCAGAGGTTTAGAGTTGTGACAGTTAGCGCTGATGAATCTAATGGTAGCTATCTCTGCCAGAAGTGCCCTGGTTGCCCAAATGCTTTAGTGCATAGGTAAAATTAGACAACGGATTGGATCAGCTTATAGGAGTGCACAAGCACCCTCAGCCACAGGGTAGTAACTCCAGAGAAGAGTTAGCAGCAAACGCTTACTGCTGCCTAATCACCAGTAAACGTCTCTCACTGTCTTTAGATTAAACTCATTGTCTTTCAAGGAAGACTACAAGTCATAGGAGAGGGTAGGACAGAGAAAAAAGTTAGCAGATCCCCTCTCAACCTTATCCATTCAAAATAATTGGAATTAAGACCCAAATAACGGCTATTGTTCCATTTCCTCTCTGTTGCTTAGAGTCACAGATCTGAAGTTAATTCATTGTAGATATTCCAGCACTCAGCATGTAAATGCAATGTGTTATATGCACTCTATGGCTGGTCACAGCTGTTCAGGTCACTTATAACGTTTGTTGTGTTTGGTGATGCAAGGTCAGTACCATTTGTGAACTTATGTTATTTGCCATATCTAAATTCATTGAGTTTAATTGTTAATATGTTAGAATTTTATATCAGATGTTAAACAATGTCAGATGTCCACTCCTGGCTTGCATATGAGACAAGCTTTATTGTATTGCAAGCGGTATAAAGGCCATATTTCTGAATTATTTTTCTTACGCAGAGAGGAGAGGAATAAATATTTTTAAATATTAATCATAGATCAACCACTTTGTCTTCATGCTATGCCACAGGAAATTAATGCTTTTCCAATGCAGAAAGACCTGTTAAATTATGCAATGACATTCAACCCTCATACACTGGCAAATGTTCCAAGAAATAACGTACATGCTTTCAAAAATATAAATTAAACATATCCTGTAAGTTGAATTACTTTTATTTTTATATCCTCTATGTTGAATGACTACGATTCTCCTCCTTTATTTATGGATGAAAATATACAAGGCTAAGCAATAGTTTAGGTGTCAGTGCCATATAGAACATCAAAGTCTAAAGTTCTCCCTTCTTCTGACTGCTACACACATTTAGACGCAGATATTTCAAAAAGAGTTATTCAAGACAGCTGCATAATTTTCTTTTAAAAAGCTGCACAGAAAGTGGGACACCTCCGTAGTTTTAATCTTCCATGAATAAACAAAAGCCCATAACTTTGCAAAGGTTGCCCTATATTTGTCACACTGTGAAAGGCCCACATCTCAGGTCAGGGCTGATGGCTCTGAAGTCCAGCCCTTGGGCCAGGTCGTGCAAACATGCTCCCATTTGCCAAGCAGGGAAGGAGATTCCTGTCAGGAGCAGAGGAAGTGCATACACTCCCTGCAGAGGAGAGCTGGTAATGCAAGAATGAAAAATCCTTTCCCCAAAAAGGCAAAGGTGGAAGAGGGGAAATCACAGTATTTCCCAGTAAACATGTACAAGACTGAGGCAAGCATGCAAAATTAATACCACTCCTGCACCATTTGCAATTTGTTCTGCCAACAAAGTAAAACATGGAGTAGCCCCTTCCACACTTCTTACTCCTTAGCAGGACATAAAGGTTCTCACAGACTTGGCAACTAAGCATTGCCTTTTTTCTCAGACAGAAGATTTTCATACAAGAAGCCTATTAAATAAATAGACAGATTCAAAGAGCCCTGTTGCTTGTTCATGGCTTAGCCTGTATAAAAGAAATACTTATAAAACAGAATTATAGACATCTCTCCTTCTGCTTCCCCCACCAATCAACCAATTGATTACAAAATGGGTTCAGGAGGGAAAGACAGATGACAGCTTTTTGAAGCTCTTTCTGTAATAGTTAGACAGGCAAAATCAACAAAATTCCAATAACGGTTTTATTCTAAATACCGATACATAAATTTGAATAAAATCGGGAATATCAAGTTAAGATGCATGGTGATGATTCCTAGTGTCTGCAGGCATACCTTTGCAGACTTTAAAGACACCTTCACAACCAGCTGTCCCTTACCTAAAGAATGTCATGGCCCTGTTTAAAGATTATCTCATCATCTCAGGCTGGGCCCTTCTTGAGGGTTGTAGTCTTTAAAGATTATACTGGAAATAAATCTACATAAAAGGCACCCTAAACAACCATCAATAGTTTTATAATTATTATATTTCTGAAGAGAGAGACATCTTTTGGACCCAAACTCAGATCGGAGCTGGGTTACCTTCTGAAGGAGCCTCTCTGTCCCCACTAACCACAGACCTCAGCAGTTTTATACATTTCATCTGCTGACCTTGGGTTATTCCTAAGGATCATGAGAGATCACTAAAAAAAGCAGTGTATTGTCTGCAGTGCAAGCTTAAACTTACAACATCAAAACAAGACATGGAAAACTACTGCTTAACAGAAGCCAAAGGCAGCTGGGGCCTAATTTTAGTGCTTAAAGTTACTTGGGATGAAAACAGAATGTCAGTGTCATGAAAAATGAGCAGTAAACTTAGTTTCCCCCCTGGGCCCTGATGCTCACCATTGCTGTGAGATGCTGTGGCAATATGAGGAGTGGTTTTGCAGCAGTTTCCTATGAAACACTTTTGTTTTGAAAACATGGTGGTTTTAAGCTTATGTAATAAATTAAGGTTGTATACTAAATGAGAAGACTGGATTTCAGGAAGTCCCACAACCAGATACAGCACCCTGAAACATTTCCAAACTACTTTCTTCCCTTCTCCTTTTCCTAATGCTATTAATTTTAATTTCTCATAATTCCTGGAGTAAAACAATTCAGATACTCATCTGCCAAATCACACTGATGTCCACGGTAATCTGGATGTTTCCCAGTGAAAGGCTGAGTATTAGAACAATGAAAGAAAAATGACCCCACCCTCCTCCTGTACTTTTAGTAAAGCCATATACGATAGGCCAGTCTTCAGGAGCAAGAAAGTATTTCAGAAATTATCAGTGTTAAATGACATTCTATTCTAGGCAGTTGTGACCATAATACAAGGCTGCAACTTTTCTTGCCTTCTTGGACAGAAAAATAATAACTCCTGATCCTGTGCAAACCACATATCATTCTGCAGTTTTTTAGTACTCTAGTTTGAGACCCAAGTTGTAAAAAGAACCAGCTGAATATGTGATATGACAGACAGGACCTGTGATATGCAAACCAGATTTCCTTTCTGACCCCCTTAATTGTAATGTCTTGTCTTTCAAGACCCAGCTATTTTTGACAATCTATAACAATGACATATTTAAAGAAAATTATAAAAAGGAATTAGAAACTAACTGTATCTAACCTACATATATATATTGAGATAACCTTTGCTCTTATAAAAATCAGCAATCAAATGTGCAATTCTTCTGCATGCAGAGAGAGTATCATTTATATCATATTTCTGCAAGAGATCTACCACCTTCTTATCCAGCTATTTGCCCTATCTATCAGGTTTGCCAAACTTGTGGGTTTCCCTCATATTAAGTGTATGGGGTTTGAATTATGGCCCTGTCTCTAAGCATTTGCTTCTAATTTTCCAAAACCATTTCCAGTTTATCACATTATTTGTGTGGTTTTCCTTTTCAAAAATTCTTCAGATCAGCTGGTTTATTTTATCATCCCTACTTGGGTACGCAACACTCCCCTCATTCTCTGAGGATTTCATCCAGCATACAGTCATCCATTGTTGTGTAATTTTCTTGAACTCTTCTCAGATGATATATTTCATGATCCTTGTTTACAGTCCAGAAAATCTTTTTTTCTCCGGAATAGCATAGGTGTTGCTAACAACTGGGTGTGTGAATTCATGTTCCCCACACAACACAGCAGGTGATTAGGTATTCATTTTATATTGTACTTTTAAAATATCACACTTCAAAAAGAGACGTTTGTACAATTCCCAGCAGTTAGTTCTTCTCTAACTCCTACCCAATAACTATTAAGGTAAGATGCAAAATTAAAAGTGCATAATTAAATTACAGCTGTCTAACAAGTTGTCACACAGCAGTGTGACAAGCCACAGGATTGTCTATGCGCTTGACTTACCCTCTCCTCTCCACACAACCCATGCCAAACCCAGGTCTTAGACAGGCAAGGGAATGCCTGTGCTCACTGACAGATTTTAAAAGAGCAAATATTCCTCATTCTGTCTCAGCTACAGCCAGACATCTGCCTGTCACACGCCTGCCTGCAGCTCTAAATTTTCATGTCTCACATTTGTTGCAGACTAAAACCATGTGCAGACAAATAACATATATACTTGCTAAGCCTAAAACCATCTGAGTAACTTCCTTTAGTTTCTTGGGATATTTCTGTATTAAGAGATTTGGGGGATGATACTGATCAATGTAGCAAACAGAAATGACAGATTATGGTGTTCCCAAATGCCTTCCAATTTTCTCACCTCTATCATCCCACTCTTTTTTGAGATTAATAGGTCAGAGAGCATTTAAACTATAGTTCTCTAAGCAATCAGTGCAACGCACCTTTGCTGCTTGCACTTTAAGTTAAACCCACTTTTGTAGAGCACACCACAGCACGCAGTAATAGGGGAAAGCACAGCAGAAACGAGGGGACTGTCTTAGATGTATTAACAGAGAATACTTTGAAGGAGTCCATTTCCTTGCCCAGAATCAGGATTCAGAGCTAGGGAAGCCAAGTCCAACACTAAATTAAGAGAGGGAACCTAGTTCAGCCTCTGCTGCTGTGCTTAAGGCAGAAACTAATTCCCAAGCTTCCACAGCCTCTGCAGTAAGTCACATAACAGTGATCACTTGTGGACTTAACAAATAACAATTATAAAATTTTGCCATGCTATGCTGACAGAACATTTATACTAAAACTGCTCAAGAACATTACTAGGACAAAACCCTGAGAAACCCATAATGAAAAGGAAACATGATGCCATAGTAACAAAAATATAGTGTTATACTGCTGCCTCAAGTGAGGCTTTTTTCGTAGCCACATCTAATTTATACTTATCAATGCAAATACCTTTCCATAGTCAATGGGTTTATTATTCTGAAAAGCAAAAACCAACTCAAAACATTACATTAAACTGAAAGAGAGAGAGCCAGTTGGGGTTGGGGGAAATGGGGATTAGGTACAAATTGTTCACATATGTATTTTTCTAATTATTATTATTGGCTGTGTTCCACAGCACAGGGGGAGGGGAGGATAGGGAGGAGGAAAGGAGGAGGAAGGAATCTGAAACTTACTGGTTGACCTCCCCACCATCTGTGATTGAATTTCTCTCGCCCTCGAAGACTGAAGCTGGCATCAAACACTGGGTCATACATTGAATTGCCAACAATCCCATGTGATTCAGGATAGAGTCCCTTTGTGCAGAAGTAGATTAATTAGTAAAACCTTAGTACACACAAATACTGTTCTTCATAGCTATCTGCAAATACCACTAAATTATTTTAAAATAAGTATCTTTGTAACTACATACCAGAAAAGGTTTTTATATTCAGATAAGCACATTTAAAACTGGCTGTAGTAATGAAAGCAGTAGACGACTGAGTTGTGCTAAAAAACATTAAAAACTCCTATTACTTGATACTTTAGAGTTTTTCACACTAGTTAAAAGTTAGTTCGAGGCCATCAATGAAAAGGCAAAAATGTATGAGAAGAAGATTGATTTGTACTTTCAGTTCCTCTTCATGAATGCCCTTTCTAGACACAGTAATTCATTCTCTGGTTGCAAGAGTAAAACTTAGTATTTTCATTTTATAATGTTTTATCTTCATGAGAGTCTCTGTGAGATAAGTTATTTCCAAGAAAATAACTGAAGAGGGCCACCCAGAGCCATGGCTTTATATCACAATTTGCTCTGCAGTAAAAGCAATTTAAAAAAAGCAATTTCTGCCCTTCTTTCTTTTGGCCCTCTCCCATCCCCACCTATTCTTTCTCCATCTCCTCCTTTCTCATCCATTTAACATTTGTGCAGTGGCTGCATCAAAAAAAAAGTGGAAAACGTTGCAGTTGTAGCTTTGGGAGCACTGTCAGAGTGACACAGAGGTGTGTGCCTGATGGCGTGGGGACAGCCTGGCTGCCAGCCCTGCCACAGGAGTGTGTGATGGCTTATTTTACTGCAGGGCCAACACAGCACCCAGACACACTCAGCAGCTGTAAATTGTACACTGACTGCTAAGTCAACCCCACTGACTTCAGCTGCTCCAACGAAGGAACAACTTCTGGTTCTGCTCAGGGTAAGATTTCGGGGTGGGTGGGGTTTCCCCCCAGGAAAACTTTGACCTGTAATAATTACACAGCAGTACAAATAACTGCAAAAGCAGGCACAAGAAAGCATAGCAACACTGTGACAATGTATAATGGTGAGATACATTCCATCTTAGCACTTCAAAATACTGAAGAAGATACTTAACATAACTGAAGACCAAAAAGGGTGGAGAGTGAAGCAGTTCTCTTTTTTTTTTTAATCTTGCTTCCCACAACCCAATTTCTACTCCATTATCATATTTTGTCATTAAAAAAAAAATCCTTCCCAGGGACTTACAGTAGCAAGGGTGTACAAGTTGGGGAATGTTTTTGTAGGGTAGACAGGTCGCATGTAAGGAGAATGTGTTCCACAAGATCCTGAAAAATCAATAGCAAATGCAAACATGAGGAAGCGAAGTTCTCAGACACAGAAAACAAAAACAGAGGAAGCAATTTCTGTGACTCAAAATGATGCAGAAACTAGTTAAATTTTAACCAATTTAAATGAACATTCTGCTGCTTAGCAGTGGTCAGAAGTAGGGGCAACCAGCTGCATTCCCATAGACTGTTTTCTTTTCTGAGCTAGTCTGTATCCAGAGTCACTGGAAATACCTTGTTAAGTAAAACAGTGTAAGAAAACACAGGTTTATTTTAAGAAATAAATACACTAAAGCTGCAGTTTCACAGTGTGCTTTGACCTCAGCTTCCACTAGAATCATTTAGGCTGGAAAAGACTCCTAAGATCATTGAGTCCAACCATTGATGGCTACACAAATACAAGGACTAGCACACACACAGGGAGAAGAAAACCCAACACTCAACACCTATGGGCACACACACACAAACACCATGCTATACAGAGAGGCTCGAATATGCAGAGCATCCAGTATTCCACAAACCCAGGCGGATGCCCATTCCCCTAGAGGTGAGTGCAAGGCATGTCCCCAGACAGTTAACAGGCATCCACCACAGCTCCTGCAGCCAAACCTCTGACATTTCTGAATCAAAGGGAAAATTTTATGGACACCTCCCAATCGGCTTGTAAGAGTGCATGATGCATGTCTTTACTGACAAAACCACATGAAGGTCACTGATTCTGAGCAGCATCTCCCAAACCAGCAGCTCTTCCCACTCTTCTATGTGCATTAACCAGGTTGCTTTCAAGTCTCCAGTTGATGCCATCTAAAGCAGAGGGGACTTCTGCCATTTCAGCTCCATGCTGACCTTCCATTGCTCAATGAACAAAGAAAACAACTGGGCTGCAAGAGACTGTCTTTCGTTCATTGTAAGAAAATAGATGTACTCACTCAGTTTTTCAATATTGGGCATGACCTTGTTCCCTTTCTTCATATATGATGCACGGAAACCATCAACAGAGAAGATGATCAAAGGAGGACGAACGAAGCTGGAAGCAAAAGCAGCAGGAATATAAACCAACATTTCAAAATTTATTTTTTTTTTATTTCCACTTACTCACGGGGACTCCAGAGAATCTGAAGTACAGTTACTGTGTATACTACATGCCTATAATCCTTTGCATGCTTAACATACCAGCAGAAACTGATAATCCTCATACTTAGTAACACCCAGTGCTCACTCACAGTCAGTGAAAGGGCTGATATCCATCTTAAAAAACATCTTCCCTGAGCATTTCCCTAAAAATGTACAGCCCATAAGGGCAAGTGGTTATAGGAGATGTAGAAGGAAAAAAAATAGTATGTCTATGTACCCACCCCAGCACACTACCTGTAGTTAAACACCACATGTCACACAACAGCTGATCTTCTCTCTTAGCAAACAGAAGTCTATGTAGCATTTTGAGCGAGCTCTGTGAAGCACAGCTCACTCTCACATACTAAAGATGACAGTACCTCGTGTTATTTTATTACTTTTTCTATCTGCTACTGAAAGTTGATTGCAAGCAAGCAAAGATTTGTCATGGACAGACACACCTGGGCTTTTAATGTTAGTCAGTTGCTGCAGGGGTAAGCAGCTGTCACTGTCACCAGGAGAAGCCCCTCCAAACTATCCTCCTAAGAACACAGACTGAGTTGCAACCCAACACAGCACCTGAGCAGATGCTTACCTTTAGAGATAATAGAGACAACTGGTTTCAAAAGTGCTTACTTTGCCACATCACTCATGTGCTCAAATTCCTCACTAAGTCAAGCCTGTATCCCATTACAATTTAGAAATCCTTTCATTTAGGAGCATAACACTAGGAGTACAAAATTCAATTAAAAAAAAATGGTCTGAACGGTGTTCACAAGTGGCTTAACCTGAATTTTACTGCAAGCAGAACAACATAAGTCTTCCAACTGCCTTCAAATGAGTCTGGTTACCTTCCGGATGTAAGTGAAGCACTCAAGCTCAGCAGCAGGTGATCAAAGACCAAGAGTTCAAACCCGTATTTTATACAACACTCACCCAGCAGCTTAAAGGCAAATGCTTTACGATATTATGAGCTCAATTGTACAAAAAGTGAAGCCCAGGAAAGCATCCAACCCTCAGCCATTCAGCCTGCATGACAGGGCCACTGCGTAAGTGTGGTGGGCAGAGCTGGGGACCACTGGCTGTGCTGCATTTGGCTTTGTAGTTGGACACAAAACACTTACCCTGCTGGACACTCAGGAGCCTTTATCTCTTCACAGTCATCATCCACCCAGTGGGTTTCTCCTGCCAGAAAAGTCACATCAGAGTTTCAAAAAATTAAAAAATCTGTGGACACAGCTATAGTTTTCAGAGAAAATATATATTAAACATAAAAATCAAGTCTAGCTCCAGTTAATAGACTGTCCTGTCATACTTTCCATGAATAATGAGCAGGTCTTTTCACAAGGCTGAACAAGTGATTTGGTTGTATTCTATTCAACAAAAATATTCAAATTAGCACTGCTACAAGTAGCTCTTAAAACTGGAGTTAGAAGCAGTTCTGACCGCAAGAGATAGTGGTAATGCTTTAATCGCAGTAGTCACCTATTTTAATTTTTTTTTTCATTATTTTTCATCTGTTAAAAACAGGTAGTGCTGCTTCTGGCTGTGAAGTCTCACCCTCCTCCACCCCAGCTCTGATGTCTCCACGAGCTGATTCAGCTGGCTAAAGGCACAAAAAAAAAAATTCATTCTGAGGAAGAAAAACAACTCTAAATAGTTTCCAGCTGGTTTAGAGAGCTGATCAGCTCATGGATCAGGTGAGACAGGCTAAAAAAAGCATTAATACTCCTTCAGAGCTAGATTAGTTGAAATTATTTCACGTAATCAACTATTTTCTTAAGGTTTTCACTGCTGAATGCTTACTATAGAGTGGCTCATGACTTGCACTTTCACAGGTCAATTGAAAAACAAATTATTAACTAACAAGCCTGCTTCCTGAACCTGGCACTATTAAAGGAACTGCAGTTTAATGAAAAGAACAAAACAAAAAACATCAGAGAAAAGATCTACAGGAAATGTGTGCTGCAAGCAATTCCAACTGATCATGACAGGAGGTTGGGGGACAATTTCCAAGAAAAAAAAACAACAAACCAACACACCATCCTCAGAAAGGTAAAGGCATAGAATAAAGAGGAAACACTGTTCTCACATAAGGATTACTCCTGTCAGAGTTCCAGAGTCGTTCTGATAATTTGTTATTAGGCAATTAAATAAAGATCATGTACATTAAAGCCGGAGACATAAAGTCCTCAGTCTTGACCCTTGTGAAAGGGAGCTCACAAAAAAGGCAGGAACTGAAAACTTAAATAGTATTTAAGTGGTCTCAGCCTCGGGTTTCTTTGAGAAGGGGAAGAACAATCTATGGGGATTTGTCAGAAAATACATACTTCATTTGGATTCCCCACAGCAAAACCCAAGTAAACAAAAAAAGCCCATTTTCAGGGTATGGATCTGGACCATTCTGTGAACATACACAGTTGTCCAAAATGGTGTGAAAGAAACAATTTCAAACCATAACCCTTGCCCCAGTAAAGTTAATGAATGAAAAAAAACCCTAAGAACTAGCTGAGATACAAAAGCAGAACCTGTAGAGCTCATTGCCAATGATCAGAAAACCCAGTCTGAATGGCAGACACATTACAGAGGCAGGATATGCTCTAAAAGAGCAGGGTAGTGGATGAAAGTTAAGCTTTCACCTGCCAACCAGTGCGGGATGTTCTGCAGCCATGGTGTGTCATGATCATCTGAAGCCCATGACACCCACCTGCGAGTAACAGCCCTTGTATTTTTGCGACTCCTCTCCCACAAGAAACAAAGCCTACAGGTGTCAGGCCAAATAGTTTGAGCAGGAGCTTTTGTGATGGGGGTGGAGAAATGTCTTTGGGACAGAGATAACATATCTAGGAATGCTCCATTCCTTCTGAGACCATCAGATATCCTTGCTCTCCCTGTGATGCAGACAAATGCATCTGAACACTTCAGAGTTTTGCTTTAAACTCTTCTTCATCCTCCTACGCCTATTCTCTTTCTATCATTTTATCTCTACAGGCAGAGATAACGTCCTTCTACGATCAACAAATTATATTTATTTTTCTCTGCTAGTGTCCAGAAAAGTATAAATTCAATTCCCCATTCTCCGCCCCCCCCCCCCCCCCAAAAAAAAAAATCAGAACAAGGAGTGTTCTTCCTTTAGAAGAAAACCCTTTACCCACAGGGCTGCCTTCTACTGAATTTGGAAAGATAAAAGGAAGAAAGACTAAAGACGTACCTTTGCAAACGACTTGGTAATTAGTACAACAATCTCCTCTACTTAAGCAGTCTTCAGAGCAGTGACAAGCATTGTCATCATTCCTGGTTTCTCCACAGCGATCTTTGGTACACTCCCAGCCTCGAGCTACAATATTCACATTGTAAGCAAGAACGAGAGATTGTAAGCAAAACAAAGTAGCCACTCAAGCCATAATGACAACACTCCAGTCGTTAAAATTGGGTGTAAAGTTTATGGCCCCATTTTAGCGCCCCCCGTCAACCAAAACCAAGAGACTCGTGATTTGCAAGTGCGGGAGGGCTCCTCCACCCAAGACACGTGTGAGTATTTCTGCTCCCCTCAGGTCTTATATTTCAAGCTTTGTACAGTCTGGATGCCTGAAGAAGTGTGTAAAGAAAAGACAAAAAGGAATCTTGCCAGATAAATGGTGGCGCCTGAAGCACAAACTAAGAATTCTGGTATTTCTCCGGTAATCGTTTCTTGTCCTCAGAACTACTACAGTCCCCAGCTCAATACAAAGAAAATAAGAAAAAGTAGGAAGGAGATTATGTCGATGTGGATTGATGCCTTAACTCCTCACCCACAGTGCAAGATTCAGCACTAATCGAAAAGTTTCCAGAAAACAAGAGCTGTTCTTCGAGGAAAACCATGGCATGATTTCTGTAAAAGACTCCAGCTCTTCTCATCTTGCAAATGAAGTTAGGATCTAAGGGCCTGTCTAAATCGGGTGCTCTCTCAAAGGTAATACATTGCTACATTTTGGAACAGGGGCCTATGGTTTTAAGGATGATTTTGCACATCCAGGTCCAACAAAAACTTTAAAAATCACTTTAGACAACATGGACCCAGTAAAAAACCCACATCACGTCAGAGAAACATCTCCTTTTCTCCTTCATTTGGGACTTTTTTCTGTAAGTATGTAATATTTACAGATTATACATGTGATAATTGCCGGAATAAATGCCTACAGGGGTATATGAGGATTAGCACAACAGTTCCAAGTGCTGTGCAGGTACCCATACACATATGAGAACATGTGTCTGCTGCAGACAGGAGCCCGAGGAAACGTAAACCCACCCTTTGGTAACAAACATCTTGCTGAAAGGTGAAAGTCTTCAAAAAGAGCCTCTCATTCTGCAGTTATTTGCACTGGGGGCAAAACAGCATCAGCCTAAAATTCAGAAGGTTTTGGCCTGGAACCAAAGTTGTTTTTCATACCAGATTAGCTCACCATTTTTTGGTACTGAGCTATGAAAATTATATAATCATAATCAGAATTGAGGAAATAAGGACTTTTAAGCATGGCACATCCACAGGCCATGCTGTTGATATTTAATGCTGATATATTTAATCATCAGACTTCTTTTTTGGCTGCTTAGTGTAATACTTCGATAAAGCAAGAAAAAGTTTAATGGCAAAAGTAGAAGGCACCTGTGTCAACTCTGACCACTGTGCAAACACTCAAAAAGAAGGGTATAACTAATAATTTAAATGCACTGTGCTAAGAAGTAAAACATAACTCATGGCCCTCTTTGACATTTTCCTTGCCTATGACTCATGGGCTTAAAATAAAAAAAAAAAAAAAAAGAAAGTGAACCCATTGCTGTATTTCCATCCCCCAGAGTCCAATAAATTGAAGTCAAATGTTTCTGCCAGTGTGTTATAAGCATTCTGAAAAAGGGAAATCAGAGTCTGGGGCCTGAGGCCTGTCACCTGGGGTTTGCTCCAAGAGAACCCACACCCCTTCAATGCTTCCAGCTTCCAAGGCACCTTCATGCCACAAATGAGCCTGAACTGCTCCAATATCAAGTCATCACTTGGGGAAAAAAAGGATGGCTGACATAAAATGACCAACCACCAGCTTTTAATTGTAGCCTGGAGGTCAAACTGGTGCCTGAACACTGATTATCGCTTTTAATTTAGTACCAGATCTACTTTTCATGTAATATGAACAGTACCCTGCTTTTCTGCCCCCAGAGAGAGGAGCAATAGATGCACATTCCTACTGCTCCTTGCAAGGAAACATGGGCTGCATTCTGGGCTGAGGTGAGGAGGAGATGCAGGTTATGTCAGGGAGCACGGGTTTATCAGGCAGGTCCTGACCACTGGCAGGAACCAGGTGTCAGCAGCACCTGGCAGAGCAGGACAGGAGACCCATCATACCTGTCTTCAAGCACAGCTCATCAAAGTCGAAGCAGCAGCTGTTGTAGCTCTTGCACAGGTTGTCACAGCGGCAGCCAGGAGGCTCTGCCTCTTGAAGTTCAAAGCACCTGTTTTTGCAGGAGCCAGAGGTACTGATCCAGGGGGAATCTGACAGGACTGTGTGAATAAGAAACAGGGCAACATCTGTCAGGCCAGCAGCAATGGGACAGGCAGCTCAGCCCCAAGCCACTTGAAGGAGCAAAACCTCAGATTCTTGCTCTGGGAAAGGGAAGGGAGCAGGGAGAGGAAAAGAATTGCTTGCAGACATGAAAGAAAAAAAAAGAACAAATTCCAAAAGAGTTGTTCTTTTGGGTGAGAAAAAAAAAATAAAGGAAGCAGCATGCTGTGATAACATCCTGCAAAGAAACAGCCCTGGCTTTACCTCTGTAACAATCAAGAGATCATTAGCAGAAATGTATTGAAGTCTCTAAGGCCCCATTCCAGGAGCTGTAGTTATTCCACAGAAGCAGGGCTTTGTTTTCAGAAACCAAGTGACATTTTCATGGCTGGCTGGTCAGTTTGCATAGGAAAGGACTCCAATTAATCTACATGCAACAGCAGGACTTGTTTGCTATACTGGAAGGCGTCAAATCAATGTGAAGTGTGAAAAAAAACTTTAAGGTGCTCTATAATTTAATGGAGAAATAAAGCAAGGCTTTTTGATGGGCTTCTGCAGAGCACCAATTGATAAAAATTCTAGAAATGTAGAAGTATTTAAGAAATGAATTTATGTGTGTAATTCTATATAATTATATATAATTATATACAATTATATATTAATTATGTGTGTAAGTAAATGGAGGACTGCCAATCCGAAAGCCATGAATAATGTAGCAGACTTCAATAATCTATTAGGAAGTCCTTAATGTCAAAGCTGATACGCATGTGTCTGCTGTTTTCTCAAAACTTACTGGTTTGTACTCTTTAAATATTTTTAAAATTTTTCCTATAAGAGAATCCTACATAGCAGCTTTTACAAAACAACAAAATTGTGTGTTGTTCTCTAGGGTTAGTTGTATTTCATGAAAAAAAATAATAAATGCATGTTATCCTTGAAATACAGAGGTGTTCCAAGGAAAATTTCACAATACATTTTGTTCCTTGAGAGACCTATTAAAATTAAGTATTTGCAATCATCTTGGGTTTGTTTTCTTTTAGGTCATGGTTTGGTTTTGGGTCTGGCAAACCTCACCATGATTAGCAGTATGATTTTAAGAGGACTGACACAATGGCATTTTTGGGAAACAGTTGCTCTGTTGGAAATCTCTTCCCAAATAAGATGGTATTAACCAAACACTATGAGAATGGATGGAAAAGACGATGAAAGAGGAGTTCAGAAGTGCCATTGTAGAAGCTGATGTCTCACCAGCACCCATCCCCAGCACTACTGCTCCACCACTTCCCTTGGAATGGCACTGGTGGGACACCAGCCTGAACCACTTCAGGGAGTAAACCTGTCAGCAAATCAACCCTACAGCAAGATCGTGGGTAAGAAACCCAAACCTACCATGGTTGCACTCATGGATCATGGCAAGGCACACTCATCTAACTGCTGGAAAAGACAGTAGCAGACAAGTATCTCTCTGCTTTTGTGCTTTATTTTTTTCAACCAGGTCAGCAATGCTCAGTTCAAGTAACATTTTACACATAGTTAAGTTTTGCTCTACAAATACATACCCTGCAAGCGGGTTCTTAATGATACAAAGTTTTGACCATTTGAAATCCATGGAGTTGTGCATCTTTGCTGGAAATACACAGAGCAATGCTTTCTTTGCTCAGGTAAGTAGGTCACAAAGCTATGTTAGAAATTAATCACAAGAGAATTGTTTCAAAGCATGTTAACAACTCAGACTTTCAGAGCTATGAAGTCTTCTTCCTTATTTTTAATGGCAGCTGCTTCCTGTTAAATGGTTCTGAAAATCTGTTACCAAAAAATATTTTCATGTTATTTAACCTCTTCTACTACTTTTTCTTCTGGAAACCAGGTAATATATAATCACAAATCCATGAAAGCTTCAAATCAAAGGTATTGTGAACTCGAAGTTATTACATATTAGCATATAACCCTTACACTGGCATTACACTCTTCATTTCAAAGGGCTGAGAAGGAGATGTTATCAGAAGGCAAAAAAACCCACGTGTCAAGATGTGTTTAGGAAAGAGAAGGTATAAATCTGACTGCAGATTACATAAGAAACAGTTAACTGCAGCTCAAGGAATGTCTACCTGTTGTAAAGAGTAGCTCATTTATCAGGAAACCACTGCAACAAATTGCCCATAGAAGCTGTGCAATCTCTGAGCTTGTAGATTTTGAAGAACAGGTTAGGCCAAGATTTGTCAGGATCACTTCAGTAATAACTGACCATGTCTTGGGATATAGAGAAGGTCTACATATCTGTTCAAGGTCCCTTCTAGCTTCCATCTTCTATTACTGCAAGGAGGGCTTCCATTTTATGCAAGAAAGGTTTAGCCCACTGTCTTGTCTGTTATTTTCTCATATTTCTTGAAACCACCCCATTACTGGTGTGACAAATTATCCCAAATCACTTAGCAAAAGTTGCACCTTCTGAGTCAACGCAGGAGACTTTCTATATCACAGCACAAAAGAGGACTTGCTGAATTTCTCTCAATATATTAAGATCACTCCTTTGTTTATCATACTTGACCTTGCCTTTGCAGCCAGACCATGCTTTTGAGGTCGTGCACAATGCCACGGCAGGGGTACTGGTGCATGCAAAATAGTTCGAAAACGTATGTTCAGGAGCTCTATCCATGGTAAGCACTTTCAAACTAGCAGAAACCCTTGTACAGACCAACCTTAGACAGTTTAAAAGTCCTTTTCAAAATTCCTGCATCCCTCCACAGCTCAGGCAGTCAGACTGTACAGCAGGCAGAGGGATCTCAACATGCAGATTTTCCCTTCTTTATTTAATACATAAAGCCTTTCACCTCCTTATCCATACATTCTTTTTTTGGCTAACTAAGCTCAAAACAACCATCTAATTTTCTTTTACATCCTAGGTTAGAGACCAAAGTTACACAGGGCAATAGTGCCTTTGTGATTTAGTTCATGGGGGTTACTACATTTCCATTGTAAAAGTGTTATTTTAGAAGGTACCATATCAAACTAGTTCCTTTGATTCTATCTGATTACAATATCTTTTTAAAAAAATCATATCCATTTATTGCCAGTAGTATTTAAGACACAGGTCAATATAGACATGCTTACACAGTCATTACAGGAAGGAGACTACTGCCATTTTGCCATTTTGGATCCTATAGGTCCCATATGGAACCTATATGGAACAACCTTATGCTTATGCAAAACATTTGGAGATCCAATATTGTCAGATAATGTTCATATTATGAACTTGCACTTCATTTTTGAAATGAGTAAAATTTCAAGGAAAAGTCAGATAAAGGAAAAAAACATATCTTAACTCCAGTACAAGGAGAGTAAGACTCCAGTTTTAAGGACATGCTTAAAAATCCAGTGAGAAGGGATAGAAAAATGTCAGTGTTTCTCCTTCCAAAGTGTAAGCTATCTTATCGTGACCAAGAAACATGCTTCAAGAGATTACTCAGGCCAGTTTCCCCAAAGGTGTTTACAAAGCTCAAAAAACAAATAACTTACAAAAGCAAAGTTATGAGTCTTGGTTCTCTAATGTCTTTTAGAAATTTTAGGTAAAAAAATTATTTCAATTCAATAATTTGTTGGGTACAAATATTAAAGATATTTAATATTAATTATTAAATATGTATAAAGGTATACATCTGTACACTGTAAAAAGACAATAAGGTGGGGTAGGCATTATGTGATACTCTGACATGCATTTATAAGGGGTTAGAAAAAAACCCCACAAGTAGTTTTTGGCTCATAACAGAGTTCTATGCTAGATAAAAACTACAATTTGTTTATAATCATGGCATACCTCTGGAGAAATAACAAATTGTTTTCCTATTTGGTAAAGATTGTTTTATCAATCTACAATAATTAACTCTTAACAGCAAGAAACTGGGAAATAAATAAGCTAAGAAAGAGTGAAGTTGAAAAATAATTATACCAATTTTTATTCTGGATATTTCATTGCACTGGACTTCCAATGAAGTATAACTGGAAGTAGTTTTTTACTGTCTCCTTTAGACAGATGTGACTACAATACTTTATTCTTTGTTATCACTTTTTTTTTTCTGCAATAAAAGTAACCAAGCTTCATAAACACAGAATGGACAAAACCCTCCATTACTTTTGTCTGTCATTGTTGCAACCTGGGCTGGACTACTTCAATGCCAGGTACAGGTCCAAACCCACCTGTAAGCAAATTCTCCATACACTTCCAAAAATACGTAATCTCCTGCCCTTTTGCAAGAGATCCCTTATTTCTTCCTACTTTTCTGTAATGCTGATCTAATCCTCCTGCAATTGGAAACAGCACACAGCTACTGATCCCAGCCCTGACGGTGCTGAACGGTGCTGGCTGGCTCAGCAGAGCTGGACCCGATCGGCTGCAATGGGTTCCCCAGACCTTTGGAATTTCAGTAAAAGCCAACTGAGCAGCTCTGCCCTAGACAGTCACCAGCGAACCAAAGCGGCTGACAGTCAGATGTTAAACACTTGAAACGCAAATCCTTCCCATTACTATTACACACACTACACAACTACTCTACAGTTAACATAATAGAAGATTAAAAAATAAAACAGAAAAAAACCCACAAAAACCAAAAAGACAACTTTTTTTTAAACATTTTTTAAAAACTGATGTAAAGATCAAAGGCAACAGCCACTATCTTTTTGATTACCTAAAACGCCTCTGCTCAGTGATCAGTAGCCCTGATTGTGGCTGTGTTTAGACACCAATTTCTGTCAAAGACCGGGGACAGAAGGACACAGATACATAACCAGGAACACAACAAACTCTGGCCACAGTAAACCATTTTATAATTAAAATTCACAAGCTATCATTACAGACGGGCATTGCAAATGAAACCCTTTCACTTCAATTACGTTAACCATGTCTAAGTCAAAGACCGCAGGTTTTCTTTCTCCTGCCAAAGGAACAGAGGCACAAGTCAAGCCTGCCTTTTTTTTTTTTTTTTTTGAGGAAAGAAGTAGGTTTCTGCTTTATACATTTTTCCATTTGGAGTATGTCTGAGCTCACAAAACCCTGTACTGCCCCAGAATACAAACAACAGTTCCTTCTGTGACATGTTCTGACTGTCTTCCAAAGAAAAAAGTAAAAGACACAAGAAAAAGAGGACTCGGTGACAGCACATCTGCACGAACACCTGCTCTCCTCTCCCGGCTCTCTCCACCGTCAGATGTCTGCCGTCTACTGTTCACAAACCAGCATGACCTCAGGAGCCACAGAAATCCCGAAAGCTTTTCTCACCAGCGCCTCTTGAAAGCATTCATCAAGCTTCTAGAAACCGCTTCAATAGCTACCAAAATAAACCCAGTACGCTTAAACCCATCAGGGAGTTTCTCTTAGGACTAGGAGGAAACTGTGCAGAGCACAAAACATGCCAAACACTTCAGAGGAGCTGATGAGACCGGTCTGTGTGAGACTGAGAGTGCTCAGTCCTAAAATAAGCTAAATTTTCCATAGTCACATGCACACAGAGCAAAAGTTTAAGTAAATAGGAGACCTATAGGTGAGTCCCAAAGGTCAACTGACTCGGGCTCAGCCAGTTATTTATTCTTCTCTATATCCTAGAGGGAAAAGGAACAAGCAAACTACTGTTACGGAGTAGGAATGGTTTCTAACCACAGCCTATAACACAAGGGTATGGCGAAATAGAATTTAAGTCCGTTACTGTACCTGAGACCGGCCCCTCATCCCATTCTTCGGATCTCCTAAATCGATTTGTTGTAAATCCCATGCAGACATTTACTCCAAAGGCAAAAGCAAACAAGGATATAACCTGCAAAAGTAAAACAGCAAAGTAAGCGCACTGTGCAAGAAGCAGGACTTTCGTGCTAAGAGTATAAGGCATAAAGGGTAGAGATGGTCCTCTGTACATTCGGGCTCCCCAGGACTGCAGTTCCCATCACTGGAGCAGCAGCTGACAGCGTCACCGTTGGAGAGTAACACAAACCAGAAGGGGTTTATGAATAAAACATCTCTTTCTGAAGCTGAAACGCTCCTTTTTGTAGGAACTTATTCATGACAGACGGGCTGCTGCTACTCTTCTAAAAGCAAACACGCTCCTCTCCTTCCCCTACCTGGTGCGAGTGGACGCAGCCCTGCTTAGCCATACCAGGGAATTCTTGAAAAGCCTACGCCGCCCCGTCGCCTTTTTTTATAGTGAGCGCAGAGCTCTGTTTGCTCGGGGAGTTCGGGCTATTAGCTACGAGTAATCCCACCTGGTGAGGTTGACAGGCTCGTGTGATTTGTCCAGGGGGTGATTTCATCATGTTTCACTCACAAATCGCAGCTCCGAGTGCAAGAAGCTCCAGGCATCATCCCTCGCTGCGCCCTCCCCCCAAACACACACCCGCGCCCTTTTATGTGGTTTCCTCTGGCAGAGCTGGGCTTGCTTGTGTCGCGGCGGCCAATAGCTCCTCCTGCTCGTTTTATTCTCCTCACAAAAGTAACATGGTTAAAAGAAAAACCAAACGCGACTCCATCTGGCTCGGAGAAGAATAGGGGGAAGCTCACTGGGGGCTGCGAAGTGAAAATATCCCGATGCCACCCTCAAAAGTGCCCCGGTGTCAGGTGTGACAGCGCGGTGGGCTCAGTCCCCGCTGACCCCTCATGGTCGGGCGGGTTTGGGAGCTCGGGGACCCCGCTTCTTCTCCATGGGTGCTCCTCAAATTTCTAACTGTGCTGCAGAGCAGAGGTCCCTCAAAACTGGAGACACTTTCAGAGCACGGGGGTATTTTTCGACGTTGTTCTCCCGTGCTGCTGTGGCAGGGCAAGGCTCGTATCGATGGAAACACAAGCAGTTCCATCTGAATAGCTGGAAACCCCAGACTTCCAGAAAGGAAGAGAAGTGACACGTTCCCTCTGCCCCACATTCCCCCATTTTCATCAACAACAGAAAGCTTGGCTGTTTGGATAAGCACTTTTATTTACCAAGCAAATGATAATGCTGAACAGAATTAGTTCAAATCAGTGGCTTAAATATTATTTGCCAAGGCAAATTATTTACCAATGTAGTTTACTACTTTTTTTTTTCTCTGATGAAAGCTTCTTTCATGAAAGTGTTTACTAACAATTATATTTAAAGGGACAGAGTCGAGGTTTGTAAGCCCTCAGATGGACTGAGCTTCTCTCGGGACCTGTCCCATATTCTATACTGGCATTAAGAGACACAGTACAGTTTTCGTTAAACTATCTTGCAATAATAAACACATAAAATGTTGAACTTTGTTTAGAGGTACCTTTTACCTGCTGCAATAACTCCCCTTCCCCACCGTGTAGCTTTACAGGACAGAGTCTAAAAAGCCCTTCTCCTCGCTCCCCACACCTCATCAGCCTGTCAGCCTTTGCCAGGAGATGATCCTTTTTTATGCAGTTTCTTAACCGAAAGTGGCTCCATTGTGTAGCTGCATCTTTGCATTGCAAGGCTCAGGGCAATGTAATTAGCGCGAAAAGACCTTCATCTTAGCCACACCAGGACATCGTATTCCTTCTACTTGCACGGACTGAGACTGTGAATTCAAGACCCATCTTCTAATGCCCGCTTCACCACTAGCTGGGCTGAAAAAAATAGAGGAAATAGGAAATATTTTTCTAGTAAAAAGTTGAGCATAGAGAAAAATAATTACCAACAAAGTTACTATCTGTTCCTATAAAATTCTTTGCCCTTAGCCTCTGGTATATCCTGTGGTTAAAAAATTTCACCCCCAAGCACTGGGTAGGTACAGCAGCGTGTGATCACAACAGACAGGAAACCTAATGTGCCACAAGTAAAATTGCTCAGTGGTGTTGCCTATGTATCTTAACTAATGAAGCTCATGATTTCATGGGCAAAATATGGAAATCAGCAGCCCCGAGCTCTCCTCCAGATTGGGACCCTCAGGTCACTGCGGAACCCAGGCAAAACACAACTAAATTTTCTAATCAGGTGGCCAGTTTTGAGTGCCCAAGCCAATACATCCAGTATCATTTTCAGAGATCTGGAGCCTTTGCTGTTCCTGCATACCTTCCTAACACTCTTGAAAAAAAGTTCCTACATATGTTAAAAATGGCCATCCAGAAAAACAAAGCAACAAACAAAACCAAGAAATACAGCATCATGGGTGACTTCTACTGATTTAAAAACACGTATTGCACGTTTCCATTTCTGTGACCTCTCTGGAGCTTGTAAACTTCACAACTTTACATAAATGGAGGAGCTCATTTTGTTTTCTGGTCCATGTTACAAGTATATTAAATTAATTAAAGTCCTTTGTAATGTCCTTTAGATCTATAGACGATGATGACTCTGAAACTGTTAATCTTTTTCATCTGTGTAATGTAAGACACATCTTCCAGTAGCTCCCAACTGAATACATATTCAGATGCACGATGTTCTTTTTGTCACAAAGATTGTGCCCGAAGCCATCCCACAAATGCACAAGGAACTTATTAGCATAAACAAGGTCTAATCATTTTGCTCAGGCAAAATTTCGCTGCTGGGATCAGTGGTAATTAATTTTTTTCAGCACCTAATTGCCATTTTACTCATCAGAATAGAAAGGACTAAAGCTGAAATAATATATTCCTGGGCCAAGAATTCAGCAATTCAGTGCAAGTTTTAAGGCTTAAATGAAACACATTTAAAAGGAATTTTTAAAAGCTCAGCAGATTATGAAATGCCTCTTCATCAGTTATCATGAATAAAAATTGGCCTTTGGATTTTCTGGCTTCTATTATACTGATTATTTAACTCTGGATGCAAAACTTCCAACCAGGCACCAGATGGCGTTTTACATGAGAAGTTCATACTGTAACATTTCCAGTTACAAACATTCAAAGAATCGCAGTATCATTTAGGTTGGAAAAAAAATTAAGGTCACTGAGTCCAGCCCTTAACTCGGCATTTCCGTGTCCACCACTAAATCATGTCCCCAAGTGCCACATATTTCATATCTCCTAAGTGCCTCCACCAGCTTCCCTGGGCAACTTGACAACCCTTTCCAAGAACAAGTTTTTCCCAATATCCAGTCTAAACCTCCCCTGGCACAACCTGAGGCCATTTCCTCTCATCCTATCACTTGGTACTTGGGAGAAGAGAACAAACTCCACCTGGTTACAGCCTCCTCTGAGGTAGCTCTCAGAGAGCAGTAAGGTCTGCCCTGAGACTCCTTCTCTCCAGGATAAACACCCCCAGCTCCCTCAGCAAGTCCTCATAAGACTTGTGCTCCAGACCTTTTACTAGCTTGTCGTTCTCTGGACATGCTCCAGCCTCTCAATGTCCTTTTTGTAGTGTGGGACCCAAAACTGAATCCAGGATTCAAGGTGCGGCCTCACCAGTGCTGGATCACCTCCCTGGTCCTGCTGGCCACACTGTTCCTGATACATGCCAGGATGCCATTGGCCTTCTTTGCCACCTGGACACACTGCTGGCTCATGTTCAGCTGCTGTCGACCAGCACCCCCGGGTCCTTTTACAGTTCAGTGAACTGACTGAAGGTGCCCTCAATTGCCTTGTCCAGATCATTGTTAAAGATATTAAACAGAACTGGTCCCAGTACTGAGCCCTGGGGAACACCACTTGTGACCAGCTGTTAATTGGATTTAACTCCATTCACCACCACTCTCCGGGCCCAGCCATCCAGCCAGCTTATTATCCAGTGAAGAGGACACCCATCCAGTCCATGAGCAGCCAATTTCTCCAGAAGAATGATACAGGAAGTGGTATCAAATGACATTCCATAGAATTAATATAAGCAAGGCAGTATTTACAGTCTTATATGAAACTGATCTTTCTTGAGCAGCTTTTTTAATAAGAAAAGAAATGTAGAGAAATCAAGTATACTGACCAAGCCAGAGCTTGGGGATGGAGTGGGCTCTAAAGAAATGAGTCTTTTTTGCTATTCCTCTCCACTTTGCCAGATGCAGCCACATCAGGTGGTGGGGGGGCCAGGATGAAAGCTCCAGTATGCTTGACACCATGAAAGGCAGAAAGGTGAAGAACTTCTCCAAAGCATCACAGAACTCTCACCCTCCCAAGCGCAGCTTCCACAAATAGTTTTGTCCAAGAAAAATGGTTAGTTGGGTATATGAAATAGCAATTTCAAAGAACAAAACCTTTTGGTAAATCATAAAAATTCAAACAGTGTCCAGATCAAACACAACCACTGAGAAACCAAATGAACTTCCAGCAGCTAAAGTGAGCGTAGGAAGATTCAAATACCTTGTTGAAGACACCTTGAGTTTTTTTCACAATATCAGAGAGGTACAACATAATAAGCAGAGCTGATTCCCGTATATAAAGGATTCTAAAACATATTTTTATCATGGAATCACAGAATGATTAAGATTGGAAGGGATCACCAGAGGTCATCTAGCCTAACCTCCCTGCTCAAACAGGGTTCCCTAGAGCACATTACTCAGGATTGTGAATATCTCCAAGGAGACTCCACAGCCTCTCTGGGCAGCTTGTTCCAGTGCTCAGTCACTCTCACAGTAAATAAGTTCTTCATAATATTCAGGCAGAATTTCCCGTGTTCCAGATTCTGCCCCTTGCCGCTCATCCTACTGCTTGGCACCATCAAGGTGGTGGTGGAATTTAGAGGGTTTTATAGATCAAAACCAAGTATCTTTGGCACTCAGACAGTGCAGTGACTGATAAACAAGATAGAGAAGGAAGGAGAGGTGTATTTGAAGGCAAGGACAGCAAAAGGTCAGCCAGGTCTGATGACAAAGAGAGCGGCAAGAAGAGTAAGAGTACAGGAGGGTGATGATTTGTGGTAAGCAGTCCTTCAGCAGAGATCAGCCCAGGAGCCAGGCTACACCAGAAACAGAAGTGCAGAATGGTGATCGCACAGCCTGGATATGCAGGAAAAAATATACAAGAGTTGCTGAAGTCTGAGGGACCTGTATCTACCCAACTTGTAAAGAGCACCATTGAAGACCCCAAAATAGGGTAACTGAGAAGTCTTTTTATCTGCTGGAGGAAAAACACTTCAGCAAGTAATAGGTTTCAAGTGGATGATGGCTGGCTTGGGAACAAAAAGTTACAACCCGATCATAAAAGATAGGAGAGGACACAGCTGTTTGCATGGATGCATTAAGGGGGTAAGCAGGACAGGGTAGGAAAAGGAACTATTACCATAGGCAAGGTCACACTATCTTTTCCTTGGGCTGTGGGACATGTTTGAAAGTTGAAGAAACTTCTGCAAGTATCTTTTGCACTTATACACATAAAAGTTGCATTTTGTCAAGGAGGCAGAAGGCACAGAACTGACTTCCCAGGAGCTGCACCACCACACCCTCTGCTTCCCCATGGGACTGGAAAGACCTACAAACCAGGCTGTGCTCATGAAAGTACACCCTCCTCGCCACAGTTCCTCAAAGCACCACCCAGCAACAGCAGTCTCCAATTAGCTGTCTGCTCATCATCGCCAGATCCTCAGGGGCAATCATGGACAAATTAAAGTCTTCAAAATTGCAGTTTGCTGCAGCCCAAACCTTGAGGCACCAAGTGCCTTAGGCACATATAGGCCCATCAACATTTTTGAGCAACCTACATAACGCCTTCAGGGTTCACAGGGCTGGGGAGTGAGCACTCACATCCAGCCTACAACTCACTGAGGACAACCAACAAAGCAGGTTGACCTGCAGAGCGCGTTGCACGACTCCTCACCTCACCCTCATCTACATGTCCTGCACAAAATACAGGTGCTCTGGGTTCATGCCTGTCTGAAACTGAGTTCTGCCTTCCCAGAGAGAGACAAGGAACCACTGGCCAAGGGAGGACCTGAGTCCCAGTCTTTACTTTTATTTATGTAAAATACTAGTATACTCACCAGGGACTGCAACCCACAGGAGTAGCCTGGTGAGAAAAAGGAGGGCATAACGAAGTAGAGAAATAAATTCTCCCACAACCAACATCAGATACAACAGCTTCAGTGATTCAATGTGGGATGTGGATTTGGTGACAGCACTGCAGCTCCTGAAGCTGCTACTGATGCCTGTGGAGGTGTCTTAGCTCAAGTGCAGCCTCCACACACAGTCACCATTTTTGCTGTCACAGAAGCAGATCAAGGTTTATAAGCGAGGTCATATCTTGGAGCAAGACAGATAGGTCAGCTGGAAAAAGGAGATAAATTTTCAGTGACCTGAAGAAAGCTTTGAGTGCCTGAATGCTTGTATCTCCCAGTAGCACTACAGCTTAATCACCACCCACTCCAACTTCTCACTGTGAGGTGCACACAACAGCAACAGCATCAACTCTACTCCAATAAATACACCTCCAACAAATTCTTCATCTTTGAAGAAACTAATATTTACCCAATTTGGTTTCTGAACAATATTATTATTATGAAACTGCAAAAGTACTTCACTAAAATGCATTGAGTTCAGAATTATATTTCTTAAGATAGTCATATCTGCATAATAAAATCCGTTCTGTGATGAAAAGTCACATCTTCAGGGAGGATGTGAAGGAGTTATATATGGAGCCAAAGAGCCCATATGTGTTCTTAGTGCAGCTCATGTGAGGCTTAAGTTCCAGTCAGGTCCTCATCCTTGTTTTCCACCGTTTGAACTGGTGATGGGTGTCACAGGTGCCTACCAACAGCTTCACATCTGTCTTTTTAAAATAGCTGTAGACTTTAGTGGTGTGAATGTGCCCACATACCCCCAGACAGTAGTATGGAGGTTCAAGGGCCTAGCATGGTACCTTGCATGTGCCACACACAATCACTGTTGAATTTTGTAAGTTATACAAAAAACATAGACCTTTAGAAATAAAGAGTTCAAGCTAAATGAGAAAAAAACCAACCAAACAACCCCCCACAACCAAAACAAGCAAAACCACAAACACAACCCACAAAGATGGTAATACTACTTAAAGATGTAAAAAGCAGGTTTTCTAGACTTCAAATCCTATGTCTAGTTTCTTTGTGTAACTTGTATGTACATCCTTTACCTTGTTTGAACCTTTCTCAGTAGAATATTAGCTTTGAATCTCTGGGGACTTTGAATCTTTTGAGGAGTTCTACAATAATCCTGTAACATATCTCTCCTACTTAATCAAATTTACCCTCAGCTCAAACTCTACTTTGGCAAAATTTTCAAGCTCAAGGCTTGGATATGATAAAAAAATTCCAAGTGCTAATCTCTTCCCTACAAGTAAAATGTGGATATAATTAATACTGGTTTGTTTACTTTGTTTTATCTGCCAACCAAGAGTTTCTGTTTGTTTGAAATAGATTTTTTTTTCATGTTTTTGGCACTTGGATCAAGAAAGATGTATTTTAATTAATATTTTTCTTCTACTTAATCTGAAAAAAACGCATTGATATTTTCAAAACAGCAAAATCCCATTTAATTTCAGTTTAAAGAGATTTGTCACCATGAATATTGTTCTCAACTTGCCTGCAGTTGAGGCTTTGGAAGTCCATGCTCTGCAGCATCAGTATTTCTGCAGTAAAAGCAGAGGGATCGGGCTGGAAACAGAGGATTCCCCCGCAACAGATAGGGACATGCTGTCATGTGAGCACATTTTGCTCTTGGTTCTATGTATAAGAGGTATCTAAGGCTGCTGTTACAATGACTTGTGTCTGCACCTATGAAAGCTTTTTTTTTTTGGCATGAGAAATGAATGCATGAACACAGATCAGGCCTTGGCAGTGTTGCAGTTAACACCAAAAAAAAAGCTCGAACCCACTTCACATGAGCGTGAGTCCAATTCAAGTGTAGCTATTTTATTTGCATGAGGACTGCAAGACTGCACTAATAAATGCAATCAGTCCAGCATAAAGACAAGGAAATCCCAAAGAGATTAGGACAGTTGACAAAAAAGATACGTTCCCCTAAGAATTAAAATAACAACTAATAATGCTGCCTAAACTGCGTGATGTGATTCACTGAGTGGCTCCCTGAACATTTATGTGGAGAAGGATACAATAGGAACTGTCCAGGCTTTTGTTCATAGAAAAATGCATAAATGAGAACACAGCTAACACTGTCACAAACATAGTCCCATCTGCAACCCCTTTTTGGGTGAACTGATTTATCTCATCTTTATGATTTACACAAGCTTAAATTACCCCCAGCTGTTGAGAGGCGTGAGGTGTTCCATTACCTTGGAAATAAGTGGCTTTTCTGCCCTTTTTCTTCAGAACAGAAATAAACCTAGCAAGTAGAATCCAGATATCTGCCAGCACCACCTGGCAGACTGGCTAGTTCTTGCTGTCACTTCCATCCTCTCACCCCAGCCGTTCCTAGGGTCACACTGCAAGTCAGAACAGGTTAAAAAATTCCCTTCCTTTGACAGGTTTTGCAGCCGGATGAGTTTCCTGCTCTGGTCCTCAGCCCTGGAAGCAGTGTGTCTGTGAGATACAATGAGCTGCAAACTGCTATTTCCGACCCCCAAGCCGGGCACTGTAACTGAGGAGCATCCCGTGGACAGGGGAGAGGCGGGCAGGGCATGGACAAGCTCTTCTCTTCCCCCGACTCGCTCTGCTCCCATGGGAGTGGTGTCACCGCAGCACACACTCACCAATCCGCATTACTTAACGTGCATCTGCTGCTGCCTGTTTTAATGGCAAAGCATAAAACATAAAACAATTGCATCTTGCTTTTTTAGGTCATTTCGGGCAGATGGGCCACTTTCCAAGCATCACAAACTTTGCAAAGTTGAAACATGTCACCACCAGTTCAGTTGAAGGCCAGCTTTTTTTTTTTCAGCTGAGTGGAAAGATGACAAATATAAATACAAAGGGAAAAACATCCTGTTGGAACAGTAATCCCTGTTTTATATGGGTGAGAAAAGTATAAGCAACATTTCAACAACAAAACAATATGATCCATTGCTGGAAATTTTTTTTAATCCGTATCACCCTGTATAACTGAATAAATTTCGAAGTCTGCAGGAATGCAATACAAAAAAAAAAAAAGAAAAATGCTAGCAATCAAAAATATGCAACTCTGCTAGCATGGGTTTGCATAAGGATTATCAGGGGGTTCTATGCAAATACTTTTTCACCTTTTCAGCATAAAACTTTGGAAAGGAATAAAGAATCTTTTTTTTTTTTATAATGTATTAAACAAGCTGTAGGGAAACTCAGGTCACTTAAATATTAATAGACTTCATCATTATTTTTAAGCAAATAATCTTACTGAGTTGTTTTGTTTAACTCGTCTTTTTTTATCTAGCAAAACAAGACTTTCAGAAAGAAACAGTTCCTCAGTTTAATGCTTGGTGACTGCTGTAGACTAAAAGACCTCTGCTTTGCTCAGCCTTCACAGAAGGCTCTCCACCCTGGTAAATCTCCTTTTCACAGCAGATAAGACTGAAGTCAGCTATATATCATATTTGTTGAAGATTCCTGGGGCAGAGACAGATGTTCCTGGGCATCCACAAAATCTGCAAAACAGCTCGGACTATTTAATTTATTACCCTTTCACTGTCCATCGCTAACACTTCTCCAAGACACTGAAACCAAACACCTTTGTACGTGTCTGATTCAGCCCATGTAAAAAGGACTTGAGTAAACTATTCCTCTGGTGAAGGGAGTGAGGACACCTCCTTTTCCAGCAATAGCTTTGCCAGCTAACGGGAAAGCCTCTGGTGCCTGCTGTCCCTGTTCAGATATGCAAATCCAACATTTCCTCATTTTGGGAGAGGAGTTGCCCAGCCTGGCTGTTTCTTCCCCTCCTCTGCACCACACTGAGCATGGCAGTTTCACTTCCTGAGTGATCTTCCTCCAGCTTGGTGCTGAGGAACACTATGATTAAATGAACTTTGAACCAAACAAAGCAACACACTTTGGGCAAAGAAGCCAGGATGGATGATGGAAACAGGCAAGGAGCAGTAACATCTTCAGGTGACAGCTGAAGTCAGCAGAGGAGGATCACCCCTACTCCTGGATAAACTGAGTTCTTTTTGCACTGAGACAGAGCAGGAGCACAAGCTTCCTCTGTGGTAGCTTAAGCCATGACAGCTGTTTTGAAAAAGAGTATGGGACGATAACCTCAAGTTCATACCTGTGTTTGTTGGCAGTCTAAGCATGCCAAAGCATCTGCTTGATTCTGCAGATAATTCAGCATAGTTTTGGAAGTCACTGGATTAAATAAAAAAAACCAACAGTAGGAAAACTTGTGTTTTCATTACTTCCTTCTCTGATGCATTATGAATAAAACAAATAAGCCAACCTCAACTCCCCTTTGTATAAGGGCAGGTGGAAGTACAGTCAGACTGTTGGACAGAGGGCGCAGGGCAGAGGCACAGGAAAGTTTGCAGGGGTGGCATATTCAGCACACAAACCAGACCTGATGCTGCCAACAGCACAAGAGCAACTGCCAGGACAGCACAGTAAGACATTCCATGACTGTCATATGCCATGGCTGTCACAGTCATCTTCTGCCATCTATGGGGAATACTGAGCTGGCTTGACATAGCAGTGGTAGAGAAAAGATACGAAATGTATTAGAAGAACACAGCTTTACAGATTCCAGAAGGGAAGCCACAAACTCCTACTCTTCTTTCTCCAAAGATGGCTGAACCAAGCCTTATTTTCTCTTTATACAGCCTGTGAAGTCTTTAAGTATTGTACCAAACATCCTTCACTGATTGTGACACAGGATGAGTGACAGGACACCTATGGCCTTTTCTGACCATCCCACTTACACCTAAGGCTGATGCTGACACACCAAACCATGAGCTGGTGCATCTGGAGGGGCAGCAGTTTGTTCCAGTCCTTGAAGTTGCTGAGTCTTCCTGTCTGCTTTGGTAACCCCAACACTGAATTTGGTGCAGGGCTGATCCCCCTTTGCTGCTGCCAGAACGCGAGCTCCTCACCACCATCCTGTCCCAGGTCTAATAACCCCCACCAGCCCTTGTCCCATTCCCCCCTTATCTTGCCATTGGCCAGAAAATGTTTTTAAGTTGTCGCATTCATCAATAGCACCAGGGACATACAGCTAATATGACTTAAAGGGTTTTTCTGCCAAGCAAAGTATGTAGCAATAGGTGAGCAAATGCTCTGTGGATAGTGAACTCTACCTTGGAATTCAGTTAAGTGTCTTTCCCCATTTTACTGCTATTTGTTGTGAGCGCTGGAGCATCCTGCTGCACCAAAATCTCCTCCTTCCTCAAGGACTTTCCCTTATATAAGGCAAGTTTGGAGCAATTCTGCAGAGTCCAGCTGCTGGAGTCAAGTGATTGAAAACTCAGGGTGTGGGATGGGATGTCCCCGGGCTGTCCTTGGGCTGAATTCCCTCCCTCTGCTTTGTTTTTCTGTCTGGGGGAAGGGCTCCAATCCTGTCCCAGGTTTGCACAGGGCTCTCCCTAACACCCTGAGTGAGTGTGGACCCCATTCGAAAAGTCCTGCCTGCACTGGCTCTGACAACTTCTGCTGTTGCACAGACAGACCAGTACCATCATCCTTTCTTCAGGTTAACACGTTTTTCCCCTTACAAATTATCAGTTTATGGCAAATGAATGACCCAGTAGGCTGGTTTGTGTGTAAACACAAGGGCCTGGACCCATCTGGGAACTAGTGGGCTAGTCCTTCCTGAGTGCACGTGTAGCCTGGCAACCTCAGAAGCTCATCCTGCAATGTCCCTACAGCTACCTGCACAGCCACATATGCCAGTATAGAGCCAGAATCTTAGAATTTGGCATTAGATCAAAAATCCTGCATGAACAAAGCATTATTACCCAGGATAATCCATATAACCCAAGTTTTTTGACCACCAGAGGGATGAGAGGCAGGACCTCAGCTGAACATGCCATTAGCAAGGAGCAGCAGGAAATAGAAATCTGTGAATGGAATAAATAGCGAAATTTCAGTGATGGGGATGAGAGACAGTTTCTGTGAGAGGGAGGGCTTCAGGGGAAGAACAGCAGGAACAACTCTGGCCACGTCATACAGATATTTCTGCACCAGATGACATGGGATGAAAAAATGAGGTTATGGTCAACGATGCGTTTCCAAGAACTTCTTAAAAAATTATAAAGCTAGTGAAGAGATGAGTGACAGCAAAGTCAGAGTTGGCTTCAAAACTAGAAGGCTTTCAGGTTAAAATCTTTAAATAGCCAAAAAATACATTGAAACAGAAGATCAGAGGATTAGAATCAAGAAATATGTACAATTGTGCATTATTTGGAGCTGCCCTGAGCTGGACAGAGCTGGTCCCACCGCAGGACACAACTGAGCCTCTCATGGGCCCTCGAAGAACATATAGACAGGCCTCTCGTAGAACATATAGAAAAATGGTGCAGGTAGTGAGGAGTGAGAGGAAAAGTAAGAGAAATAGCTCTGCAGACACCAAGGTCATCAAGCAAGGAGAAGAGGAGATGGTCTAGGCACCAGAGCATAGATTCCCCTGCAGCCCATGGAAAACACTTTAGAGAAGCAGGTTGGTCCTGAAGGACTGCGGCCCATGGCTCCATAGTTGGGCAGAGAGGTGTGTGTGGAGCAAGAAGCAGCAGAGAGGGACTGTTATAGACTGATCATCTCCCCAGTGCTGCCTGGGGTGATGGGGAGAGGTGAAGGAACCAGGAATGAAGAACTGGGAAAAGGGCAAAGAAAGGTGCTCCTTTAATTTTTCTATTTGCTTCCCACTATCTAAATTTGTTTAAATTGGCAACACATTGAATTCATTTTCCCCAGGTGGAGCATGTTTTGCTCATGACACTAATTGGGTAAGTGATTTGTCTCTCTTTGTCTCAATCCATGAGCTTTTCTATCTTGTTCTCTCCCCCTGCCCTGTCAAAGAGGGGAAGTGAGAGAATGGCTGGGTGGGCATCTGGCAGCCAGACAAGGTCAACCCACCACAGCTTCTTATTAAAAATCTCTACAAGAGACTGTGAAATCCAATCCTGAAATTATAGAAACAAAGGAGAAAGGTTATAGATGAAGCTTTTGAGGTACTTTACAATAAAAAGCATGTAAGAAGGACATGAAGTCCCCCACAGAAATGAAAAGAGTGGCTGGATAGGAATTGTATTAGAAGAGGAGGCATCTGACAACCTCCCAGTCCCAGATGTAAGGAAGGTCCATCTGCAATAGGAGAAAAGTTCTATCTGGCTTAGGACAAGAGGACAGGAGCTGAGCATACCAGCTATTATTTTTTATTTTTAACCTCTTTTCATACAATTGTTCATGTACAACACTATCAACTGGAACTTCTAAGCAATTCTTCAATACTTTGAAATATGAAGACTGCTAGGACAATAGACCATCTCCTGTGAATCTTTCTCATAGAATTTAAACAGTACGTAACAGCAAAATAGTTCTCCAACGATGACAGAGCCCGTATGTATTTATTTCTATCTTTACATCTTTTTTGTGTACCAAAGTGATGGTGATCCTGTTGTCTTTTATTCTAACTGTGTGGAACACACACAGTTTCGTGGGTTTTGAAACAAAGAAAGCCTGTGAGATCATTTGATCTGACACCCTGCAAACATAGTCGTCATCTCAGCCGGTGATGAGCCCAAGGGAGGGTGCATGCCAGCTGGGCTGGCGTGGGTGGCATGAGGAGAGTAATGCTGGGGAGGCTCAAAAGTCCCCATCCAATAAGGTGCTGCAGAGGTGAGGGGTGCTGCCAGGTTTGCAAGCACATGAAAACCAATTTGTGTTACTGGTGTGCCAGCAATAGCAGATTCTGCTGTGTTTCCATAGATGGTCCATTAATCTGGGAAATTGCCACACGTGAGCACTCAGAATAGCACATTTGGATAACTGGGGCTATCCCAGCACTGCCAGCAGCAGTCTTGTGCCACCATTCTTCATTCATGTCTCACAAATATTCATTACCCTCACTTCCAGTTCAGCTAATGTCAAAGGATTACCTTTGGCATCTTTTGGTAAAGGCTGCTCTCTGAAAACTATTTTAACAGCTCCAGTTTTCAAGAATGATGCTATCATATCTTTAGCTGCCTGGCATTCAAACTCAGCTGGCATCCTTGATGAATAATTGGAAACCTCCCTGCTGCAGTGACTTTAAACTCATAGTTTAACCATCATACTATAACCTCTGAAATAAAGTTAAGATTTTGTAGAATAAATATTGCCACACAAATGGAGAACTGTTTTGTTTTCTTAACATCCTAAACAGGCTAGCCTCCTAGGAGGAAACATCTCTACAAACTTGGACTTGATGAGAACCTCTTAATCTAAAAATGTCTGTTGCTGTCCCTGAACAGTTCAGCTGGTCACCTGTGGGCAGCCAGTGTTAGGGACAGAGTCAGCCTCTTCTTTCTTTTAGGTACAGGCAACCCCCCACTATCTCTCCCTACCCACCGGGCACAGCTACTGCTCTCTGCCAGCCCCCAGCCCACCTCCCCAGCACCCACCACACATCCAGTGGGGAGGGCTGGAGCTTTCATGTAAGCTTAAATAGAACCCTGATGCCCTCAAAATGACAAGTTAGCATCCCAGTTCCACTTGCAGAGTTCAGCATTCCCATCACAGATGTGGTGGCAATAAGGAGCAGCCTGCACAGCACCAACACATGCTGACAGGAAGCCTGCATAGATCAGCAGTAATTAGAAGCAAATCACAAAGTCTAAGCAAATCAGAAGCAAAAGAGAATCAAAAGAGGGACCCAATGATAAATATTTCAAAATCAGAGTAATCAAAACCATTATGAGTCCAACCATATGGAGGGAACTACCAGGCATGAAGTGTTTTATTACTTCTTATCAACTTGCCTCTCTAATCAGCACTTTACGTTTGTTGCATAGGGAGTTATGGAAAAAAATTACAGATCCTTGGGGTGTTACTGTCCTGATTAAAGGAATCCATATATTTCCTTTAGAGAAAAAGGCTTAGGGAGAGGTGCCTGTAATAAGAACCTTTTTGAGACAGATTGCCTTTAAGCCCAAGACTTTACCAGTGATGCTCCAGACACTGGAAATTTTAATATAAATCAAAAACCAAGTGATGTGGGAGTTTAAAACTCATAATTATGTACTAGTATAATATTAATATAATAGGACATAAATATAAACAAAACACAAGATACTTTACTCCTGTCTGTCTGGATGCCGATTTTGATATTGCTGTAAGGTAAGAATATATATGAAAGGTAGTTTATGTTAAAAAGGTTAAGAGAGGAAACATCTTCAGGAGGCAAAAAAAACTATAAGAGATCTACTATGGTTTGTAAAATAATTTTCTTCTCTGTGCATTAAATAATACTTTCTCCTTTACTTATGAATCAGAGCACTTCTAACACCACCCCTGAATGGACTTTGGAAGGACTTCCTAATTGCCAAAGCCCAATCCAAGCTGCACTGTGCAAAAACACGTTTATGCTACTTCATAGCCTGAGTTTGCTTGTAATTATATTTACTTAAGACTGCTTTAGCAAGCCAGGAAAAAACAAGGGGCGTAAGGGGAGGGCAGATGCGCCTACCGTACCAGCGGGTCTTTTTTCTCCATGACCAAAGCTCGACGTGGAAGCTTCACTTTGCCCTGCCCCTGACAGCAGCTCCCGGCAGATGTGCTTCCCTGGGGAGGTCGTGGCTGCCCTGACCCCAGGCTGGATCCCAGGGGGCTGCCCGGCCACCCTGGGCCTCGGTTCCCAGCGCAGCGTGGCTGAAGTCAGGGTGCCAGCTGCCCCCGGCAGGACAAGGGCTCCATTGGGAGATAGCTGGAGGACAAAGGCGCTGCTTTCAGGGATGATTTTATATGCACACATGTGACCTTTCCCTGAAACGACTCTGGAGAGTGTCCCTGTCCCAAAGCTCTGCTTTCAAATGCAGCAGTCTGAGGCGCTTGTTTAATCCGTCCTTTTTCCTTTTGATTTTTTGCCACAGATGCCTCAAGAGAGGTCATGTGCAGATAACAAGGTGGTGCCGAGCTTTTTCTGATCATTTAACAGAGCTATTCAGTAATGGATAAGATTATTTTCTTCACTTTGAAAAGTCCTTCGGCAGAATCTGCTATCTGGAGTGCTTTTTCTGCTTTTAGGAATTTAACTGCAAAACCAGAGTACCCCAACTTCCAATTCCATGCCCTGAGCCAGCCTAGGAGCCACTTCTAAGCTCAGGCCACCTTCTCTAGAGTGCCTATAATTTTAAATTTCCACACCCAGGTAAGAACAGCAGGGCCTTTGGGTTTTTAATGGATCGGAGCGACTTATTTATTATAAATCAATTTATTTTGTGATTTTTTTTAAGTATTTTGAATGCTTCTTACTTGATGATATATAAAATAGTGTCTGTCAATACACAGCACACATGAAACCCAAATGTCTTTCTAGCTGGGCCAGAGGTTGGGGGTGAAGAGAGAGTTTATCACCTTTTCCTTGGGATATGCCAGTGAATGCTGTAGGTGAAAGGATGGTCCCTCAGAGTGATTTTTTTATTAGCTTACAGGGAAGGTTAACAGCAGTGTGACTCTCAGGTTAGGCAAATTTTCTTTTGTAAGACCTTGATTTTTGCTGTTTATTGCTCTGACAAACTTAAATTTGTACTGACATTTTTGTGGTGAAAGGACTTGGGGGTTTTAATCTACTTTTAACTTCCAGCAAAATACACTGAACCCTTTGGAGATTAAAATAAAGGATGCATTCTTTGTTATACTAGTGTTAAACAAAATTATCTGTCCTTTCCATAAACAGAACTCAGGTTTGCATACCCTAGAGCAACAGATTTTGGGGACCAGGAAAGATTGGCCTTTGTCAAGTGAATACATTCATCCAACCCTATCAAATTCCACAAAGATTTTGCCAAGTTATAAATCTTTAAGAGATCTTTGTGTATGCTCACCACTGTGTGAAACTTGTTCACACTTAATGGCTGACCTCTCTGAAGATCATCTTCTCTGGGTGACTTTGAGCCCCTTACAGACCATGGTAAACCACTGTAGGTTTATTTCAAAGGAAAGGAGTTTTAAAAGGTGCTCACAGTCACAATGGGATACAGGAGTGGGGTCATGGCTGTCTGTCCCCTCAGCACAGCCCACACCTCTCATAAAGAGATGTGGTGGTGTGCATGCTGGGAAAAGGAATTTCTTGTCCTGAAATAAATCCTGCCCCACCCCCCAGACAAACTCAAACTCCACTGTGAAATCTCCCCACCCAGCCTCCATGTACCCTACAGCCCCTTCCCTCAACATCAGTCCTTTAAGACAGCAAACATTAAAAAGGAGGATAAACTCAAAGCTTTGAGGAGCTACTGCATAGGTAGCAAGTCCTGTATCATAAATGAAACAAGGCTGCTCTTGGAAAGACAGCACAGAGTATGTGATAATGCACAGAGACCACAGAAGCAGACAGATTTCAAGTGTTTGATTGAGAAATATTTCCGCATGTGAGGTCAAAAAATTGTAGATACAAATCCAGTTAGAGTTCTACAAGTACTAAATGCAAGCAAATTAAAATATACATATATTCTCTAATATCTAGAAGCAAAATACCTGAATCAAAGGAGCAGAAAAGTACCGAAGACAAAGAAACAAGCTAGCAAACTCACAGATCTCCACCTCATAACAGGCTGATCCCAACACTGTGCTCCCTAATACTTCTTTGAATTCCAAGTAAAAAGAGATGCATCTCACTTTCCTTAGAAGCTAATGTGCAGCCTGCTGTGCCATTGACAACTTTTTATCCCCATCTCACTTTAATATAATTTTCCTTTTTTTTCTTTAATTTTAGCTTATCACTTCTAAGTATTTGCTGCCCCATGAAAATACATCTCTTCTACTGCAGAGGGGTTTAAACTCTTTGTTACATGTGCTCTGCCAAATAAAGACATGTTTACATTACAAACTAAATGATTTCTCCACATTTACAGAGTTAAAATATACCTGTATTTGGAGACAAGCACAAGCTTCCCTACTCAGTCTCATTTCAGTATGGTTTGCTGGAACTAGAAGGATTTAGTATTTCCCAATATATTAATTGCAATCTACAAATATTTTGGTCGATCTTTAGATCAGTTTAACACCACATTATTCTTGGTCATACAGCTACTGACTTCTTTTGAGTCATACTCAGTTAAAATAAATCTTGGGCAACTCTCATTCTGTATAAACAAACTCAGGCTGTTTAGCAAAACAGATGCTGCTGTCCCAGGATGTCATGGGGATCAGTGGGTATTGCTTTAGATAATGCCTCGTCAGAATTAATGCACAACAACTAGCACAGTTCAAGCAGGGGCAGTGGCCTGGGGCAGGACACAGTCAGAGGAGCACACAACGATGCCAGTGAAAGCCAGTGCCTGATCTGAAGGGCTTTAGGAATGGATTTCTACCCATAAACACAGAATTTTTAAATGTATATTTATAAAGATTTAGTTAAGACCCTTAAAAGGTGATCTGTGCAGTGCCACCACCACATTTTTACAGGCTGTGGTCACCAGTGCATTTTCACACACTCATAGAATGGTTTGGGTTTGAAGGGACTTTAAAACTCATCTAGTTCCAACCCCACTGCCAAATGGCAAGCAACCTTCCACTAGACCAAGCTGCTCAGGGCCCAATCCAAACCGGCCTTGAACACTTCCAGGGATGGGGCATCCACAGCTTCTCTGGGCAACTCATTCCAGTGCGTCACCACCCTCACAGTAAAGAATTTCTTCTTAATATCTAATATACATCTGCCCTCTTTCACTTTGAAGCCATTCCTCCTTGCCCTGTCAATACATGCCCTTGTGAAAATATCAAACAGCCTCTCCCTGCAGCACAGCCTCAGTCAGTTGTGATCAGAGGTGATGGATCTGCTTTCTGGACTTGGCTTTAGGCATCAACAAGGCACAGATTGCTCAGATCAGGGCAGGGCTGGACATTAAGATCCTGTTTTTAAAAGCTGTGTTTATAGATGTCCCAGCCTGCTAGAAATAAAGACTTTATGAACATAACTCCTTTTAGTCCCTGCACTTTCTGGACTCACTTTTAAACAATATTGATGCAAATAAATTAATCAGAAAATTATACTGGCAGTTAAATAAGCCATGAGTAGTGCAGCACTAAAACCAATCACGAAAAAGAGTGCTTCAAAAAAACTGCAATTTGGATAGTCATGAATAAAAGAAGATTGTGACTTACAAGAAATATACGACTCCTCCTCCTGTTAATCTGTTCCATATTTGATCATTGAGTCTGAATTACAGTTGAAAAATATCCTGGGGCATTACTTAATATGCTGCCTAATCCAACCATCCACCCCCTGCAAAGTACAGCCTCATGCAGTTTTGTTTCATTAAGAGTTTCTCTGCTGCTCCAATGACCCAGCTTAGTTTCACCTTCTGCAAACAGGTCTGAGCATGAAGAAATAGCTTCTGTGGCCAGAACTGTGCTGAAATATGTAATTCTGTACAAACATAATTGCACGAGCTGAGCTAATGGAAAAAACATACTTTGTCCAGCAACCTTCTAGGCATGGCTGGAGTTACTCCTTCTGCAATCTGAATGGATTATGTGGTCTTGTACCTCTGACTTTGCCATGGCGTATTTTCTTGTTCTTAACCCTTCGCTTACAACGTTATAGTTTCATAACAGCTTTGCTCAAAGTCCAGAGGTTTACCACTTCTGTTCTACTGCATTTTTCGTGCCACAAAATGTTGTTTTATTTCCACTAGACTTTTCCCACCAGTGGAGATGTTATGATACCGTATTCTCTGTTTGTGCAAAAATGTATCTTCACTTGGAAAAGTCATCAGACTCAGAGCTTCGAAAGATCATCTGTCAAAAGATCAATCTTCCTCTCCTGAGCTCTGTTAACCACACTACACCAGGCTATGACCAGTTATAAAATAGCACAGCTTCACAAATCTGCACCAGCAGGATCTACCTCCCTGAGGGTGTGTGCCATGGGGAGTTTGGGATGGAAGAGAAATGGCCATGAACAGTAGTTTGGGGTAAACGTGTGCAGGGAGATGAAGTGTGGATATGTGAAGAGTCATAAAGATCACAAACTAAAGCTTAGTTCTCCCTGACCAACATGAAAAGGCTGAAGGTTTCCCTGGTGAGAGCACGAACTAGCTGAGATAGCTTACAGCTTTATCACTGTGGCCTTCATGCAGGGCACTTCAAGTCCTGGATAAGACCAGAAAAGGGCCATGGGCAGAACAGAACATTACCAGCATCAAACAAGGTCCTGCTCTTGGCTTGAGGGCTGACACCATGTGGGACACCAGTCCTTTATCTACTTTCCTTATCACCAAAACATTGCTTTCTACATATCCTATCCTTCTCTTCTACTGGTTTTCTTGCCCAAAGCCAATCCCTATGCTCTATCTCAAATATCTCTTTAACACAGATACAGCTCCACCTAATTTTGAAGTTCCTAGTCTTGTACAATATATACAAGGTATGTCAAATTCTACATCCTGAACAAGATGTACAAATTTCTTAAATGAAACAGTAACTCAAAAATTGTAACTAGAGAACAAGTTGATAAAATCCCTAAAGAAGGGAACATAGCAAGTTTCAAGGCTGCTCTTATCTGCTACAGAAAATCCAGTGTTGAAACCTGACTATAAAGGCCTGGCATGAGATATTCCACTAGGAATAAGGGTTACAAAGGTTAAATAAAGAATAATATGATAATTACATACTCCCCACAAATCTTTTCACCAAGAGCCATGGTGCCTTTTTCACCAAAGAGCAAAGCACCAGATGCTAACACTGATCACTGGTGGGCAGCCAACAAACACAGCCAATATACCGCAGAGAAGGAAGAAGTCAAGAAATCCCAGAAAAGGCTTACAGAGGAAGGACTGATGACTTCCAAGGGGTCCTACTACAGGACACTGGTGGTCACATCCATGGATTTGCAGGTAATATACCAAGACCAGCCTTTGAAGCATGATAAGGAATTTTGATCTCCCACCAGCTGTGCCAGTAAGCAGCTGATGGTCCAACAGCCATGGCAGGACTTGAGTTGTTCATGCAGTGTTTGCAATTCAAGATCAGAGGGTTGGCCACCATTATTATAGAGCTTGGATTTTCATCTTCCCGAAAAGAAAGTTGAATTCCAAAGTATATAAACATCTCGATCTTTTGGGAGTTGGGGAAACTGACCAAATTTTTTAGAAGAAAATAATAATAATAATTCTTATTTCTTATTATCTGCAGTTGGGGTATAAAAACTACTCCAAGTGATTGAACAACTCATCCTTGCATTTTGTGTGAAGCCCAAGGAAAATCCCTTGTGAGATGAAGCAACATGCCCAACTGCCACATATATTAGGGCTTTACGAGTTCTAGACTGAGAAGGTATAAATCACAGTGATAACTGCTCCTGCATTGAAATGTACTTGATCCTGGGAAAGAAACCTAACAGCAAACTGGCTTGTTCAGCTTTGGATGCTGCAGAGAGGGAAGGCTGTGCAGCGAAGGTTTTTGGGCTGCACAAATGAATTTTACAGACAACTATTTGAGAATTCTAAAATTACTCCAGTTTGTTCGCAAAGCTTGGTTTATATTCCTGCTTGCAAGTTATCTTCTGTTTTTGATTCCTCACAACATCTGTGTCCTTTTTCCAGACCCCCCTGCATGGCTTTATTCACTAAAGCTTTCAGAGCTTTGTTTTTGTTCTAACGTTTTTGCCTTCTAAGTTGTTTTTATTATGATGTACCACACTGAATGTTCTAACAGCCTGCGAGGGATATTTTCTAAGAAGAATAAATTATGGGCATTAATACAATAAAGCACAGAGCTTTTGAACATTTGGTTTCAACGTGGAAGGATTCTCTTTCATAGGAGAATCATGTTGAGGATTTATTTCTAAGGGACTTTTTTTCTGCTATTAAGATCTAACGAAGCAGTATTTTACTGAAGGCTTGTTTTTTCCTTGCAACTCTGTCACGGTTATTGCACAGCTCTTTTGCTGTTTCTTATTTCACTGCAAGGTACCTATGTGCATATGAAAAGTACACTGGTACACTGTGAAGGGTTTGCTGTCAAGCTTTCCGTTAAGTGGGGGGAGGGAGGGTTTTGTTTGAGCTTCTTTTGTGAAGAAGGATTAAGGTAAGGATACAGAAACCAGCGGCAAAGTACTTCTTTAAAGTAAATCCAGATCTCCCCCCTGTAAACACATGCCAACTAAATATACAAATTACAGCAAATTGGTTGTCTGGGTTCACAACTGGGCTCGTGCTAAAAAACAAGAACACCATAAGCATGAGTTAGAACATTTATTTGGACCTCCTTGAAAAGTCTTCCTTTCAGTAGGCTCAATCCTGCAACATAAGCAATTTAGCTCTCATGAGTAGTCCCATTGACTAAAAGTAGGGTCTGGATTTACAGGGTCACCTAAACCAACAGAAGAGTTTTGAATGCAACATTTTCCCATAAGTCACTTCCCATTATACCTTTTTGCCACCTGGACTCCATCTACTTAAATCTGCTTTATTGGTCCCATATGCCTTTATTCAACGAAGTGCTCGGGCTTTGATGGAATGGAAAGGACGTAAGCAAGCACCAAACCACTTTCTTGAACTGGTGCTGCAGCCGCGCTCCTGATTAATGCCTCCTTTCATATAGCTGTGTCCCCTCACTGCATGCAGGGAACAGCCTCCCACTTGTAGTGCCCAAACATGCTGGCTTTCTCTTCCAAACCTGCTCACAAAATCCACCGTGTCACGGCTGCCTCCAGCTCACAGCTTTGTGCTGTTGTGCTTTACAAGATGGAATTGCCTTTTGCTAAATACTGCTGAGCACTGGGCACCAAGTGCTTAAACTCTCATGGGGTTTGGTCCCACTAGTTCCCAAGAGCAGGGTCTAACCCACAGTCCAGCAGATCTGGAGGCTGGCAGCCCACAGCTGGTACTGCTGCCCCTCCGTGTATCATCCAGGGCTCCCACTTGGCTTCCAGGAGATTTAATTTAGGTCCCCAAAAGGCACAGACTGCTTTTTCCCCCCCTGCTTTTACTTTGCTGTCTGGATATTTATCAAGCTGACTCATCAGATCAAGGTGAGCCTCTGGACTGATGCTTAGGTATTCCCAGAAATGGAGTGGATGAAGGACAGGACCACCACGTTCAGCAGTCCTGTATTAACTAATTGTAGAATCATATCCAAGTAAGGGAAGATACAGAGACAGTTCCATACATCCTTCCTGCTGCCTATCTTCTTACATATTCTCCTTTTCGTCTGCATTTTACAATATAAAAAATGTAAGAAAATATTTTAGTGCAGATTCTCTGAAAACACTGCCAATTTTTGTGCCTGGACAGATTTTTAGCAGCACCTACACCTACTTTTAAGGTAAAGATGTAAACAGTTTAATTACATCATACTCCAGATCAAAAAGTGGGGGTGAGAACTGCAAACTTTGCAATGTTTAACTTGAACTCAAGTGAAAACATCTGACGGCTTTTGTGGGTGTTTGAACTTCTCAGTGACAGGAATCAAGGTTAAAGCAATTTGATTGTTTCTTTTTATCACTTTCCAGCCTTGGTACAAAAACAGGAATCCGTTAATTGCTTTGGACACCAATGGGATTGGGTTAGCAGCAGCAAGGAGCTCTGAGCCTTTTCCTTGTAACTGCTGTGATGAAAAACCCCTGTGTGTTTCCTTCCCCACCACATGTCTCACAAAGAGATTTACGGCTGTGTTTTAACCACGTGTCAACGAGCCAGTGCATCAAGATTTACAGCAGCAAATTTGGAGACTTATCTGCAACTGCATTTTCCCACTGATAGGCTATAATTTATAATAAGTGTTTCCATGTTTAATTAACTGGATGATGAGTTGAAATAGTACAGAATGGCAACCTAAATGAAGGAGGCAAGTCAATGGCACTGTATCCATTCCCATCCCTGAGAAGAGTAAGCAATGAGATCAGATTTCTTAGCTGCACCATGCTGCTCACAAGCAGCAGCAAGTAAGTGTATAGGAATACCAAGAAATGGATATTTATTTGCATGTCCTGAGGTTTTGCCTTAGTTCTTGCAGGATCTCTTACCATCAATGCTACTTCTGTCAATTTGTTTTTAACAGGATTCCAAAATGTCCCAGCAGAGACAAGGACCTATACAGTGAATTTAAGTTGATCATCACTTGTTCAGGCACCTTTTACTAAACAAAGAGTTTAAAAGCCATTTTTCCAGGGTTGTTGGGTTTTTTTCATTTGTTTTGGTTTAGGTTGAGGGTTTTTTTCGTGGGTTTTATTTTGGTTTGGGTTTTTTGGCAGTCTACACACACAAGGCAGGAGTCTCTGAGACTGGAACAGAGAGAGAAAATGTGCTTGTGAGGGGATTCCAAGGAAGAGGCCTGGGGCAGGTGAGAGCTGAACATCTCTATTTTTTTCACATGTCATCTCTTAGCATTGTATTTCTTGACAGCTCTCAGCCACTTCCATGACATGCATGGGAGGGGATGGCACAGCACAGCAAGAAGTCCCTGTAGATGATCTGGGCAATACAATTTCGTGTTAGAGAGATGCACTTTTTTCTCAGGCCTTTTTCTCAGCTAACAAAAGCTCAAATCCAGCTAACGTGGTTTCAGCTCCTCCCTCTTGTTTTCTGGCATGTGCTCAGAGCATAATCTTTCTCCATGTTTCAAATATGAAACCTTTCATTAGGGCTTTGAGCATTTCCAGTTCAAGTTGTTGTAACCTCTTCTGTGTAGCCAAAAGAGCATACACAACTCAGACACCTTGCCAAGTTGTGTTCAGCTGAGTTTTTTGTTTCCATTTGAAGTTTGTTGTTATGGATCACAGTACTGAATAAGCATATATGTATATGTCAGACTACAGTAATGAAAAGCTGCTAAGCTGATTTAGAGATGGACCAGAGAAATCTAACCTGAAATTAGGCTGTGAGGAAGAGCTTTTTAGAGTTTTCTAAGTTCAGTAACTTCAACCCTCCAGGTCCATTTTTCTCAGTACCCACTGGTGAGTCTTATCACCCCTTTTGGCTCAAAAGGTGAAAACACCTCCAGGCTTAGCTTATTGTACCTCTTGTTATCATCCCACTGTAAAACCATTACCTCAGAAAGAGGCATTTCATAGCAAGCCTAGGGAAGCGTGGCCCAAATTAACAGGTGACAGCACTTGTTCCTCTTCCACCTTCTCTTCTTGCCTCACTGCTAATAATTTCCACAGAAGTTTTAGCATATAAATGTCTTGCTGAAAAAAACACGTTTTATGGTAGCACCCTCAGAAAACAATTCCTACTGAAGTAGAATTTTGCTGTTTGAACTGTCAGTCGTCCCCCACCTTCTGGGGGACCAAAACAAATTTCAAAAGTAAAATTAAGCACAGATATACTCTAAAAGACAACTTTTCAAGGTGCTTTCCTCCCTTTTAAAGTTTTTACAGAGCACATCCCCATCTTGTTTCCTTTTGAAGCTACAAGACACTCAGGAACTCCTGAAGCACAACAAAAAGCAAATAAATGCATAGCAGAAATAAAACAAGTAAACCATTTTTAAAAGTAATTATTGGAGCATGTACTTTCCAGCAGTTTCACCCCGCTATTAATTCAGCTCATTCTTTACCAATAGGTTAAACCAGCAGGATCTGTGGAACCAGCAGAATGTGGAACTGTGCAAACAAATAAGAGCAATAATATAACTTCCAGAGGGTTCTCTCTTGCAAAGCAAGTCTACTCTCTCTGATTGCTTATGCTTTTGCCATTCATCTAAGGTTGGACGTCAGATGAAATTGTTAAATCAGAGGCTGGGGATTATGCCAGGCTTCCAAACCCAGGCTGTGAAAGGCCCCCTCTGTCCATTGCAGAGTTTCATGGGGACTGCAGACAGCAGATCTGAGACAGCCTTTCAGGTCTATCTTTATCAGTCAAATCTCCTCTTGTGCTCTGGAGGAACCCCTGGAGAGACTTCAGCACCCCAGTTTCACCTGGCATGGGGGGGCTCAGCCGTGTGCACCCCCAGCCAGACAGACCCCCAGGCTGCCAAACTTTCCCTGCACGCAGCCACTTGGCTCTCAGGCAGCACCAGCCTCCCTCAGCTGCAGGGCTTCTCATTCTTGCAGAGGTTTCGATGTATGGAAAAATAAGATACCTGTCAGGAGAAGAAATTAAGCCCCTTTCAGTTTTATTACATTCCTTTCATTTTATAGGTAGGCTGTTTCTTTCTTGTCTGCTTTGCAAAAGACATTACAATAATAATCAACCAGTGGACGGTATTTGCTTTTAATTCCTTTGGATGAACTGCCTTAGACAGACTGTGCCTGAAGTCAAAAAGATTAGTTCTTTATTTACTAACATGCCATGGGCTCAGGGAGAGAAGGGGAGAGTAATCCCTCAAAAAGGGCTGTTTGTTATAAACCCACCAAAAGTAATCAATATACCCCAAAAGAGCAAAGGCAGTGATGGAGCAAACCCTTAATGTGAACCAGACCGAATAACACAAAACAATCAGCTTGATGGGTGAAGTAGTGATTTGGCAAATGTTCTGACGTTCCTTGCCATGGGATTTCCGGACAGTCATGGTGAAAGTAAGTAAACATGCCTCATCAGAAATAACATTAGCAACAGGCCCAACAGTAACACACAGCTGGGCCGTTCATTCAGAGCAGGGATTCCTTCCTTTACCCAGTACTAAATCTCGCCCTCTACATGGTGCCACAAAGCAACTTGGATATGAACTTTATATCAAAAATTTGCTTCCATCAAAATACTGCTGAGCTGGAGGTACAACAATATGATGGCTAAGTTCACACTTCATGACAAAACCAAGAAGATCCCTGAATGAATCCATATCCACTATGATTGTTTGAGGAAACAATTCAGGAGCTGGCACTTGCTGGCTCCCCAACTCATGTTCTTTCCATTACACAAAGAAATTCTGTGTTTCAGTGACAGGATTACCCAGGGCATTCTGGGGAATTTTGAACTAAATCAATTTCCTCACCTGGAAAACAAGAATAAGAGGGTTAAAACATGTAAAAAGTTTTAAAGAATGAAAATGCTAATTGCTATTCTCTATGTAACAACTGAATCTTGATTTCTTTGTTTGTATTTCATTGAAGGAACCCCTCCCATCCCTGGAGAGCATGAACTGTGCAGAATGGAGAGAAGCAGAAAAGGGATGTCTCATTTTGTCAAGAGAGGGATTCAGTGTCCCTCCAGGAAAAGGAATATAATACACAAAATCACTTTATAAATCGTCAGCTCAAGAGCCACTAATGCAGGGCTCCTTCAGTGTCTGCAAACTCAGATGATCTCCTAATGTCCTTCTTTCTGATTAGCTGCAAAAACATGTGAGCTTTTTTTGGTGACATCAAACTTGGGGGGGGAATTTGAAACAATCCCCTAGACTGGAAATCAACAGCAACAATTGTATACAAAGGTTGGGATTTTTGGATAAAACATCAGGGCCCATGGGGAACATTCCTGCATTAAAGTCAGTGTTTGATTCCAAAATTTGACATCTCCAAGATGCTCAGAGAGATTTCAAGAAAACAAAACCATCACTCAAAGTGTGACAGGAGCCTCTAACTGTTACAACATCATCTCTAACAGGCATTAACATTGAGCTTTAAACACTGAGCACTGGGGTTTGATGCAGCTCCAGGAAAGTGCTTTGCTAAGCTTCAGAGAGGATGTGCTAAATTTGGAATGCTGTCCAAAGAGAAAACCAATTATATTCACCAGAAGTCCATCTAATGTTTTTCAATGACCTTAAAGCAGGCAGATATAACAAGGGATGGCAAGTAGCCACTGAATTGAATTGTATTTCATCCCAGCTCCAAGGTTGCTTGTCAAACACAAACAGTGATCAGTACGGAGAAGCCACATGGTGTTCAATACGCAGCACAAGGCTGAAGGGAACCTGAAGTATGGCTGAGGGACAACCTCTTGCCTAATGCAGAAGAGCTCCCAGCTAGTTTTGTGCTTCTATGCTACTGAGAACCTGATCAAGACAGCAACCAATTCTATGTCACAGAAGACACCAAATATAGGCCAACAATTCTCCCTCACCTTTTAGCATATTCATATCTCTGCAACAACCAGCTTTACTGTGCTCTTAGGGTATTAGCATCATCACCCAAGTGCAAAATATATCTTCCAAAATGTACTCCAAATCACTCAAACTAGGATAGATTCCTTCTGCCACTCTGTCCTCTGGCAAGACACTGTTTAATCTCTGTTGCTCTGGATTGTGTGTGTCCTATTTATTCAGGTGCTTTCTGCACAGGTCCTGATGCTGTAGACCCATGTTTCAAACAACATCAACCACCCCAACAAGCCACATGTTCTGACAGCACCCTTGCTTCATCTGCTTCCCCACACCACCACCACACTGCAAACCAAGGCAGGGAGCCATTCCCAATCAGAAATGATGAGACAGCTTGTTCTCAGACACATCCATTCTGCAATGCTGAATGCTGCTAAGAAGAAAGGGGCACAGTCCATTGCTGTTTGCACGCTGCAGAGCTGCACATTGGGGCTGCAGGACCAGCTGAATCTTCCAGGTGCTGCCAGTGATACTAACAGCAACACAGCAGCTCAGCTCAGTCACTGCATAAAAATTCCTGACTTCTTCCTTATGAAGCACCATTCAAAGCTTGTCTCTGGACAAGATGATCAAGAAATGTCCTTGCAGTGGTGTCCAAGCAGTTTCCAAAATGTTTTGACAGCACTCCTTTGAGGTAAAGGTAGCACTATTGCCATTTGCAGATGAGACACAGGGACATTAACAAACTATTTCCACTAATTTTAAGAGCCTGCCTTAAGACTTCAAGAATCCCAGCTTCAAGAATTCATAGCATTATGTAGCACTACTACCACAGACTGTAATAGGCACTACCGGAGACTGGCTGTACTGGATGTGTGCAGCACAGACCCCTGTTATGTCCAGATTGATACCGAGAAAAGGGCTCCTGCTTACATTGAAATATAGCAAAGATAGTGTGTTCTGTTGTGTTCTAGTGAAGGATAGCTAAAAGGTCAGTCTAGTCATAAATAAAGATAGAACGGACATCCAGAGAGATGAGCAATGAGTCAGGAGAAGCCCCTAACGTGTAGAACTCTGAACTCTGCCTATGATGAATATTATAATTAGGTGTCAAAATCTAATGAATATGTATGTAAAGATGTTGTAACTCCTCATGAAAATTGTATAAATTGCCTGTCTTTTCACTGACCACTTCGGAGCTAGTTTGTCCGGTGAGAACTGGCTAGTGTCCCCTACGTTACTCAAATACCTTTGCTGCTTAAAGACTGAAATTTGTCTCTGAGCAGTTTATCTGTGCTGTTTTGGCATCAAGATGAAGCCATCAAGTCTCAGCAGTTCTCCTAATCAGAGCTGAGCATTTCAAGCTGAGTGCTGAACAGAGACTTTAAAAAATGACCTTTTCTGAAAATTATAGCTGAAATGACCTGGCAGCACCTCATAATAATTCTCACTATGGAGACATAGAAACAGGATTCACTCTGCAGAACAAGACTGAGCTGATCTGAGCATGACCTGATTTGTCCTGCAGCCCCAATCCCCAATCAAGACACTGGCTCTGAGATTGTCTCATCATGCTTAAATGCCAAGGCACTGCATAAGGCTGCCCAGATGGTCTCATGTCCACTCAAATGGACCTTATTCATATTCTCCAAAGAGAATTTTTTTTTTTTAAATTTTACTTTAAAAGACTGAATTTGAGGAAGAGTGATTGGCAAATACAGCTGTTGTAGACTGCCATCCTTTTGGTAACTGACACCTACAGAGGAATAAAACATGTATTTTAAGCAAATAGATATGAAACCTGTTTCCCAGGAGCACTGAGACTCCTGAACCTCTGGTTACAACCCAGTGGGTTGTGGTTCTAGATTACTTTGTTTAGTCATCTTTGCGCATTGTCCCTTGATGCCCAGCTTTTCTTCCTCGTTGCTATTGTCCCTCAGATCTTCCTTTGACTTTATGCTCTGTCACTGTTTTCTTTTTCCAGTTCTTCATCCATTCTCTTAGGTCCCTCACCTTCTGGATTAGGTTAAGTTTTTATTTCACATTTGATTCACCTTCAGGGTCAGTCTAAACCACCAGACTTCACTCTGGAATGGCTGAAACCAGAGGGCCCATTCCCTTCTGCTGACGCGGCCCTGGGGCAGCGATTATGTGAACTGCTTCAGCTGTGTATCAAAGTGTCTCATAGAAATTCAGAGGGCTTTGATTTCACCATGCTGGAGTCTCTTCTGGAGATTGGGTACGGAGTTCTAAATCATGTGAATGGTTTGGCCAGTCTACCTGTCATGTCCACTGAAAAATGTGAGTCTTTCATTATTTCAGACAGATGTTAGTGGGTGATTCAGGGAGCAGATACACATAGTTGCCAGCCACTGAGTTGAAGAAGCCCCAGAGAGAGTGCAAGAGATGATAAAGTTGAGCAAAACTGAGAGTCAATCCAAAGCTTGTAACTTGCACTCAGCTCTCCTGGGAACACACAACATACACTGAGCAATGGATTCCAAAATGTTAAGAAATAAGTTAGCATGTAAGAAAAATAAGGATCTCCTGTTGAATTAAGGAGTTAGGTCATTAATGCTTGTTCATATTACATTACTCACACTTGAGAGACAAATAACTATCTGTTGCCTCACTAACCCACATATTTATTTGAACAAATATTTCCCAAGAAGTAGGAAGAGAGAACCATTCAACAGAAAAGTTCTATATTATAGTCTTATCATAACAAGCCACTTCACAGTACACTGATGTGTATCGTATACAAGCATCCATTGTAAAAAGCTATTAAGTGTATCTCCTTTTACAGTGCTGACATATTCATTCCTTCACAGAGGTCATTGGCTCACAATGGGGCCTCTCATTTCCCCATGCTTTACTAAGATTTTGCTGTATTTCAGAATCAAACCTTAGTATTAGCATTATTAACTCAGAGGGATACAGTCAGTGCCATATAAAGTCAATTTTATAGAAATCCTGCAATCATTCAGAACAAATTTTATATTTAAAAAAATCTGCAGTCTCTGAATGGAAGTGACATAATAAATGATTAGCTCAACTTCACATGCTTAAGATGTTTAACAGAAGACTAGCCTTCTAAAAAGAAAAAATACCCACTCCTAAACAAAACTACCTATTTTCCTCTGGGCTGAAAAGTCTGCTCAGCTGCCTGTTCACAGGCCGGCCTGTAAACACAGTGCTGGACATGAGCAGCATTTGGAGTTAAATTGCTGCCTTCATTTTGATCAAACAAGTCTGTGATTGCTGCTGGAGCACCAGCATAACCCTCAGTCCAGAAAGCAGAGATGTGCCAGGCAGTGGTGCTGCTCCCTCTCCCCAGTGCGCTCCACCACCCCAGAGCTGTGCCAAGGGCAGAATGCTATCCCTTCAGGCCATATAAATCACTGGAGGAGTCAGAGCCTCTGAAAAATAAAACAACAATTTTTGGGTGTAGACAGTGGCTAATTACCAGAGTGCCCTGACCTGCACACATGCATATGCAGTTTTAGCCATCTCTGTCTCAAGGGCATGAAAGACTATTTGGTGGCAAGTACTGATGTCCTATGAATAAAAGTACTTCCATCTACTCTTCATCCCAAGGAGGTTTGAAACTTTGACACCCTGAACAGTTCCTGTCTGAGGCTGTAGAAATGTAAAAAAATAGTAAACAAAATGAAAGTGGAGCAAAGGAAAAGAGGAGACACAAAAGCAGTGGGATGGGGTCAGGGAGAAGAGGGGCCTGAGAGCTGATGGGGTTTGAGGTGGCCCTTGTCTGTGAAGTGTATTCAGCTCACAAGAGATACAAAACAGTTCACCTTCCAGTCTGTCCCCCTTCCTCTGCTTGGCAAGGTGCTGGTGCAGCACATGCAGCCACATGAAATGTCCAGAACAGCTCATTTAAACAGCAGACGTGGCTGATGAACAGATCAGTCACGATGCACAATGCAGGCTGGAGAAAAAGTCCTGGCAGTTATAACTGCAGCTCGGGTGAGCTCAAGTGCTTCTTGCCTACTTTATCCTGCCCCCCTTAAAGGGCAGCAAAGTAATTTGTATGCAAATAGAGGACCTGCACAGTAATTTGAAAGAAGAGAGAGATGATGTCTTTACAGAAATGATGCAGATGCAAAAAGAAACTAAAAAAATTCTTAATTATACCAGGATCCAAAAAGCTGAGATAGTCATGTCCCTCCATTTAATGTCAAAGCCCCAAGAATATTAAGTATTAGACATACAAAAACTCAGCAACCAGAGCTTCCTTTAACAGTGATAGCATTATGGATGCCTTATACTAATTCTTACTTTAAATATGAGTTACCAAAAAACACTCTAAGATTTACAGCTTCCCTCTTTTTCTGTAGCAGAAGAAAACTGTCAGGAGTTGCTTCAGGAGCCCAACATGTGGAACAGGATCATCCCAGCCTGAAAATCTGCTCAGATTGAATACTCCCATCATCCTCGGGTGAAGCTTCCATCATATTTAAGTACAAGGAAGGCAGATGAATGAGAAAAACTGGCATTCGAACTGAGGAAGCTGGAAGGAAGCTCAATGGCCTTGTCATATCTGCTTCAAATGGCACTGATTGCTTGGCATTGCCTCAGACTCTAGGGAAAAGTACAAGTCATTGGCTCAGCTCAAAACCACAACCAGAAATAAATATTGATCAAAATAGAGCTCAAAGGTCAATCCCTGACTGTGTTTCTGTGCAGCCCAAATACATATCATATATGTTATTACGGAATAGGTAATAGGTTTAAAGTATATTTCATTTCAGGAAAACAACTGTTATCCATACATTTAGAAGCTTTCTCTATTCCTGGTAATATAAACCATTAAAGGAAAATCAAAAGCAAACCCCCAAGCTGTTAGTTTCAGTTAGATAACAGGTATTCAGTCACAATACTTCAGTCACAAGCACACAGTGCTTGACTCTGGAAAAGAAATGGAGCTCTTGCTATGTTCTCAATTGAGGAATACAGCACTCAAGGATAATGGCCACAAATTAAGCAGCTGTTGTATGTTATATACATTACAACTGTCTTGTTTTCATTACATAAATGCATTTGTCTCCAATTAAATTGTAGAACTTTTATTGAAATGAGAGTGCTGTTTTCAACTGCCCTTTCCATGCTATTTTACTCTGAGGTTTTCAGATCTCTTCATCATAGCAGTAGTCAATAAGCAATTCCTTGAAGTCCTTTATCAGTTCTTCTACGGCGTAATTGCATTTCTCTTCCAAGATGTACAAAAAGGCTTTGTTCTCTCTCCTCCTCTGTGTCTTGCCCTAGTTTGTAAGTGCTGAGTGTTTTATTGAGCACCTGGAAGATTTTCAGTGCTATAAAAACAAATGTCTCTTTGTAAAAATCTGACTCTCAAAATAAAAGCAACAGAAAGTGTTCAGTATTTTGAAATTAATCAAGTACTCAATAACAAACATATGAATTCCAACATTGTAAATGACATTTGAGATGCAGAAACATTTTTTATACATACTGCTCCAAACACAAGAAAGATGCTTGCACAGACTCTGGAACTGTAAAATGTCCATAAGGGACAATGTCTGTGTCTGCTTCTCAGAGAGGAGAAAAAAAGCTTTAACAGCCTGCTGCCCACAGAGATGAGAACAGACCATGAAAGACCACGACAAGAGCCTAAAACCCCAAGTGGGGTCTCAACCTGCTCATAAGCAGCTTAAACCCTCTGCTTTAGTTTATGTCTTTGAGTGATTTGTCTTTCTTGAAGCTTGGACATCTCTCTGATGTCTATTACATCTATAAACTGGAAGAAGACTTGAAAGTAAAGAAATAGTAGAGGAAAACAAGTGAAGACAGAGGCAGCTCCCTAATAACTAAAAGCAGTAGAGACTGCCTTAGGAAGGTGAGTGACAGAGCTGATGTGAGACTTTAAATCTCTCCAAGTCTCCCTTATCTGAAGTAAGAGACCATCCCAGTCCCCTCTTTTCCTTCTTCCCTATCTCTAGTTTTTCACTGTACAGAAAAATTAGGAATTAAGTGACTAAAACTAGCAAAACAATAATGCATTGTCAGTAACTTCCATGACTGCCATATCAACATGAAAAGTTGTACTCAAACAGTTCCAAAACGTCTAAGAAACCTTCTTCCCCCTATGCTTCAGTTCAACTCCTGTGTGGGAGATGAGCCATGAAATGACCAAAGACTTTTCTATAGTGCCAAAGTTTAAGGCATTAAAGACTTGAAAGATTTAGCAAAATAAATTACTAGAAGCTCAGCAGAGCCAGAAGTGTAAGACAAAACAGATCCATGACTGCCTCCACACAACCTGTAGTGGGTACTGAAGGAAAACCGTGGCTCCTTTCTGTGCTCTCTGTGTCCTGTTGGGTCCCCTGGGGAAGCCACACTCAGGCAGACACCCCAGGGCCTGGCATGAGGGTTCCAGCTCCCACGGTAAACAGAAGATTACTGACAGGAATACAAATAGCTTTTAAATTGTGAGCCAGTCTCAGTCATCCGTCCTTTTCCTGCAAAGGTGAGGAACAGGTAATTCCAGAAGAGGCTTTTTTTTTGCTCCAGAAGGGATGGTTTTGGAAAGGGGAAGAATCAATCAGGTCTGGAAATGTGCTTTTATTCGTTATGTGCTTTCAAACAATTTCCTTCTTTTTAGGGAATATTTTAATTTAGAAGTTTTATCAGTTACTTACACTTTACAGTATGATTTATTTATAAAATACAGGAACATTCAGAAAAGGAAAAATGCATTTTCAGAATTAAATGCTTCATGTTAACACCCTTGTGAAATTGAATTCTGTGCATAAAAGTAAAATATATTATAACAAACTAGAATAACAGTAATAAATTAGAAAAGACTAAAAATAAATCATAAAATTGTATTTGACCTGAAATGACGTTTGGAGTAATTTTTGAAGTGAGTTTCTTTTGTCCTTTATGGTTGAGACCATTTTTCTTTTAAAACAGCAAAGAAAAAATAACTGCCAGTCATGTAAGTTCATCTCACTCCAGCCTTCCAAAATTTCCAAAATGAATCTGATTCAAAACAATCACTCAACCAATTCACAACAAAATTAAGACTCCCAAAGAGGCGCAGATGTGAAAACTTGAATTCTCCCTATTGTATTGTTTTCTCAGAGCAAAGTCACAAGGAGCAGTGGAGCCAAATGAACTGGCTGCTGCTGCCAAAGAGGGTTTTGTTCCCATTCATGCCTCCCTCCCTCCCTCTTCCCACTCCACCCTTGGCTCCACATGCCAGGCATCAGCTTCGCTGCCTACGCAGCCTCTGCCCAAAAGTTTCAGAACCCTAAGGCTGCAAGAATTACCCCAATTTTATGCACAGGTTAGAGAGTTGTATTGGTCCACAGAAGACCCCAGTTAGCAAAATAATCCTATGTGGGACTATGGGGTCAGGAGCTGCTGGGGGAAAAACAGGTGCTTGCTGCAGCAGGGGCAAGCTGCTAGATCAGCCCAAAGCATACCCACACCAATTCACTTTCACTCAGAAATTAAGAAAATCCAGCTAAATATGCTTTCAGTTGTTCTGTTACTTTATGATGGTGACCACATCCTAAGCACCATACCATCTGAAGTATTTTTCAATAAAATACAATATATATAAATTCAATAAAATATATAAAATTCAATAAAATACAAGAGTCTTTCAAATTAAATCCTGACTTATCTACATCAACAAAGATTACAATATTGTAGATTTATCAGGACAAAAAGAATAATAATAAAAGAAAACCTTGGAAATGTGTTTAGAAAAACTGTATTTACGGTATCAGGGAATAATGTTGACTTTAAATATTAAATATTAGCTGCCATGACTTAATTCATATGCAAATACTCATATATTATTGCCATTTAAAATTATAAAATCAGGAAGTAAATATATATTTTAAGAATATACGTTTTAATGCCTATATAAAAATGTAAACACACATAAGTAATTACATCTCATCTAAAACACTTCTACCTACCTCGTGTATTTTAAGGGCCCCTGTATAATACTGATGCTCCATTAAAAACTGGGTTCTTAAGTTTCTATGTTCATATCATAAGGAACTGAAAATGAAGACTAAAAATATATTAGAATTTACAATAATTATCATATTTCTATGAATATGAAATCAACTAAAACTAAACAGCATTTATATTCCCAAAAGCTAAACAGTGTAAGACACCTTGTTATCATTGATACAAGTCCTAATGCCAGCTGGAGTGCTTTAGGGGACAGCACAGTTTATGACAGAAAGATGTTATGAGCTCACCCAACGAAGTTGCATTGTGCTGTTCCTCCCTCCACAGCACTGGGACAGGGCCTGGTAGTGACTGACCAAAGCTGAAACATGTTCTTATTTGGACACCTAAGGAGAGAAGCTATATCCTCATTAGATACTTAAGCAATGCCTACAAATCTAGGAGATCCAGTACTTAATTTGTGTACATTTTATTTTATAATTATACTGAGAAATAAAGAAGAAACCCAATATAAATGAAAAGTCTGCATTAAAAATGCATATAGATATTTTAATATTACATATCTGCCCTACACTTATGTGTATTATAATGTTTATGTTGAACAAAATGAAGGAATTCAGGTTAAAAGCTGAGATACCAAAATAAATTCTCCAGACTTTGACTGCTTTGTGCATTTTCAACAACATTAATTTCTACTGTATGTGTGTAATGCACATTCTTCCAGTATTTGGATAATACCCCTCTTAAATGTAGTACTTTTCCTTGTGTTTAAAGTTGAGGGTACTATAAAGCAGAAGTTTTAAGCAAAAATCAGAACCCAGACCAAAAGCAACTGCACAGGTTACAGACAATGAAGGTGAACAAGATAAAGAGCTTAATCCACTGTTGAAATACCAAGTTTTAACTTCAATCAGTGCCAAGTTATAACTTTGAAACAGTCATCAACTTTTCAGCAGAAGAGAAGCCCAGGCTAAACCGCAATCGGTGAGATCTTTGGCAGGCAAAGACCTCCACTTCCAAAACCTTCCACAAGTGCCAGGCATGTCCAGGGAGCCACCACAGAAACTTCACTGACAAAAATGGAAGATCAAAGAAACCACCCTGCATTGTGGCAGGGTGAAGCATCCCATAAACATCCCCTCCAGACAATCTGCTGCTTAAAAGCCTACATGAAATGAGTTTTCACATCATCATTAGGTGCCTGTTAGAATGTTTTTCATCTCAACATTCAACAAAAATATTTTTTCTTGCGAAGAAAGCTAATCCCTCCCTTCCCACAGGAAATATCAAGAACAACTGATAAACATTTTTCATTGTAGCAATATTTTAGGTATGAGAAGGGCGAGTTCCTTCCTCAGACTTCTTTTATGCTAGACCAGGAATACTCAGTTCCCTTTATCTATTTTCTTATATGCAGTGTTATCTCTTGTTTCCATTTGCCCACCTATTTCTTAAAATAGGTTGCCCCCAATCACTTGATATAATAATTATTTTCACATCTTACATAAAAAATTCCTCTTAATCTTTAAATGAGTTTTACTTTTGCAGTAGTATCAAACGCTCACCTCTGTGCAATCAGATGCTATTTTTTTTCTCACTGCATCTCTTACAAGATGGGGGGAATGATTTGCTTTCAGGCACTTTGTTTTCCCTGGAGTTCAGTATTTCACATTCATTCCTACTGAATTTCAGTTTGCTGCTTCTGAATCAGCTGTGCAAACTGCTGAATTATTCTGACTTCTGAGCATATCTATCAGTTTGTGAACATTGCCTGTCCATGTTGCACCACCTGCAAACCTCAAACTTTGTATTCCATCAAACACATTAATGGATATTTTGAACCAGGAACATGACATAACCTCAGAAACTGCACTGGAAAACGCTTTTTCAGATTTTCCCCTCACTTCTAATTTTCTACTGGCAGTATCTTTGCCATATTTCTGTAGCATATATCCAATAGTTCACTTAAAATCATACAGCAAAATATATGATAGCAGAATTCCTTGACAATTCCTTGATTCTCACGTTACACTTCTGCCTCAGTTCTGTGCCTGTATCACTGAACAATACATTTTCCCTCAGCATAAGAGTGTAAATCCATGTCTCCAAAAGTAGAAACTACACCAACCTAAATTATCCATGACCTCATTTTTAAAACATAAATGCATCTGCCTTCACTCTCCCAAACAATGCCAGCTTTCATTGCTTATTAGCCCAGGTCTCCCACAAACACCTTTGGCACTGTTACATCACTCCTTAGCCAAGGGAAAAACACCTCAAAGTATTTCCATGGAGCTATTACTGCAGCCTCCCAGACTCTGCCTGTGATTCACAGTTCATGGTGCTCACGTGACCGCTCGCTGCCTCACCAGGGGTGCTAAGCTGAGCCGCACACAGGCTCAGTACCTCATTCTACCCGTGCTTAGGTTCCCTCTTGCACCTTTAGCTCACCTAAGTTTGCAGTGGTTGCTAAGAGGAAACAAAACCAAGGTGAGCTTCCCTGGACGTGGCACAGCAGCAGATGGGGAGAGGCTGCAATGCTGCCCTGGGCCATCGCGTCTGAATCCAGCCCAACCATCGCGTCTGAATCCAGCCCAAACATCCCTTACATGTGTCCAAGTGCAACGATTAGCACAACTATCCATGCACTATTAAAGGGATGTGGTGCCTGAATAATAAAGTAAGTATATGCATATTACAAAATACCTGAGCCTATCATGTTCCTATTCTACAGATAACTTGTTATTACAAAAACTACAGGATTCAACAGCAGGTATAGAATAGAAAAGTATTTATTAACTTTCATGAAACAGAATATGGCTTCAAAAAAAATCCTTGAGTCCCTCTTGAATTTTCTCTCCCTGCTCTAAGAAGGAGAATCAGTCTCTCATGGAAATTTGGGAAAAATAAAAAAAAAAGAAATAAAAAATTAACCCAGATTCAACCATCTTATGGAAAGCTATGTCAGCTCTGGGCAACAGAAGTCAACCAGTGCATGGAAATAAAACACTGCCTCTACATACATATAAAGGACACAGATTGAAAGTAGCAGAGATAATTTTTCTCTATTATTATAACATCTAAAAAATCAATTTTTGAAATAAAACATTTCCTAGGTGTAAATAATACACTGCATAAAACACAGCTGAAGAAATTTAAATGTATCCATCATTTCAAATCCCAGACCTAGTTTAATCTACTAATGTATTTCTCCAGTGGATTCATGAGCTGACCATATAGAGTGCTTCCATGCAAACCACCCCTCAGCAGGAAGAAATATGTATTTTTCAGTATTTTAATTTTTAAGCTTTTCAAAATTATATTTAAATTTTAGCAAAACCATTTTTCAAAGGTATATTCCAATGTCATGCTTGAAGAAAAAATTCTGCCTCTGTCAAAATAATTTGCAAACTTTATTGGATTTTTAAAAGCCTGATTACAGGACAAAACATGCATTATGCATTTTGCTAAAATTCCAAAAACAATTGCAGAAGTTCATCATATTCAAAGGCTCATATCCATAATAAATACCATCAGCTTAAAAGCAGCTTGGAATTTTTCAAGAGTTTTAGTATCTGAAAAATGCAAATGTTATATATACTGTTCTTTTAAAAGTCTGACATTACTTTGCAATGGTTAAAGCAAGAAACAGCTCAGCTGAAGACTACTAGAAAATCCCTGTCTTCTGAGGAGGTCATACAATACTGCTCTGGAAACAGCCTGTCACCAAAGGCCTGGCAATTGGCTTTGGCTTAAAACATACTCTGCCTCTCACATTCTTCAAAGGATTAAACCATAATTGATTCTGGCAATACACATGGTCAGTGTAATGTGCAGGGGGTTGCCAGTGGACATGGGGCCCTTACATAAAGAGCCATTTTCTTTGTTTAAAATGGAAAAAAGAGTGGGAGGTGTGGAGAACAGTGAAATACAAAATGAGTCAGAATCATAAACCATATTTTTTGAATCAGATTTCAACAACCACATATGCAAATAGAAGGCTTCAAAGGTGGCAGAGGTTCTGAATTGCTAAGGCAATTCACTTATTCTTAGTTCCATAAAAAAAGATAGAAGCTATAGTTATATACATCCTTCTAAGCACTCCGAGAATATTGCAAGTTGAACTCCAGAGAAGCCATCGATATCAGTCTGAAAGTGACGGGGAACGGATTGATCGTGCACTGGCTGGACTGTTAGAGAAAGCAAAGGGATCCTTCTCCTTTTCTTTAGTATCATGTTTATGTTTATGCTTATGCTTATGCTTGTGTTTCTTCTTCTTTTTCTTGTGCTCATGGTGGTGATGGTGGTGGTGATCGCTGTGTTTCGAGGAGTTTGACTCTTTACTAAACATGGAGAGCGGAGCTGCTGAGACAGGGTGCATGTTTATTTCTCCTGAAGATTGTTCTTTACCTAAAGGAATGGATATAGTGGGATTAGTAAATGTTTAACTTGCATTGTTTCCAAACATAAAAAATTCTGAATTATTAGATAAAGCCTACATTATCATTTAAACATGCTAACACAGAATCTGTTATGATACTTGTAACCATTGCCTTTTGGTTTTTCTCAGGGAAGGCTCTGAACACGCCAATAAAGTTCCTGTACTGTTGACAATTTTTACAGAGATAGTACTTCCTTCCTCAACAGCATAAAAGTATCCCAGACAATTAGGAACTGTAAAGAGCTATGAAACTCCAAGTTACACAAGCTTCCTGAAATTCATTTTTAAACAGAGTAGGAAGGCCACTATACCCTGAATAATGCAAATATAACTGCTTGTAAAAATTTGGATATAAAGTGCAAGGCTGGCATACATTAAAGTGTGGTTTTGGGATGTGAACTTTTTTCAGTTAGGAGCTAACGCTCCCTGCAAGAACATACAACCTTTTGACCGTGAACAGAAGAATTAAACTGCTTTTCCTAAAAACTGCTTCTTACAACCAATTTAGCCTATTAGAAAGTTTTTACAAAGTTTTTTTCTTTAACAAAACCAAATTCCAATAAAGACCATTACATCACCTTTGTCAGTACATATTTAACAAATACACTAGAACTACTTATATATTGAGCAAGTCTTGTATCTGAACCTGTGGAAGGAAAATATGATCCATGACATCTCAGTCCAGGAATGACTTTCTCATTCTCTCTTTGACTCATTTAATATTTCAGTATTTCACACAGACTGCAATAGCTTCAATAGTAGGGATTAAAGGGCATTAATCTAATGATAACTATTAAAGAGCAGAAGTGCTTGGAAGGTAGGAAGACTTGGATTCCTTTAGGCAGAAACTGAATCAAATCACTCAAAGTGCAAAAATGTGCTTTAACAACTAGATAAACGTAGAAAAGCAGTATCAGATTTTTGAAGGCAACTACTTCCCAAAATTTTACATAAAATTGATTTTCTTCACAATTACTTTAAATCTTTGGGGATTTCCCCCTCCCCTCCTCCAGTTTTTGGTGAAAATATCCCCATTAAATAACAAGGAATTATGTTTGCAATTATTTTTCCCTGTATATTTGAAAACATGTTTATTTTCCAGTACATATTTTTGTTTGGCTGGTTGGTTTTGTACTTCTAAAGGCAAGAATGATCAGCCTATGGTAATGATTCCTGCAAGTCTGAAGAGCCAGCTCCCTTGTATAACAAATAAGTATTGAGAACAATTTCTTTTTAGCCTTACCCAAAAGATTAAGGACTGATTTAATCAAGCAAATCTATAGGAAAGTTTCTAGTTCGTACAGCTGTTCTGGGTTTTGTTTGTTTGTTTTTAAATATGCCTGAAAAAACAAACTCTACATTTGTATGAAGTGTTTACCAGTCAGAACAGAAACAGAAAACACTTTTACAGTGAGGATAATCAATGACTTACTATGGGACATGGTGACATCTCTATTGCTTGAAGTCTTAAACAGTAAAATTATGTCTTTCTAGAAATATGTTTGGTCTTAACCATGAGATGTGAATATGGTGCAAAATAAAATTCTGCTGAGGTGATGAAGGAGTCTAGAGTACAATAGTTTCCTATAAACTTAAAATCTCTAATATACAAGTATTTAAAAAAGCTTTAATTCTTCTTTAATCAAAACTATGCAGCAGTAAGCTCATTTCATCAATGCAAAGATTTATGGTTATGTATGTTATGGCAGATAAAAGATATACACACCAATTCCAACTTCTACTTGCTCAGTTTCTACCATTTCTTTACATCGTTATCTGCAAACTTTTTTGACAATGACAGCATGCAAGTATATGACATTTGATGGGCAAAGATACCAAAATGCTTCACAGTGAAACTATTTCCAATTATATTTTTAATTTTAAGGAATTCCTACCTACATCTAAACTTATCCCTGTAACCTGAGCCGATTCATATAAAGCATACAGCTTCTAGTCAAGAAAACTTTTATTTCTCAGCTGCAAGGATGCAAAAGCAGCCATTATACAGAACATAAAATGGTGGAAAAAAAAGCATATCTGCCTCAGGCCACTAGAAAAGGAAGCTGTGGAGTGTAGGCTGTACCTCAGAAAACCAAAGCAGGCAATATCTGACACCATTAAAACAGGCTACAGTAGTTAAAGGTGAACTGTGACAGCGACACAAGCAGAGCTCCCAGTAAGGCAGAAATAAAGGTCATGGCAAAGAGCCTGAAGAACATCGGTCAGTGTTTATCCACAGAAAACGTACAAAAAGATTATCCAAAATACAGAAAACATTCTCATGTGTTGTCAAGCCACTGACACAAGATACATTAAAATATACAAGGCAAAACCAAGTCAACTTAAAAGAAAAGAAAAAACCCCACACATTAACAAACTCTTCAAACTCACAGACACATTAGTTCCAAATTGTGGAGTTATTTTCATATGGAAACTAAACCTGTAAGTCCAGACGCTACATTTGTAACAACTTCAAACCAAAGCTAAGCCTCTAAGCTTTAAAGAGTTTAACCCAATAGAACTGGTATAAGGACAGTGGCTTAAGTCTGCAGGGATGATGTAGCAGAAGCGTCAAGCACTAGTGAATGTGGAAGAAGATGGAAGACGCAACCAAACAGACCCTCCTGACCCTGTTGCATGACCTGCAATGTGTGCAATTTTCCTGCAGTTTACTGAACTACCAACTCTGCTAAGGCAACAGTCTGTATTATCAACTTGTTACTTATTGCAGGTGACTTATTTTTATATATTAAAAAAATATATTACTTAAAGCAGTTAACACCATTGACTGGAGTAAGCTACAGAGCAAATTCAACTGTAATTCAAGCCAACAGGACTGAAGGGGTGGTGGTGACCACCTAGAGAGGCCGGAAGATCTTCAGGAAGGGGAGAAATGGGATTCAACTGCAACTCAAGGGTAACTGACACTTAAGGAGACAGGCAATATTGGTAATATGGCACACGTTGGTAAGAAATGAAACCATGTCATTACAGAAATCTACTTCTACCAAGCCAGCATTGAGTACATGTACAATTTCTTCACAGAGGCCAATGATGACTCTAATCTGTTGGGTTTTTTAAAATGCAAAAACAACAGGTATCTAGAAAACTTCCTCCTACTGTTAAAGAGTGCTTTGAAACCAGGAATCAAATATACTGATCCTGGATGATGACTCCTGAGAGATTGAGCACAAACTATCAAACTTGGTTGTGTATTAATATGGACAGACTTATAAAACCTCTATAGAAAATGTTACAGATTTGTATCCATAAAATTCACTGTTAAAACTGCAGAACACTTTTTTTCTCCCTTTTAATTACGATCTACCTAACGCCCATGTGAGGAACATGCCAAACATAGTTAAGGAAAGCAAGGCTAAACAGAAGTTGCTTTACAGGGCAATATCATCATCCTTATATGAACAGGAGTAGCAAGACTGCTGCATGGAGACACAGAGCACTCCCTTTTCCTTCAGGGAACCCACTTCTTCCTGGCAGAGGGAGCAGGACTGGAACCTGGGTTTCTCAAATCACAGACACACAATAACTGGAGGGTGAGCCCAGGAGCTCGCTTCTGAAGTGGTTAGTAGCATTCCTTGGAAGAAAATGCACATACATGTGTCTATCCACTTGGATCTCCGTCTGTTTAGGATGTGGAGATTCCAATGTAATTATTGGCTTTGTGGTGTTCCAGCTAGCTGGGTAGGTGTTTAAAATTAGACAGGATCTGATGGCAAAAAAAACAGAAACTTGTGTACCATTTGTCACAGAGACCAGTACAAATGCTGTGGATGTTGTGAGAGAGAATAAAATATGAAAACATAGATCTCTTATCTTCATTTTAGAATAAAAGTGATTTAGATCCTGATAAGTTTTAAAGTAATATTTTCTGTCATAATACAAATTGCTGTTAGATAATTATAACATCCTGTTAAATTATTTAAGTAAGTTTCTTCTCTTTTTAAGAGAAGAGTGCATTAACATTGAAGTATGTTGTTGGGTAGAGTGTTTTACTTATTTACTTTTATTTTGTTATTGAACCTTAACAATTTGAGAACATGTAACTTGAGACTTTAACATGCCAGCATGCTTTCATTATATCTTTCATACAGTCTCTCCTATGTTTCTCATTTTGTGTAAAGAGGGTGGGACACCACATACTTACAGCCTCTGTTTCTTTGCATGGACAATCAATGTAAAAGACCTGGCTTATACAAAATTTTTACAAATTGAAATGGAGTTGTTTGAAACAACTCCATTTGCACCCTGATTTATTTGAATGTCAGAGAGGGAGAAACCAAGTTCACAAATCATAGCAAAGGCTGAGCCCCCAGGTCCAGCGTTTTGGTTGAGGACAGGCTGGTGCTCCAGAACTTGACACCAAAGAAAAGAAGAAAGGGACATCAGCACAAGCACACGAGCACTTATGTGCCTCTCCTAGAACTCAAAGAAAGCTTACCAATGAGAAAGATAATGCACTCCCTTTCCCTAGCAGTGGAACTGCAACTCTGGCTAGCATTTTCTCTAAAGAGAGAACACTTACAGAACGGAAAAAGTCGTAAAAACTGTTTCAAAATTATCCTGTTTTCCCTTATTTTTTCTTTTCTTTTTAGCGTTACCATGGAAACATCCAAGACACACTGTTTTTTAATTTCATGCTGTGTTTATGCATCTGTTAAGCCATCAACAAAGCACAAAGAAAAATTACCAAGCATAAATGATTTCAAGTTTCCAGAATACAAGTGTCTTGTAATTTGTCTAAAGAAGCTGAATTTTCAAATTATATATCTCTGAAAAAGATATCAATTTTCTTTCTAGGACAGTGCTCTTTTAAGGTCCATGGGAGAAAATTTAAATTTTGAGGGTAAGAAGTAAGGGTCTAGTTAAAAAAAATAAAACCACCCAGAAGTTTTCTGAGGATGTGCTAAGCAAATCACATAGTTTGGCTCCAACATAAACGCTTTAACTAGTTCCACTTTACAGATTCATTTGATTTCAATTTTTTAGTGGGATCTATAAGAAGATAGACAATTCCTTATACCTATACCAAAGGTATACCTAAAGTATTGAAAAGGCAAGCTGGTGATTTATCTAAAATATACTTTTAACTGGCAATCATTTTATTAATTTCTTCATTTGACTTTTATTTAACAACTACATTGTCTTGTGCTTACAATAAAATAATAGCTTAACTGTAGTGTTTTTACTGCATTTACTTTAATATTGTAGAAATTCTAGTGAAATCCCTATTTTAGAAAAAAAGAACATTTAAATCAGCAAGCCAATTCAGAATACTTTATGCCCCTAACAGTTTCAGGTAGTCCACTTGAAAATTTGCTATCCTTATCCATCTTCTGGGTTTCAGAGTGATCAGTTGTTTTCTTAGTCACAGCTACAATATTATGTTGTTTTTATTAAATCATGTAGTTGACACACTGCAGCCACACAGTGATGCAATTCTCACTTACACTGTCACTATCTCCAGTGCCTGTGTTTCTATTAAAGCTGCTTTCTTTACTTTAAGCATTGGAAAACACCTTTCGTTGTGAAGCAAACAATTAACACACACTGTTTCCATGATGCAAAATTATCTCCAGAACCGCAAAGCCTATGAGTTACCATTTTGGAAATGGTTATATCTTGGGTAATAAAGTCAACATATGTGTAACGGTTACTATCAAACAGATACTATATTAATATTATGTGTTATTAAAAGGTATTCTAACAGAACAGTTGCAACAACATTTACCTCCTTAGCAAAAATTCATCACTGTCAGTGGTGCCCTCATATCCAAGAAGTGTTCATTTATGTATTTGTCTGTGTGCTGATGTTTCCACAGCTCTTTTTGGCAGAGAACCACTAATGGTTGAACTTTGATGTACTGGTGTGCTTACAGCTAACTCGGGGAACTGCAGAGCTGCAGGACACGGCTTCTTACACAGTTCAGACTGGTTTTCTGTTTACTACTGCATTTCTCTTTACTGCTGCATCCACATTCAAAATGCAGTGACTTGCACCCCAGGCTCAGATCTGCTGCTGGAAATGAACTCTTTAAAAATAATAACTACAGTAGTTTACCCCTACATTTTACTGCAGCATGTGCAGTACGACTAGCTTCAAATTGTTCCAGAAAAAAGTCAATCCAGATAAATCATAATTTCCTGAAACTGTAGACAGTAACTGTGATAAACAAAACCACAATCCAATCAACATGTATGTGTGTGGCCTAGACCTCCAAAGTTTCACGTACATCTACACAGTAAACAGAGCAACCTACAAGGTCAGCAGCGGAAATTTCCAATTTGATTACCCTGGAAAACTACAAAAGTATTAACAGAATGGGCAAGGAATTTGTTTGATCTGAGTTTGAATGCTCAGGATGTATCCTTGAAGCCCACTGCCTCTGAACGTGATCAGAAAAAGGACTGCTAATGCACAAAGAGTACATTGCTGTATTTTCTTTAGTTTCCTTTGTAGAAATAAAGAGAAGAGAGAATTGGATACTGCTTTTTATCAACTTTCAATCCATCAAAACTAGTTGGGAAACTCTAACTAAGTGTTTATCAGTGATGAGCCATAATGATACGTAACTTCACTGGCAGAACATGCAGACTGTAGCCAGGCATTTATTTTGGAAGCAAAAAAGACCAGGCCAACCAACAACCACTGACAGGTACAGCAAAACCTTTTAAAGATTACTTCTGACATACTGTACTTTCAGATTAGTGAAATATTGAAGAAAGAAGCTTATCTTTATCTGATTTCGCTGAGGTCAACAACACATGACAAGTCACCTTATAGTCTGAGAGTTTAAACCTGCTACTTACAAAAAATCTGATCCTGAAATTCTTTTGATCTTAAGATTTAAGAATAGGGAGCATTCCTACTATTCTTGATGATTTAGTAGCAAATAAAAGTCTGTTCTCACATTAGAAACATGACCTTGCACAGCTTTGGAGGCTCAAAGGAGGCTACCAAGTTCCTAGTCCTTAGGGCAGATGAGTAATCAGCACAATAGCTTCTTCAGACAGTTCACAACTGATGTTTTGTTTGTTTTAATAATTTCTTGAAAAAATGCTTAGATTCCCTTATAACTACCAGAGTCCACAGTTCTATTATCACAGTCAGGATCCTTTAGTACGATTTAAAACATTTATTTTCTATATGAACCAGGAAAGGTGCTGTAATTACAGCACTGAAACCTGTAATCCAGCAACAGTTGTATTACAAGACTTCTTGTCTCAATCCTAACCTTTCACATCCATAGGCAGAAGCATACAATAAAAAACTTTTAAAGGAAAACAACATTTTCCTGGCTTTACAGGGGTTACATCAACTTGAACAAATCCAAATTATCATTTGGGGTGGTGTGGGGAGTAAAAAAACCCAAAACAACGACCCAACAAAAAACCACAGATACAGCAGGACTTAGACCCAACATGAACTTCCTCCTGGCAGCTGCTGTTTGCAGGCTGTGTTTGGCTGATGACCTAACACTTCATGTGACATGTGGGGACATAACCCACAGCTGTGGGAGGAAAACTGCATAAGGACTAAGAGCTCTCTCCTTCCAAGTACGAGTCACAGAACTGAGGCAGATACAAGATCTTACAGATTTACTAAGATACTGAGACCATTTCTGAACCTGTTGTCAATCTATTTCACAATAATCACTCACTGAATTGCACCCACCCTCTGTCATTGCTGCAAAACCTCAAAGGCCCTCAGGAAATATTATCTGCAACTCCTTTGTAAAACAAAACACTCCTATGTGTGAAAAAATTTATTTATGTGTGCTTTTATTTTTCCCCATCTGTTTCTCCTCAGAAGTATACCATTTCCTAAAGGCTGAATTATCTTTATTTACTCAGTCTGAAATTTATACATCTGCTTCTAAGAAAAATGGCATGAATAAAAAACAGGTGAAATTTTAGAAGCAAAGATTATGTGAAATGGAACTGTTTCTAACCTTACAAACAAAAAAAAAGAATAAAATAATCGTGCTTCAAAATAATGCTTTTCAAAGGCTTATTATTTAAAATGAATTCTGTTGCAAATCCCGGCATTTGTCTCATTTATTAGGAAAGAAAATGTATTCCAGTGTGCTGAATGTCTAAACAGCAGAGGTGAGAAGGTCATTCAGCACACAAGTGAAACTCGAAGTAGCTTGTGTCTGCTGTAGGTCTACAAAAGCAGCAGTCAACTGGCCATTACTCTGACTCTTGGTCAGACTTTATCCTTTCTGACCTCTAGTGCAAACTTAATCTGCAACAGTCCTGGAGCACAGAGCTGGCATACAGAGGGTCCCGTAAGTCCTATTTGTGAAGCATTTGGCAGAGTTTTGTTTATGACTTGATATTCTGTAGAGTGTGTAAATCTATTAAAAAAATCGTTGCAAAATATCATGTAAGAGTTATAAATACTAATCCTCAGTGGATCAGCTTTGCAGTTGCTTGCCATGGATGTGTCATTCTTTGCTGTAACAGAAAATGCGACGGTTGACCATAGCACTGAGAACAAAATTCAAAGCTCTGGGGTTTAAAATAAAGGTTATGCAGCTATACGGGCTCCTAAATTCATGAGAGCAACCTATATGCAGCCTGCCCCTTTATTCTGTTGAAATCGGGCAAACAGTTGTGAGTTTTGCTACTCTACATCTCTAACAGCCAAGCCATGCTGGTGTAGCTGGCTGCATAGGCACATGTCATTAACTGGAGGCCATCTGGAATCCAGAAACCAGACCTCCCTGTGTTTTAATGTCCCCACATGAACTTAATGGCTTAGCTGAGCAGCGACAGAAGTTACCTGTATAAAAAAAAAAAAAAAAAGAAAGAAACAAACAAACCCCCTTAGTGGCTGGATCATTTGCCAAGGAAGTAAAAACGTAAAGTCCTGGGCCCTAATGGAATATGAGCCTACAGCTTCTACACTGCTGGTAAGCACTAAGGCATCAGCCTCAGCAGGATTCTCAGAGCAGGAGCACCCACCAGCCCGTCTCTTAAATGGGGACACTAAATTGCCAGGTCACAGGGAAAACAGATGAGGTCACCTGTGAGCGTAGCTCAGGACCTAGGGCCTTCAGGATGGAACAAACACCCCAGATCCTGCTGCTAAGGTCTACTTCTGTTTTACATTAGCCAGTCACTGGACAAAAAGAGAAAAAGAACCAAGAGGGTAATTACGCTGAATTCTAAAGCCCAAAACTTCACTTTTACACAATGCAATACTGCAACCTTAAAACCTTGCTCTGGATCTGTACCGAAGATCTCTCAGAACGTTTGGTACATCATCACATTACCTCAGCTTAGCTCCACTGGCACATTCCTGAATTAAACTTTAGAAATGTAGCTAAAATATCTTGAGAAGAGACTGCTCACAGAATTTCTTTGCTACTGACAGATAAGCAAAGAAGGAGAAAGTTCATCAGTGAAGTTCAGCCTGCCCTAAGGTTTCTAAGAAACACGATGTTTTAACAATAATTTTGTCAAGTATTCTATGAAAAAAGATACTAAGATGTAGTAAAAGAAAGGAAGTGCTTGAAATGAAACCATTTTGCTCACAGATGCCATCTTTTCAACTTTGAAAAGCCCTTTTACGTATATTTGAGGCTTGTATGTTTTTTAACTGCTAATGTTAAGTCATAAACCATTAATATTTGAGATTTTTTTTACCTGAAGAGTCTTGCTATTTTTTTCATCTCCAAAATTATTACTTTTTAAAAGACACCTATGGCAAAAAAAGTTTTATCTAATTGCATATGGGGTTCTACTTTTCTTAGCTTTTCACTTTTATAAGCATGATACATACTTGTCTTATTTAGGTATGTGTGAAAATACACATGTACACAGTTATCTATACATATGCTGGAAGGTAAAGAAGTGTTCTTATGCACCCTTTATACATTTCCTGGAATTTTGATAACATTTAACACTTACCAACACTATATGCATGGAAACAAGCAGCAGCAAAAACCACTCCACAACTGAAATAGTTAAAAAAACATAAAATAATTTGGCCAATAAAGTTACTCGTACCTGGTGTGGATGGTCTCTCCAGCATATTCAAATGATGGTAAATAAAGGCTTGACTGTCATGAACTGTGTCCATATCAATTTCCTCCTCCTCTTGAGAGTTTGAGAACTAAGATACCAGGAAAAAAAATAAGCAGATGCTAATAACTCATAAAAACATCACTAAACAGAACTTAAAACATTTAATTTTCGAGGTAAACTGGGGGTGAGAGGGAAAGGAAGTGATATCTACCACTGCAAAGGAATAATAATTCAATAAAATTAAAAAGGGTCAGTGACGCCTCTTCTAATTTACTGTGAAGCTGTGTGAACAAGAGCATTATCTGTCAACTTTAGTTCTTGCCAGCCAATAAAGAATCTGATAGGAAATGATTTTGCCAAAGTAAGCATAAGAGCTGCTGTACACATATACACAGCGTGTCTTTTGTTTGAGTACAGCTTCAAGGGAAGTCAGCAGATGCCACTGCTGTTATTCTGAACACCCTACATACTGTGCAAGTTGAATTTCCATTTCTTACTCTGATTTTGAGTTTGACTTTACTGTCTTCATTCTTCTCTAGTATTTGCCCTGGCTCCAATGGAGACCCGAGTGGCATATCAGCCTTCCTCTTCACCCCCTGCTGATGACCAGAAATGCTGGATGCTGTTTCCTTAATAAGATGATCATCCTCCTGAAGCAGCATTAAAAGACCAAAATTAGAAGATAGCAAGATCCATGTTTCAGAGAAAGAGACCTGATAGCTGAAAAGTCTTCTGAGGAAAGTGGGTGATTTGAACAAAGTTTTCCCTGTAGTACTGGCAAAAAGTATTTTCTAAAACCCTGTATGGATTTGTGCCAACCACTCCTACAAACTAGTTTCTCTTTACTTCTATCCCTGCTCCCTCTGCATATCTAGCATTGGCATCTTTTCTGTCGCTTCTCACAATCATGGTACTGTTGGTGTGCAACAACATTTGCTGCCTCTGAATAGTCTTTCTATAAATTTGTGCCTCTTGGACTCTCCTTACACCAAATCTCATTTGAAAAACTGTGATAGCCTCTGATCTACACATGGGATTTAGCTAAATCTTCTTTTAGTTAGTTATAAAAGCTAACTCTCACTTTATTGAGTACAAATCATAATGTGTACTTCTAGCTTAGCTTTTTTTTTTAAACAATATTTATTAAAAAGAATTAAAGTATTTTGTAATTACTGCTTAGATTATAAAAAATATCAAGGTCAAAAAAAATACAAAAATAAGAGAGTCTACTAAGTTATACATATAGACATGAAAACAGGAGACAGGTATTCCAGAAAGTCCAATACACAAAATATAGAAGGGAAAATAAAGTATCCACAGAAGCAAATATAATTAAAAGCTCACTCCAACCTAGATAAAAGGCATATATATAATAGACTCTCCAGAGCATATGCTCCTCCACTGAACTGCTTTTCCTCTATCCTACAAAGGGCACACTAGGCCCACAAACTCTTCCCCTGAACAACTCAAATTTGATCTTATGGAGCGGGTAACTTTTACCATCCTCAGCAAATTCAGTGTCACAAGTCTATCAGTACTGATTTTAACATGTTTATGCTCTCAGATTTTACTTCAAAGTCTACATTAAAGAATCTAGTTAATATGATAAATTCTATCACCTGTTTATTCTTTTTTCCCCTCAAATACATATTTCCCTTTTTTTTCCCCTGTTATTTAGGCCAATACAGTGCTATGGTGAAGCACTTTTGGATAAACTTTGTCTGAAATGAGAAGCAGTCTTTGTGATTTTTATTTTTACAAGACAATCAGTTCCCTGAATTTTTGGGGAGTTACAGTGAAAACAGTAACCTTAAAATAAGTGGTAGGAGAATGGAGATGAGGCACAGGAGAAGATACGAGTGATGAAGTGTAAATTGAGGCTTATACTAGAGCTATATTTTTACACTAGTCCAAACCAGTACTGCTGCTAAATGAAGCAGCCTCTTCCTCTCACTGTTCTGTCCTTGGGTGCCACAAGCATTTTTATAACTACGTGATGAACCAGACCAGGAACCTGAAATATCTGTTCATAAGAAGGTACTGCTCAACCAGATCCTCCCCTGATCCAGCTCACTATGCAGTAACAACTACTATGCTAGCACAAAGGACAGAACAATATAGGAAAAGAGGAAATCCTTTGATAATCTGGCTCCAAAGAAAGTTTGGGTATTCACTGAACTGCAACCTAAAAATCTGCCAACAAAATGCCTCCTGCTATTTAATTCTAATGATTACCCACAGCAAATTAGGACTTACTCCATGCTCTGTAAATATGCAGGAGAGCTCTAATGATATCTGACTCTATCAGCATCTTCTCCCCCTGCTGGAAAGGGCCTGCGGGGTGCTGTTAATTAGTACTCTCAGTATACTTTTCAATAAAAACTATTTAGACATTAACTGTGGGACTGATAAAGTAACAGTAAACCAACCCATTCAAAGGGGTGGAAAGAGTTCCAAACGTGCTAATCACATGTTCACATTCTCTTTTAGGATCTATCCCTGAACAGTTTCAATCAAATGCAGTTTCTGAAACTGTTAAGAAAAATCACACACTATTTCCACATCTGTTGATTTTTTCCCTTCATAATTAAATATGTCCAACAAAAATACTCCATCTTGCAGCAGTGGCAGTTATTCCTAAGGAAAGAATGAGCTTAATAGCTTATAAAATCTATTTTGCAATTGCACAATGTATTATGTGTTAGGACTGAAGACTCCAGATCCAAAAAGATATCAAGCTGAATGCATGCCATTTTTCAGAAGTTGTTACAAATCCTTCAGAGCACAGTACTAAACAGTCAGATTCAAATGCGTTCAATGTATTAAAGTTTCAACTTTCACATCTCTTAAAGTTGTTTAAAACCAGGTGTATCTATGTATTTTAAGATGTAATAAATTTACTGATAAAAGGTTTGGGAAAATTGCATAACTTGCCTATAATAAATATTCCTGGTCTAATAAAAAAGTTTTCATTACAGCATCAAACATTTCTGTGAAGCACGTCTTGTCTCATAAGCAATATACAAAAAGTCTTGCAAAGAACAGAAATGATGAAACTAGAAAAAAAAAAGTAAAAAGCTTGCATATGCTATGCAAAAAAGTTAAAAAAATGTCAAAAAAGCTGGTATATGCCAGCTTTTCAAGTGGACAGAATAAAGAGCAACAAGAAAAAAGGCAGTTTAGGTAAAGCATGAGAGGCTTGAACACAGTACAAAATTAAATCAGCAATCAAAGAAAGGACTTGGAGGCAGCTGAATGGGAAGTGGTGGTTTGTGCTTACGGTGTTCTGAAATCCTACTGACTGTCCGTGATTGTTAGTACTATTCACAGGTTCCTGATTACTTGCAACTGATTCAGGGATAATCGTTGGATTAAGTACAGCCTTCTTTTCCTTTAGATTAAGAACAAGTCCAAGCTCTGGTAACGGCAAACAAGAAGGTCTGCTGAGGCCGAAAAGTGTGAAATAGAGGTCCACAGCACCACATCGTAATCTCCAGTCATGTGAAGTTCCTAAAATCCAAAAGAGATTGTTGTTAATACAAAGATACAGTCTTCTGCTTTTCCACAAATAAAACAGTTAAAGTGACCTGGGGCTACCAAAGTATGACATTTTCTGTGCTTAAGATACACTTCCTTCATTATTCCTGCTTGTCCTTGGCTGTAACTCACCTGCCACATCCTGTTTAAAAGGAAGGCTTTAAGTTGCTTGAGTTGTAAGTTAGACATGTTTAGTAGAACAAGACTGGGAAAGTGCTATAATAACATAATGACAAATAAAAGAAAAATAACCACACCCATATGCTTTTATTTTTCAAGCTGTGCCTTAAGTTTTTCTATTGGACATTTAAATAGAACATTTTATTACCAAACTTCTCACATAAATGGATTTGGTTGCGTTTGCCCACGTATTCCATGAAATATAGTAGAAACTGTAAGCATGGCCAAGATCTACACCCTCTGCACAGTGCACTGATAGAGAAATGCAGGAGCACATTTTTTTGATATCATTACTATGTCATGTACTTCACTGGATACCCAGTATTTTAATTTGTATTTATGCTGAGACATGTATTCTTACTGCACAAAGCAATGCTTTGGGTTTTTTATTATTTTTTGCTGCAAACTGTGCACTGCTTTTATATCATCATACACAGATAGTCAAAGCACATTTGGCACCAATCACAACAGAAAGACATGTAACATCTGGTGCAACACTGCAAATACAGTGATTCTGGTGTTAACTCGGCCCAGCTCTTGAGTGATTGCAAGTTTATTGAACATATTGTTCCCCAGGAGGAATTGAGCTGTATCTGGTAAACAAGACACAGATGTGCCAACTGCCATGTTAATGTGGCTGTGTAAGACTTAGCACAAAATAAAATTACAAGATCTATCCCTGTAAATAGTAGTTTTATGAGGCTAAATAGTGTTTTGAGTAATCTTCGCTTACCCTTACCAGTTACAAATTACCAGTTACACTTACTCAGTTACAAATGAGAGCGGTATGAATGTTAATCTGGACATTTATAACACTAATATACTCCCAGAGAATGATGCATTCACAAATATTAATTTAAAAACTATTGTAATACTTTAACAACAAATAATTTGTTCAGTTTCTTTACTACATTTAAAATGATATGACGAATTCCCATTCAGCATATCTTTCCTTCTCCAGTGGAACAGCTAAGCTTAAATACAATTGGTTGCTGAATTTCTTTGCAATCTTTGGAACTTGAAAGCATTATCAATTTAATGCAGATTAACACAGAAAAAAAGAAAAGATTACATATATCAACCTGAGTCTGCTTTCTATTGCATGTGCTTATGTTAAATAAAAGCAACTTAGGATTCTAGAATCATGCAGCTTTAAACCTGGCTACTAACTGGTCACACATTAAGAAGTTTTTCTTTTTCAAGGCACCCTGGAATGCTACAGTTATCCCTTACAGAAAATAAATGGAAACATTACATCATCCTGAGGTATAGAAATTGAAGTGCTTAAAGCCCCATGAATCGTAGTAAGAAAGTGTACCCTATTTGTTACTTGCAAAAAGAGGTAATGGTTGTAACACTGCACACACTCTTCTCTCATGAAAAAGCAAGAACAAATTCACTGATGGGAACATCAAAATTGTTTATTTTCTGTGCCTGACACTTGGCAAATCCTATAAAACTGAACTGCTAGTAGTTTCCCCACTTCAAACCCTGGAGTGTAGCTGTAAACTTTTAAACACTAAAAATAATGACACACAGAAAACAGAAAGCCTTCAAGGACCTAAACAAGCTATATAAATGTTTATACGTAATCTATGTAGTAACGTGCCAGATGTTAAAGGGCAGTTTGTCAGGACTGGATAGAACTGCTTCAGTTACAAAACACAGGTCAGTGGTAAAGATGCAAGCCCTTCTCTCATTAGGATGTTTCCTAATCATATAAGGCAAATTGAGTCTTAGTATATCGTGCACTTCTGAAAATCTTGTTTAAATTATCTATACCAATGCTATCCTCTTGTGTTCTCTCAGAGTTTAGTAAAAGAGGACAAAGAGAGACCATCTAATCTAAAGCAAACTATAGAGAAAAAGGTAACACAGACACCATTAATTCAGGAAACATTTGCTTTAAACAGACCGTTGAAAGAATCATTTTGTGCAAAAGTATATCCAAGCACGCTACATCAGTACACAAAAGAATGAAAACCAAGGTTTGGTACCCTGTGTCAATGAGAATGTTCTGGAAGTACATACATGACGTTCAACCTCTGAGACTAAATTTTCACTTTCTAGAGCTCTTGGCACATTCTGAAGCATGTCTTTAACACTGATTTCAAAAGACCTTACAATAAAAACCCAACAAAACAACTGAAAAACCCCAACCTGAATTCATCAGTTTCCAAAGCTGATCTACCAAAGCTTCATTACATAAAGGGGACTCCATGTTCTTGGTAAAAGGTGGATTCTTAGTCAGCATATCCAAAATCTTATGCCTGAAAGAAATAGAAAAAATAATTTTTATTAAATCCAAATGAAATACACTAAGAATGTCAAGTCTCTTCAGTTTGAATATTCTTACAAACTTATTCAACTACAGGATTTCTTCCAAATTTTAATCAAGGTTTCATGCATTTAGCTCTGCCTTCTGTCCACGATATGCACTGACACAGATTTACCATCAGCAACATAACTTAAAAATAAAAAGTAAGGTACAAAGCAGCAGGATGTTATTAGACACAACTGTTAACAGCTGAAGGTTACATTATGCTCTTCTGTTTAGTAACTATCTTTTTCTGCACACTGATTGGTAATTACAAAGAAGAGGCAATGCTGGCAAATAAACTCCTTACATACTGACACCAAAGAATTTCAAAACAACTTTGATGCAAAATGGCAAGACCAAACCAGTGAGTTGCACATTTTCCTCCAAAGAAACACTGCCACCTCTCAAGTTACACTGGTGTATAAAGATCCTTCACTTACCATGTTTGCTTACAATATTTACACACTGTGCTGAAAGTAGATACATTTTTCTCCACTTTCTTTCTTCAAAATTTGGCCTTGAAAACATTTAACAAATAATTCTTTGTTCCATTACTTATTATTTTAATGATTTTTCTCTGCATAGCCAGCTTTTCCCCTGCTGCCTTACACCTTTGGAACAAGAAGACCCTTGCAGATATTTTTTTTTGTTTTTCTTTTAGAAAAGGCTAACATATTGCACTCAATTGAAAGTTTAAACTCTTCTTTAAAAGGATACAAATTAAATTCAGTCACCTTCCTAGACTGAAGCGAAACCTCGTCTAGTGAGTCTAACTGTATTTACTTTCATTAACAAGAATGACAGAAATAAAACAGAGAACAATCTTACAGCTATGATCTTTTAAGAAATCCCCTATAGAGACCAAGTGAAAGTAATATTATTTATCTTTGAAACTCGGTATTTTAATGGTGGTCATAAGAAGAAAGTGTTGGGGGGAAAAACAATTATTATGAACCCTGGCATTCACAGGTTTATAACAAACATGCTAAAATATCCAATCACTTGTGTGAAAACAAAGTTGAAAGAGGCAATACTAGAAATTACACCATATTTTCACATGATCCTTTCACCCCATCTACAGTCTAACAATTGCTTTACACTCCTTGCTGTCCAAATATTGTGCGTACTATGTCTCAACCTCTGTAGTTTCTAAATATCACAAAGTCTTTTTTGTCATATGCAACACCAGATTTATATACTTTAGTTATGATGATGACATAACATCTAAGTTCAGACTTCTGCTTTCAGGGTAGTACATAAAAGCCAAAAATAATATAATGCAGATTAAGAACAGAATATACTAATTTTTGAGATACGAACTGTTGAAACATCAAAACACATTTTAATTAACATAAAACAACAAGAAGGAAAAACAGTTTTGTGAAGAAGTATTAAGCAGTTAAGCATCTCATCTATTCCAGTGATTCCAGGCCAAGAATTTATTTAGTAGTTTCAGCATTAGAAAAAATACTGGTTCTTTATTAACTTACTAACCTTATGTAGGGTACAGGATCATTCTGAACCATAGTAAGCAGCCACTGTAATTCTTCATAGCTCCTATCAACTGCAAAGCAAAATAAAATAAAATGCCTCTAAATATGGATAAACAGGAAGGATTTTGATCAGGACAATCATGACTTCCCGAGTTTGCACACAAACAGCTTGAATCATTGCAACTAAAGAGGAAATTCATTTATTATAGTGCAAATTCAAAGTAAAAAGTGGTTTACTCTACACTGAAATAGAAACACTTTGTGAAATTCCTACATGCCTTAATTATTCAATAACAACCAAATTGACTATTTGTGTAAGCATTGATTGGGAAGATCAGAGTAAAGGATCATCTTAACATTATGTGCTTTCTAAAATGAACACATTCAAATATCTTTGAACAATCAGAAGTACATTTTTTTCTGCAGGGAATAGGGAATATAAAATTCTCATACACAGAAATCTGTGAAAGGTTATTATCTTTAAACAGCATAGAAAGAGGTATACTACAGGGCTTATACAGAATTACAATCATACTCTCCTCACTAGCCTGCATTAGTTTTGTAATCATCTACCTTGCAACTAAAATGGATTTTGAAACGTATCAGGACATGCTTCTAGAAAATTGCTGCTTGACACCACTGGCAACAAACTCAGCCTGTTAGTTTAAAATGTAAGTTACATCACAAAATTCCTTTGATTATCAGAGTAACGTTACAAAATAGGAAGTAACATAGGATATAATCATCATTGATGACACAAAAAAATGAAAGAATTTTCATATCTTTTTCTTAGGTGCGTAACTGCAAGATTTTTACAACAGGATTCTCATTTCTACAAAACAATTAAGAGAATCTATTAATCATTACTGTATAGACAGGTCCAAGAACATCTCTGTTGCTTTCCATTTGTGGTCCTAACAATGCATTTAGTTATTCCCCTAGTCTACTGTATTTTTAGTTCTAAACACCTCAGTTCAACTTTCCACCCTGATTTCAGTCAGTTTTCAGTCAATGATTTTTAAATGTAACTTCTTTAGTTTAACGAATTCTAATACCTATTATTCTCTTGTTAGTTCACTAGGGTAAGTTGCTTTTAACACAAGAAGCATTTATTTATAACATAAGAATCAGCACTTTAGTTCTATTACAAGTTTTAAAAATACTCTGGACAACTAGAACATAAGATCTCTTCCTGGGCTGGGAGAAGGCAACTCTACTGTAATATTGCTTAGAAGCTGGCTGAAGAGTTTTGTGCAGACCATTTGCAAGTCAGCACTGCTCTTCCTATAATCCAACCAAAACAAAACTGGTTACACTGGTGAGGCACTGATAAGCCCTGTTTAGAGGCAGGAAGTATTAGCTCAGACCATGCACCATTTAGAGCATGGCTACACAGTTCTGGATGATGCCAGGGCAAATTTGTAGCCATACAGACCAGAACTACAACCTCAGATTTGCCTTAAACATCGCAGACATCTCTGAAAAGCTATGTCTAGAAGACATTTTAAGGGATTAGTGACTGCCTGTTCTCAGCTCCAGGCACAGCTGCTTTTCCTGGGTTCGGACAGAAGGCAGCTATAACACTGCATGCAAAAGTTGTTTTGCATGTAACAAAAACAATATTGTATTACTATGCAGCAAAGTAATGCCAACATGGCAAACATGAGGTCACAATCATTAGCAAATTGCAATTCCTTTGACTGATAACATAAGGGGTTTTAAAATGTTTTTTTGATTAGAAAATGAGAAGTCTGGGAGATGAATCCCTTAGGCTTACAGTACTGGATAACAAAACCCGGAAGCACCATACTTTTGTAATTAAAGAATAAAATTTCTTCTTTTGCATTTTAAACTTGTTTCTACTTGAAATAAAGTAAGTCTTTCCTGCTATTTGCCTTACAGCATAAACTAAGGCTGCTAGGCTTCCAAAGCTTTGCTACTTATGCATTTAACCTGCTCTTCAAATTTATACAGGAACTACGAAACAATTTGGAAAGCAGTGACAAATGAAACCTGACCTTGGGCAGCAAGAATCTTATTAGCCTGGAGAGCCATACACCAGCCTGCTTTGGAAGAGACCTCAAAAGATCATCTGCTTAAACCTTTTATGGGAAAGGGAGCTTAGATTATCTAGCACTCTGTCCAAATGCATCTTGAAAACCTCCAGTGATGGGGGCTCCAACCACATCCCAGGGGAGGTTGTGCCCATGACTGATTGTTGTCGCTGTAAAAATTTTTTTCTTATATTAAGATGAAACCTCTCTTGGTGCAACTTTTACTTGTTAATCCTTCTCCTTTCCATGTGGAGGGGAGAGAGACACTCCATCTACTTTGTAGCTGCCCACTAAGTACTGGAGTATTGTGATGAAGTCCCCCAGAACCTTATCCAGGGAGAGAAGACCTAACTCCTTCAATCTTCCTTCGGAGAGCAGGTTCTCCAGCCCTCTGATCCATCTTCACGGCCCCTCTGTGGACAGTCCCCAGCCTGTTCACATCTTTCTTGAACTGTGGGGGCCACAACTATACAGACTACTTAAGTACAGAGTGAGTACTAGAGTGGGACGTTCACATCTCTGTCTCTGCTAGTGCTGCCCCTGCAGATGCAGCCTAGGATCTGCTTTGCTGCAGCAGCACACTGCTGACTCATGATCAGCTTGTCATCCACCAGGACCCCCAGGTCCCTTTCAGTGATGCTGCTCCCCAGGCACACAAATCGTGGCCTGTTCTGGGCTCTTTGTTTTGTTTTCCCAGGTGCAGGACCTTGTACTTGTTAAACTTCATAGAGTTCCTGCTCGCCTGCTCTTCCAGCCTGTCCACGTCTCTCTGTAAGACGTCTCTCCCTTCTGACATGTCCATGTCAGCACCCACTTTGGTGTCATCAACAAACTCGGTGAAGCTGCTTTGAATGTTGCTGTCCACATAATTTCTGAATATGTTCCCTGAGGCTGCCAGCCTCAGTAAAAACCACTGATCACCATCCTCTGAGTGTGGCCCATGACCTGATTTCCTCCCCATTGCACTGACCACCCATCCTGTCTTTAGCTTGGCAGTCTGTCCAGGAGAAGACTGTGGGAAAAGAAAGATGTGTAGGTTTTCATACTTCTGGTAGACATAGAAGCAAGGGATTGCTTTCTGAAATAAAAATCCTCTTGAGATTTTTTTTTTTCAATTACAAGAGACGGTGTATCAGTTCTCAATACAGCAGAGCATCTCTGAGATGATAAACTTTAACATTCATCAGATTTGATAATGGATATTTAGAATAGTTTGTTGTTATCTCTTTTAAATATGCAACTGCTTTGTTCTATACAAATAACTGCTATTATTCATATAACTCTCAGAAGTTAACTTTAAAAAGTTAATAAACCCTGTTCACTTCAAGCCAGTTTGGATCAACTGCCCAAGCCCTTATATGCTGCCTCAAGCATTTTACTAAGTTACCATGTCTCAAAAAACCCTCACTATTAACAGCAAAGAAAACAACTTATTCAGTTCCATGAAGAAATCATTTCAAATAACTTAAAAAAGACAGTGCTATTCCTACCCTGAGAGTTCCACCCAGAAAATATTTTCCTTTTTAAGGAAATTAAAAAGTCTGCCATCTTCCTTTACAAGAACTGTTAAAGCAAGCTTTGGCACAAGCAACAGGCATTTGAAAACTGCTAGTTTGCATCCAGTATGAACTGGAAACCAGGTAGCCGGGAACAATGAGAATCAGGTCTTTTGGCAATAGATGGCCAATCATTTCTCCGTCCAAAGCCAGGTTTAGGGTCTGCAGGACAAGCACTGCTAACTTCTCTATGGCTACTGTGTTCAGTGCTGGAAGGTTGTATCTGAGAAATGACAGTGATGACCAGCTAGATAGTAGGCTGTGTTGTGAACTGTAGTGAGTTCATAGCAGATAGATATTTGCATCTGCTACCTCTGCATCAGAGAAAAGGCTGCTGGCAAGGGGCAAGGCAGTTAGGCACAGAAGTATTCTAGTCTATCATTTTAAGCTCTCACAGTGAGCTCAGTTCTACTCAATCACTGATTTCTTCAAGTATCTTTCTACTACTTTTTACCATTCAAGTTTAGAATATTTCAAACATCTTACCCTATTATCTTGCTTATACATCACCCCATCTGATTAGCTATTTTAAAGACGTACTGTGTTTCTTTGCAGTACACTTGTTACCCAAGCCAGTTATTAAATATAAACACGATCCAAAAAAGGTCAAGAATTTAATGAGAAAACATTATTTCTATAAGTTTGTCTTTCCAAAGGGTGGGATGAATTAGTGAGGAGACTATTCTAAAGGAAGAGGGCTGATGAGTAAGCTTTCTATTCTCCAGCAATCTTTCCACTAAAACTATATGAAGGGAAGAATAAAGCAAGTAGTCTAACAGAGAGATGCACAGCACCAGCACAGTTCTGAACCAGGACCCCCAGGCACTCACAGGGTCACCAAATGGTGCAGTGGGTTATGGATACAGAATGCCTGGTATCCATTGCATTGGATCTGTCTTGATTACAAGGCACAACCTGAAAGCGATGCTCAGTGAACAACCTCCCTTGAAGTTATCAGCTTTTCTGTATGACAGCCTGGTTTCAGTCTCTAAGCGTATTCCAGAATTCCACCAGATGCATTCACTCAAAGATTCCAATTGCCTTAAAACCTCCCATTGCCTATCTAGTTTGAGAAGTCTTTGGATAGAATGACAGGAGTAATGTTAAAGTAATAGAGTCCTTAAAAAAAAGGAGAAAACAATTATTCATGCAACAAGCAAAAGCAACTCTCCACTACCCAGAAAACAAAATAAAACCAAGAAATCTGACACAGAATAACTAGAAATTTAAATTCACCAATCTACCTTCAGAGGAAGAATTGAAGGATTTTGCCACTTTGACAGGGATAAACCTTCAAACACAAGAAGTATTACAAATCTGCTGAACAGAGAAAGACTAACCCAAATAAATGAAAAGGTCAATATAATACTAAATTAACTTTATGAAATGCAAATAATTGATGCTATAATTTTTAACTGCCTCTGAAAAATCTGTCAGGATTGGATTTCAACTCCAAAGAGTGTTTAAGAAACTACCTAGGGCTTTGTTTCATGGATCTGCAGCAGTCAACCAAGATAAAGGCAATATTAAAAGAATGTAAACATCTCACAAACATAAGCTATGTATAAGGAATGGCAAAGAGGAATGGCAAAGCAGAATCAGCCAGAAAATCACTATAATAAAGTTTCTAAAATTTATAACCATAAGATACATGCAAAAAGCAAAATAACGATATTACCAAGAAGGTGAAGCAAACCCAAGACCTTTGACTAGCCATTATGGCTGAAATTAATTGAATCAAAGTCACTGAGAATGAAGTTTTAAAAAGAAATTACCAAATCCTATTACCACAACCCATTGTGCCATTCAGTCATTATTTCAAAACTTAGGTATCTGATTCAATTTGCAAAACACTGAGAAACAATGCTCAGCACATCTTCATAAAACTTGTATTTGCTAGGACAAAGCATTAACAGAAATCTCAGCTTCTTATCAATATACCTGTCATTACACAAGCTCTTCTGGTGGACACTATTTAGACCTGACATTCATGAGTTAAGCATTACATTTGTCCAAGAATTGTGACAAAGTGTCAAAATACTTGGAAGAAAGTACCTTTTGTGTAGTCAACAACAGCTTCTAGTGCTGCTATTCGGACATCGACGAAGTGCCCGTATTCTGCGTATGACTTGAAGAGAGCAGGGTCACTTGGGACGTGACCATTCTTCTGAAGCACTCTGATAGCTTTTAAACAGCTAGGCATGGTAGAAAGAGAAAATGTGCAACAGGTTTATGGAATACCAGCCCAGAAAAATAAAACTACTTTCTCAAAATCAAGTACTGCAATTTTTCTAGAGTTATGCTATCCACATTAACATGTTACAAACTACTTTCATGGCATTAACATACAGCTCTCATTACATACCTCAGACAAACAAAATTCTCCACCATGTCAAATCCATTGTTTAGTTTCAGTAGAGCTGCACTAACTCAGAGAAAACACAGCTCAGATGATGTGTGCTCCACAGTTATTGCTACATGGCTACAATTTGCAAGACTTTCATAAATGCTCTTCTTAAAGAGGTCTAGGCATGATCAACTTATGACTGCTATTAAAAGGCTACACTGACAGAAATGAATGTTGAAAAGTAAAGCAATCGATACCACTTTGAGCTATTAGCTCTTGAAAACTGAAGGAATTTGACATTTAAAATTAGGACATACAAGCTAAAACCTCAAAATCTAACTATAGAAGGGTATATAAAACCCAAGAAAAGTAGCATCATTAAATCATACCTGACTGTAATGGTATGCCTGTAACTGGGAAGAAGCTTCTCCATATTTAGGAAACGGGTAATTTCCTCAAGAATAAGTCGTACATCAGGATTTAAGTTATCCAATGTTCGAACTTCGTTGTTCACACTGACTGCAGGAGTCACAGAGTTGGCCAGGGCATCAATGAGCTCAGCACGGTAGTAGTTGTCTGAAAACTAGATAAAAGCAATACTTAACACATTCAATATATATTCTTTCAAAGCTAAGAAATGCTTAAGCCCTGTTCTAGAACAAGATCTTAAAGCAAAACCCATGTGAGAAACTGCACAAGAAAGCAAAACAGGAATGAATTGGTTCTGAAAATGGATTTGAGAGTGATTAAGCAAGCAGACATACTATCAATCATTAATCTTCACTCTGCAACAAAAGCATATTAATGTTAATACATTGTTTTATAAACACTGAAAGATCAGGCATTGAAAATCTTCCAGATATGGAAAATAAAAGCCATTATTTCATGTGTGAGCATCTAAACCTGCCTGTCTATTTCTGTATTTAGCACAAAGGTTAATGGGTGCTTAGCAGGTCAGAAAATCACACAGTTTATCCAGCCAGCAAATTCATAAGATTCTAAAGTGAACTAATGAGCTCACTAATGCCTAGCTGGGAAAATCTTGGTTCTTCCTTCACCCCTCTTACCTGGGCTCTTAGTTTGACCCTTTCTATCATGCTGGCTTTTGCATTTGTTGGTTGTGTTAGTAAGCAGCAAGAAGTATAAAAATAAAATTTATAAAAAGCAGAAAGAAGTACTGGATTTGAACACTAGTTACTTTATTCTAAACAAACCCAACATCTGCAGATCCAGCAGATGTCAACACGTGTGGAAGGGACAGGTTGAAAAGTACAGCCCGATTACTCCTTTAATGGTGGGGAGACATTAGCACAACTCGCCACTTTCTGTGACTACTGGTGCTTGAGTTCGTGTGTCTAACTCTACCTCTCCACCCTCCATCATCCTCTTATTTCAGTAATAAGCAAAAAGTGTTTTGTTACAGTATGTGTTTCTACACACAAGAAAAAGTGAGCCTTAGGACACATCAGATTAGTTCCACTCAAATCTGAATATGTCATTGGGAAGATTATGCTACGCTCCTAATAGTTTACAATTCCACTAGCTAGGGAGATGGAATTTTTTATCATCTCAGGGTATTAAAGGTCATATAATCATCCTTCAGAAGTGGTCTGTGAGAGGGAACTTTGTATGATAACATTTCAAACACAGATGCTTCAGTTTAGTGATGGAACAGTTTAAACCTATGTTTCACCTGTTATTTAACTATATCAAGACAATCCAGTTCTGTGAGCTAGAGCTGACATTCAGAACCCAGAATCCCACAGTCTTGTATATTGCTAAAAAAAGATTATTTCCTTTCCTTGCTCTTTCAAATACTCCTCTCAAGGTGAAAAAATCATCAACAAACTACTGCTATGTGTTAGCCTCACACACATGTTCTCAAAACACATGGGTCTTTTGAATGAAAAAGAGTAAAGCAAGAAAAGCATGTGTGCAAAGGGAGACAGGCAGGTCCTTAGTAGGTCAACAAGCACAAAGAGCTTTGAAACATCCAAAAAATGCCTCCATACAAATGTCAACTAGAGAACATTCTGTAACATTTACTTTTAGTTTAGCATATCACCTTTCCATCAACTCTCCTAACCACATAGCACAGTTGTGGCATAAAACATCATGCAGTGCCTTAACTAAGACTTTTTTCAACAACAAAAAAAGTAATAGATTAAATAAACACATTCTTTACCTTATTCTTCCTGTTATCGTTATACTTGATCAAATCCAAAATAAACATTAAAACCTCCTTAGGACAGAGATTGTGAACATCCCTCAGAAGGGCCATGGCAACAGGCATAGTCTGTGTAATGAAATTAATACTAGCATCATTCTTACCTTAGTGAAATGATAGATACACACTGAAAAAAAAGTACATCCGGAAAATCATCAATAAAAAATTTACAAGAGCAAATCTCTGAAAAGATGTATTTAAATAACTTTTGAAAGACTTACCACATGCTATCTAATTTTCAGATCAAATAAACTATGTAGTTATTGCTCGATAATTAATCACAAAAAGAAAAATGTATATCCAAGAACAGACTCTCAAGTCAAGACATTATTAAAAAAGGTAACAAAACCCAATGAAAGATAGAAAATTATGATGGAATTAATTCTGAGACAGACACTGAATTTGGGTGTTTTCATGGGAACATGACATCTAAGCTTCCAGTACCATTGAGACACATAGAACCAACAGGGTCAGTGAAGCCTTAAGAATTATTAGCCAGACAGGTATTACTCTGATCAGGTATTTATTTTAGAATGAGCTAAGCAGATCTCTAGTCTCCACTCAACATAGATTTAGGAATCTTATTCTAGATCTATAAACTCGGGACATGGGATTAAAAAGGGACAAGAGTGTAAGATTTAGTGGTAAAGAATGAGCAGTGACAAAAAAGATAGAAAAATGCAAGAGAAGGTCCAAGAAAGAGATGTGGAAAGAAGCATAAACCAGTTTTGCACAGTCAAAAAACAAAATTTGAGTTTTCTTTATAATCAGTGATATGAAATCTATGAAATAAAAACTCAATAATTATAAAGTTAATCTTAAGAGAAAACCATTGTAATTAATTTTGTTATCCACTATACAACCAAAAACTATAGGTTCCAGGAAAAAAACCTGTGCTAATAACAAAATAAGCTGCAGCAATACATGATGTTAACAACAGAAAGAAGAGGGCTTTATGCAGTGCCTTGGACTAAAAAGCTCACCAGTTCAAGATTTAAGAGATTATAATTGCTATTAAAGAAAAAAGGCAGTTGCTGAATTCACCTAAAAGATATAATTAGTGGTTAAACATCATGGTTATGTAAGAATGAGCTCACAAATAACTGCAAATAATTATTTTATGCACTCCATTCTTCTGAAGAAACTGTTAATTTAATTTCAGCTACTCAGAAGAAAATTGCCCAAAGTTTTTTAATTTTTGTCCCATCTTATTTGCTAAGATGGGACAAATATAAGCCATATGAGAAAGAATTAGTTCGGATTTTTATGAAGGAGTAAAGCAGAATTGTGCTATCCAGGTTCCTGTAACTGTCAACTGTAGGAACATTTTCCTATTTTGACAATTCTTACAAAACATGCATTGAGAAAAAGAAATTTTACCTTTTGCAGAAAGTAGCTTTGAAAGTTCATGAAGTTGTTGGTCTTCACAATGTTTGGACAAGTCTTACAACAAAACATGCGGGTAAAGAGTGACTTCATGGCTGGTGGTCCTGTCCACGTACTTACCATGGAATTTGCAATCTGAACAAGTGGGGGGAAGGGAAATCATATTAACATGACCACTGCAAGTTTAGTTTGGCTGCAGAAAAATACACATTTCCCATGATCAAAAAGGATAATTGCCAAGAACATTCTCTCCTTTAAATAGATACTTATTTTCATCATTGTATTATCTTATATTAGCTCAGTTTTCACTGTCAGTCCCAATATATCCTCTCTACATTAAAGGTAAATTTTATGAAAATTGTTCCACTTTTAAGACATCTGCAACTAATTATCTTTCCATGATAAACTTCTGTTCTTAATTATTTTCTCTTTTATATATTTTAGATGAAAATCCTGTAATCACTAAGCCAAAGTTTTCTGACTCTACGGAAGCCAGCGATGGAAGAGTATTTTGCAACTTCCCAAATTTACCCTGCCAGTAACCTCAGCCTAGACTTTAAAATAGGCCTCAGTCACCTTAAGAATAAAAGACCACCCCTAAAGGGAAAGGCAAGGCAGTTCCCTCTAACTTTAATTGTAATTTACTAATAAAGACTGCGCACTGAGAACAATTTATTGCTATAGTCTGCTTCGGTTCCACAAAGACAAAACTGCTTTTTGTGCCTTCCCTGAGTTCCGTACGTTTGCTGTATGGAGCACTGAAAGCCTGAACATAAGAACATCTACACCTGCTGATGGTTAATGTGCCTAATGTATGTGTGCACACAAACAAATGGCACCAATGCACTCTACAACAGTGGCAGGAATTTCCATTGTTACAGACCCACCAAAAGTTAAGGAAAAATCTGTTCTCACACAGAAATAAATGAATTTATTTCTTTCTAAATTCATTATTGTTTCAATGGCTATTACATATACAGTAAGTGAAAGAAAAGCAAGAGACTATCTCAGTATGGGCACCAATCCATTTCACCACTGCTCTTGAGTAAAATGGGTGCTTTATTACTGAAAATTATTTTCCCACTAAGACAGGCTTCAAAGGAAAGTCAGACAGGGAAAATACTGCAGTCAGACTCGATGTTCCCTTTGCAATAACTGAAGTGTTCAAATTAAAAATACAGGTACAGCTTTTTCCGTAAGCTACAATGACTCTTCCTGCAGAGGAGGCTTAATCTCAGAGACTGCTTAGAAACCATGACGAAGAACTTAAAACTGCAAACAGGAAATTTATGTAGCAGTGTCAAATAAAACCCAATCCCAAAAATATCTAAGTTTACTATGTTTACAAGATATTCACTATTACATTAATATCAGGGTGTACATTTTAAAATTTTAACTTATTTTAAGCATTTCATTTTGCAAAATCTGTAAATGAACAACAGTATTTTCAAGTTAAATCAGTAATAAATAAATCATCATCTTTTCAGTAATTTTTGGTCTTACCATGTTCTGACTCATTTGACTTTCTCTTTATTGACAGAATACAAGTTTTCTATTTATTCTACTGACACATTACACACTGAATTAAATGTATCTGCACATTCCCTGAACAATAATGCAAGTAGCCTGCCTTCCTGTCTTGCATTATTTCTACTTGAAAAGGCAGCAGGTACACTCTATTTCTGCATCATTCAATTCAGTACAGCATAAAAAGTGCACTAAGGTGTAACTGTCATGCACAGCTATGAAACTCCTCAATGTTTGCAAGGGAAAAGATTGTGATGGTAGTGTTCCTTTTTTACTTTATTGCATATCCCCAATACTGCAATGGATCCAAACTGGAAAATCAGCCTGCATACTCCTAGGAATTAATATTGTGACATTAATTTTCCCTTTCTCTGTATTTGTTATTTGTTGTGAAGGACTATGACAGTATCTGTGTGTGTGTGTGCACCCGTACACACATATATCTTAATTTCTTTATGGATGAGGATTTAATGTGTCACCTGGATACTCTATGGCTGAGAGACTGAAGTGCTGTTTTAATATGAAGCATATTGTAAAAGTGTAGTAAATTCAGTTTGATAGTTGCATTTTCACATATCATTTCTCTGTATCAACAGGAATACACCAAGAACATTTAACAGTAAATGCAATACAGCTAAAAACTGCAAATCAACTAAAAAGAACCTTCCTCTCAAATAAACATGAGAAACTTTTTTTTTCAATAAAGAATACAAATCCTGAATATTTAAAAGCTGAGAAAATAAACAGTTAATGACAACAGGAAGCTATTCCTGCTAACGCCCTGGTGTTGGAATCAGCAACAGAATCTATTACACTTCTCCTCATAAGTAACTTACATAAACATATGTACAACTCTGTTCTGCCATGCTCCTTCACCTTGATTCAGTGTCACAGCCATACTTTTTGCTTGCCTTCTGCAGCTCTTTCCTGTAAGTCAACCACCTTATCCACAGACCCAAGATTTTCCATACAATTACAACTGAACAAAACCAGTAATTATTATCTGCAGCCCAATTGCCTAAGAATTCAAACTGAAGACAGAAAAAACTATTGCATTTAAATGTTGCAACAACTGGTCTTTTAATATTTCTCTGAGGGATATACAGTCTTAGATATTCCAAGTGAATTTATTATGAAAAGTGCGTATTTCAAGTCAGATACTGGCAGCACCAATACCAGCACATACACTGGCAGTTTTATGTTAGTGCTTCATAATATTAAAATACTTTGTCAAAAACACTTCTTGGGATTTTGATTTTTAAAATATGGCCTAAGGACTTATTTCTATACAGGTACTGAGTTATTCCAGCAGGTATACAGCAGAAAGATGCCAATAATTTGAACTCTACAAATTGTCAATAAATATGTCTTCACGTCCATAAAAGTATGCCACCAACATGCCTTTTCAGAAACTCTCGTTCTTCTGGTTTTCCATCCAGTCGTTTTATGGGGCTTTCTAATTTTCATTCTTAATGTTAATTTTGTGTCTAACAAAAAAAGATCTTCCCTTTTCAAGGCAATTATTTGGCTTTTAATATTTAATTGCAGCCCAATTTGATGCTTGTTTTGTGACCCTATTCAATCTGAAACGATATAGAGCAGCAATGTGAATTCATATTAGCAAAGATGAATTTCAGCACTTCAGAGTTCTCAACAAATTGGCCAAGAAACTTCCCAGTAAAATAATAAAAAATACACTTTGGTTCTGAAAAAAATTAAACAAAAGTCTTTTATTTCTGCCACTTAATGAAATCTGGAAAAATCCCTTGTGGTTTTCATGTCTGACATCTCAATTTTGACAATTATGAAAGCCTTATGTAGTCTCCATTCACAGACTAAAATAATACAGCTTTCCTTTCAAATCAGTCCTGTTAAAAATACTTGGCAGATACATTTAAGAGGCTAAATATCAAGCCATTTTAAGCACTGTGATGAGTTTTGACCCATTTTCAAACATCTAAAAAGTCTAGTGCATTTCTTCCCTCACTCCCACCCAGACAACCTCACCTTTGCAAGGCAGAAGCAGGCCATCATTCTCACCCGGTAGAAACACTGTTCCTGTTCTAGGATATCAGTCAGTGCAAGACGGGATGCTGGAGTAGGGAACTTTTCCAAGGCCAGAATGGCTTCTTCTTGTGCAACCACATCTCTCTCATATCGAAGCTGATACTGCCACATGAAATCAGACTGTTCAAATTCTACCTTCCTCAGTACCGACATATCGGGGTCTATTCTTATCCACAGCAAGGGGGAATCAGCACTAAGACAGACATGAAAAACGTTAGTAGCTTACAAAATTTCAAGACTATAGAAATTCCAAAGATGTTCTAACTTGATATGAATTATTTGTGAAGTATTTAGATTCAAGGAACCATAAAAAAATCTAGGTTAGAGGGGACTTTTGAAAGTGCTCTGGTCCAATCTCCTGCTTCTAGGACAGCGATCCTATAGCCTCCCAGGGCGATCTGTCCAAACCTCTAATACCTCAGAGTGAACACAGTGTTATAGTATTTTTAACCTAAATATCTGTCTTTATGGTAAACTACTGTGTAATCTCAATATATTCAATTCTACTTTCTCATATGCTATAAGTGAGAAGCACTTTATCACCTTCTAAAGGTTAAGACTAAAAAAAACAAAATCCAAGAAAGAAAATCTGCTGGTAAACACCCAATTTTTTTTTTATACATATATGCGAAAGTGCTTTACAACCACACACATGAAATGATGTTGAGAGCTGACAAGGGTAACCATGCAAATGATGATAAAAGTGAAAGTATTGACAGGATTAAAGTTATCCTAGAGATAAAATGACTCAGTTGTATTCCAACTGAACAAGCATTTTATGCTTTAGTATTCACACAGCACCATGACTCCGAAAGTAATTTATGGGAGCGACAAGCACAAACTATGCAATAAATTCTCTTACTCATTTATCCACAAAAAAGTTTGGAATGATGAAAAGAGTATCACTATAAATATGAGGTGTATGTCTTTATATATCTGTAGAATATCTAGAATTACCATCAAGATAGTAGCTACAGAAGAAAGAACAGTGAAAAAGTGTATACCTGGAATTTAGACAAATAAAAAGAATGCATATTATATTTTTGGGGCAGAAGAGTCCAAACTGGACACCAGAATGACTGCAGCCCAGATTAGAAGTTTATCAGATAAAGTGTAAGTCATACACCAGTTCAAAGGTCATTCTAAGATCATTAGTCTCAGATCAGGGTAAAGCAACAGTGACCTGAACATAACTGATAAAAAATCCTCACAAATATTTATGGTAATTATTCTTCAACACAATTAAAAGACTATTCATATGTCAACTGTCATACAGAAATGGTAATAATAACTTGCTCAATGTAAATATCACTTCTAAAATTTTTTCTCATCATATATTAAATGAGGTTAAATTTATGACACTCTCCAACACTTTTAAACTGATAAACAATCTTCCCTTCTTCAAAGAGACACCATTGGTTTTCAAGAGCAGATTATTTACTTCCCTCAGCCAGAAAACAAAGAACCAACACCTTCATTATTTTTGAAGGCACTACTGGCTCCAACTCAAGGAGGCTAAGGCGGATATTTACATTGAGCAGCAATTTGCTTCCAAAGAGCTTAACAGTTCCAACTGAAACTAATGCCAGTGTGAATTTCAGTATGAAGCACTTCATCATTATTTTTAATCTAAAAGGATTCTTTTGTAATTAACCATAGATTTCAGAACCTTCTTTGTCTTAGGGCAGTTAAATGGTCCTCATCAAGGTCCAACAAAAATTATCCTTATTTTGTTTCGAGCAAATTCTTGTTTACATTTTACATTTAAAGTCAGCTGAAAGGCATAATTGGACATGTGTAAGAATCAAGTAATTTATTGTATCACCTTGCCATGCCCAAGATTTTTTATAAAAACCGATTATAGTGGTTAGCCAACACTTTTTACGCTTTGCCAGCATTTCCTCAGCTATAGAAGAGAAGTCCCAAACAAGGAAAAGAAATGTGGTATAGTCTTGAAATCTGCCAGTCATACAACGAAGTACAAGATTATTATCCAATTCTTAAAAATAGCATGCTTTAGACAAGGGCAACATGGCTCAGACTCGCACTGAGAAACTCCAACAAGCTAACTTACTCCATAGCAGAAAGGTCCATGTCCACCTCTTCTCCATTCATCAGTGGAATCTTTTTCTTCTTATTTCTATTAAAATAGAGAAAATAGAAAAAAAAAAAAGTATTACTTACCAGACTGGCAAATATAAGTTTATAAATGGAGCCTAAGTCTGCAAAAGTACTCTGTGTATTTCACCACATCAAAAAATAGTGCTCTCTCCAGCAAAAAGTATTCACAAATTTGAGCTGTGCATCCATTTCTATAATTTTTACTCCCACCATTTTTACAGTTACGCACAAAGGTAGAACTTTGAGAAGTAGAATTCAAAGTAACTATGAAAATGCATTAGAAAACTGAGAGAATCTATTTGGGAAGAATGTCACTTATCTTGCTCATTAGTTTTACTGAACAGAGCCGGCACTCTTAACAAAAAAATATGCAAGTGCTACTTTGATGGATCTTCCTTTCAGGCACTCCTCTGGCCTACATCTGTCTTCCCCCTAATTTGTGATACCCATTCAAAGGCATTTTGAATAATTTCATTATTTAATTTTCATTCAACTCATTCTACATAAACAATTTCTTTATAAAACTTTTACAAAATCACTTATAATTAAGAATTGCATATAAAATGTAAGGTTTCTTGCTGTCCTTAAGCAGTAAGGACAAAAATGTCCTTAAATATTTTCTCCACTTACAGGTAAATCTTACCTAGTAAGACTAAGAAAATATAAACAAAAAAATTCAAAAAAATTATATTTATGACCAAATGCACTGTATGTTTGCATATATCCATACTAAAAATGCTTGCAGTTTGCACTTTAGTTCTTACCTTCTGCTTTTAGAATGGCAGGGTATATCATGTTTAAGACTGTTTTCTTCAATCTGCAATGTATGGTTGAATGAGCCATCAAGTTCTTGCACTGTCACTTTGAGTGGACCCTTCAAGTTCACAAGATTTTGTTATTAACACTCAAATTATGCTTGTTAATGTATATATTAAACTTGTATGTGTGGGCAAAATATGGCAAATGAACCTTACCACATATTTCTGAGTCCCAGGAGATGTATAGTCTTGTTTTATTTCCAATTCCAAAACATTCCGTTTTCTATTAAATGCAAAGCTACCATAAAATTTTACCACTCCACTCTGATCCCTAATAAGCAGTATAGGAATTCTAGTGCACAATGCAGTAGTTATAAACAAACATAATTCTCAATTCTTTACACTTGCGTTATGTTTTTTATTCCTAGAATTTCCCATCCCAATAAAATCAGGAAATGAAAACATGTTCATTCATGAATTTTTCAAGATTTTGGTGTTTCTTTGGTTTTTTATTATTTTAAACAGTTCTTTAATGTCCAGTATTGTCTCTTATGGAAAAAAACTAAGTGAACTACCAGTAAGAAAAAATTGGCCATTTGGCCAGATACCTCAGACTGACTCTGTTGACAGAGGCTGCCTTCATAAAGCTCTGTGACTTCGACATCAGACACAGTTTAAGGCATTTTTAGAGGTTTCTTCAGCACAAGGTTTAAACTCAGCATCAACACAGCCCTCATTAAGAGCATAAAATAGCACTAATTAATAAGATCTCCCAAACAACATAAAGACCTGATGTGGTCTTACAGGATAGAAAATCTATTGTCATAGGTATAAAGTGTTTCAAGCACAGTGGGGAGGTTGCAATCATAGGATTAAATGCAAGTAAGAGTTAACAGGATAAGCCTTGGGGCCAAAGTCCAGCTGAAAAATGCCCAAATCTGAGAGTTACAATTCTTCTTTGCTTACAGAACAGATGTAGTTAAGATTCATCCTGCTCACATAGTAATGCTGACATTTAAGTATAGCTGCAGTGGGAATATATGTACATATAAAACTTGTATTTTCCTCAAATATGGAAATTAGAATAATGTGTATACTTTATGAATACTTCTGATGCAAATAAAGTGCTAACTTCTCATACTCTATAAATATTAATTATACATTGCTTTTTAATTATATATTGAGATGCATGAACATTAAGTCAGCTCAGATAAATAATGTCTAAATATAAATAACTATTGTTGTCTGTTAGAACAGTAAGGTATGTTTTTGCTGCAGTCACGTATGATTCCAGCCTGCAGTCACATTAAATAAAACTAACAATTAAACCTGTTAAATGGAGCAAATTTAAATTTACCCTCATATCAATCCAAATAAGAAACCCTATTTCTTGCCTAATATCACTGAAATTTGAAGAGTCAACACACAGAGGTTTATTTTACCTGAAATTGTAATATTAACACCAGCTACCAAGCTATTAAAGTGCATTGTAAAATATCAGTCTGTGCTTTAGGTTACTTATTTCATGGGGATTTACTGGAAATCACATATTAAAATGCACCAGACTATAGCATTTTCCATGTCAGACTTCAGCATATTTCTATGGGCAGTGTCCTCTGGAATCCCTTTAGTGTAATTTGGCCTTAAATTCCTGCAGAGTTCTTGTGCTTCTTTCAAAGTAAAACTTAAAATAATGAAATCCCTTCTAGTAAAGAACATGCAAAAAAGCCAGCACAGTCCAAAAGACTATGAAAAGACTGAGAACCTGTGAGTCACATATACATCTAATTCACAGAATAATGTACCAAATTGTTTCATACTTTTCTCCACATTCCTTTAATAGTGCCAATTAAAAAAACAAATTCATTTCCCATATTAACAATCCAGACCAAGAATAAAAAGGATACACCCACTGCTTTATTAAAGGTTGGATGTCTTTGCCTGAGACATTTGAGATAGATTTCAAAAACCCAGATGTGGAAACCAACATCTGACTCCACATGTGTGACTGGAACTTCTGAGATGAAGCAGTGCTGGCCAGACTCAACAATTTGTTGAAAACCTAAAATGATAAAAAGTTATTACTTTCCCTAAATACTTCTATATATAAAATAAGTTTTTATGTTTAGTTGCAGTTGAATTGCAACTAAAGGTCAGCATATCAGAAATTGTGATTTGCAGTCTCAAATATATCTTTCTCAAAGTTACATATACATATGCATACATAAAATCCATTAAAAATCCATCAACTTTCAAAAATTATCTACACTAAAACAGATCATTATCTCCTTTTTCAGAAATAAAATATTCATCAGGTTCTCTGCTGCATTTTCAATCTGCCAACTACTTACAATAGCTCTAGCACAACAACATACATATTTTCCTTAAAAAACCCCGCAACCAACAAAAAAACCTAACCTCCCCCTCAAAACCTGAAATTAATATGAAAATATCATTGAGTTTCTGAGTGGGTGTTTGTCTGTAGCACCCTATCTTTTGCAAGGCATATCACAAAAGGTATTTAGCAAAGAAGAGAAACTACAGTTCTGCAGAAGTTTAGCACTGCAGAATAAAATTACAATCTTCTATTCAACTGCTTCTTCTAATCTAAACATCTATGTTCCATCTAGCACTGACAGTTTTATACAGCAGAGAGAGCAGAAGCTGGATTCTCATTACTTTCATTATTTATAATTTCATGAGATTAGTTCACAGCAACATCAGTTAGGGCTCTCAGTTTTAACAACTGATCACAACAACCCAAACCAATGAAATACCCTAAGATTAAAGAGAATATGCAACATATAAAAAGTATTCTAATATATGCATAAGAATAATAGCTAACCTTATCCTAGCAAAAATGACCTACATTTCATGTTTGTTCAGTCCTCCTAAAACTGAAACTACAAATGGAATCCTATGATGACCAGTTCTTCTCTGAACTTCATTTAATGATTAGAAATGCAATTAAAGACAAACATTTTTCTGTATTCCACATAATCATTTGAATACCTACCTGTAACATGAACTCCATGCTAATTCTGTTCTCAATCAGTCTCATAACAAGATGTGCTTTACACTGGAACATAGTATAATACTCCCAGGACAGTGTATGAGGGTGTTTGATAGAAAAATGTAAATGTGACGCAGGGCTGAAAAAAAAAACAAACCAGCTCTCTATTTGGCATTTTATTGAATGAAACTTAAAATCTACCTAGCACAAAGCTTAGAGCTGTACCCACAATTACTTAAGATCTCTTGTGCAGCTTTAGTTATAAACAATGGAATGCCTGCAATGACCACTCACTTGTACAGAGAGGTGACAAGGGTGTTATGTATCTGGAGTCCAGCAAGAATTGGATGGAGACTAATGGCACACAATATCTGCTGTAAAGACAGTGGTAGCACTAACAAACTGAGCAAGGAATCTGTGACTTTCTGGAAATTACTAATGAATCAACGTTCTTCCTGCTCCACTTCCCTTTTAAGAGTAACTGTATATAGTAAATATTTTGGATTTAAATAAATAACTGTTGAAACTAAAGAAAAGTAGCAGTTCTACAAATCACAGCAGACTTTCATGTGATGAGCCAAAGCAATTGCTTTCTCCTTATTTTAGTTAGCAACTTTATCTTTCAATACTTTGGCAAACTCGGTATCTTCTAAATCAGACAACATGCCAAGAAAGACTAGGCAGAGCATCACATTACAGATACCACTGTTTCCATAATTTGAACTATCTGTGGTGTTCCTTTACATATACCCTTTATGACTAGAAGCAAAACATTTTAAATGGTTTAAGTTCATTCTGTATCAGAAGACAAACAAATGGTGAAAACCTGAAACTTTAAGAAACAGAACCAATTTCTCGACAGCCTTAGTGGCCGTACAGCAATAAAGCACCAAAAGACTTAATTTTGATGAGCTTCAAAATTAATCTTCTCCACCAAGTTTTACATTTCAGAACACAAGTATTCTGACTTATGGTCCAGTACAGAATCCTTGAGAAAAATAAGACTTTTTTTGCCTCCTTTCAAGGAGGTTACTTCTTTTGAGAAGTACAAATAATTAATAGCCTTGACTTAATTTTACTGATGAACCAAGTCTGTGGCAACTCTATGTTGTTTTGCTATGTTTTTCCTTTTTTTTTTTTTTTTCACAGAACATTTCAGTTTTCCATGAATGAATAACAAACATCTGGAGAAACTGTACCCACACCATGTCAGGTCAACTTCTTAAGAAGTGGAAATCCAGATTTGTTTTATGCTGGTTGGTGGTTAATTAGAAATTGGCCATTGCAACACTGAAATGCCAGCAACTTAAAATTTCTGGGCTCAAAACTAGATTCTTCCCCCATGATTCTCACTTACAGATAACCTAACTAAACCATTTCCAGATGAACCAGACACCAGAATTATCCAAAGACTTTAGAAGGCACAGCAATACAGAATGAAATGATTTACAGATCATAACGATCAAAGGTAAGTGCTATAAGCCTGATCTTTCATGCCAGCTACCTCAGGAAGAGACTGCTCTCTCAATCTTTCAAAGACCTATTTAACTTCAACCAATCTTTTCATGCAGTTGAAAGACATATTGCAGCAAGCATTCTAGCAGGACAGGACCAGCACTTAGCTCCTTATCTGCAGCCCTTAAGATTTCAGAAGATGACAAAACCCAAGGTAGCTGCAGTACCTTAATAATTTTTCCATTTTTCTATTCACTGGGAGACTCCCTTTACTTTGCTCATGAGTATCTGTTTAAACATCTTAAGAAGATACAAAAAGAAAAGTATTTCTAAATGTAAGCAAGTATTAAGCCCTATTCTAAGCCCTTCTTCGGTACAGTAATCATATGAAAAAGAAGTATATACGTTTACTCCTTGCTGTCTCGAGTTGATAAGCAAGTTCTCCTTATCACAATTCTCCTGTTCTTTTGGATACTTCTCTATTCTGAGGTAGGGAAGGTTTAGTAACAACCAAAGCATTGAAATTCAAGGAGGAAACTGAGGTTGTGGCTCAGACATTATATAATAATTTGGTCTCAGTATAAAAACTGTTCATCCAGCTTCAAATTATACAGTTGATTGACTCTGGTAAAATTACAACCAAGCCAGGACCCACATTCTTGGCCTTCTTAAATTTACTAAATGTTGATTGCTTTTGGTACCGGTTACATTATTTAACTGCAAAACAAACTGAAGCAACTTTGCATTTGACAATTATATTCTATAGTTCATTCAATATTAGTACATTTCTTCAGATTATATTTTTCTTCAACCATTATACTTCTAAAACTTTTGTTGAATTGGCACCAAATGAGAATTAAAATTAGCAATATGGACATAGAACCTTTGTCAGAGTGGAAACTGAACCAACACTTCCATAGAAATTTATAATGATCATGCTCTTGAACACACTCCCGGCATTCAATGTAAACCTGTTAGAAAGCTTCTTCCATATGAAATACATCTATATAAATTTCTTCAACTTTTTAGTTTTTATAGTAGGATGGTACCAGCACAATCAAAACTGAATAGAACCACAGCCTGAGGGAGGAAAACATGAAACGAAAACGTAACATACAAAGCTTTGTTCTGAAGCTTTCAGCCATAGAGCAATTAACCCACAGTTGCCTTTCCTTCACTTGCTCAAGGTCTGGGATTTTGTCTTTTAGAACAGGGGCTCTGGAGAGCAGTGTCTGTGTTACACCAGACATAAACAGGAAGAACCTGTTTTGCATAGAAATTAATTCATGTACCTGAAAGAAGGTGGGTTTTTTTTTTCTCCTCAGTGATTTATTACCATATTCTACTTCTAATTTAGTTGAAAAAGATTATTAATTAATGCAAATTTTCTTCATATTATTATTAGTTAGAACTGCTGTACTGTAAATATGTTTGGCAGAAGACTGTATCATAACATGAAGAACAAAGAAATGCATAGAATATGCTGGAGAAAAAATGTTGTAGACATCATTATGAAAATACTTCCCCTAAATACAAACCATCTACCAGAGTCAGGAACATATACTTTTCATTTACATACAGGGGAACTTTGCAATCTACGAGAAACAGCAAGTTGTAATTTATATTTAAGTGATATTGTGGTTATTACTACCAAGCTGTAATACAGGGAACTAGTAAAATAACTGTAGAAACAGTGTCCAATAACATACCACATAGAGGAAACGCATCTATGAGCATCAGGACAAGATTTTATCAATTATTTGTGACCAATTCTAGAATAAATACGATGAAATTAATAAAATTAACAATTATAAAGTGACTTTGATTTTAGTGAATTTCCCTTTTGTAAACATGTACCCCTTATCTCTAAGTTTCATCTGATCCTATTACTGTAAATTTAGTTTCTCTGTATAGGCGAGTATGCTGCTGAATTGTAATGCTGCCAATTAAAAAGTCTGCCAAGACCTAATTTCCCAAATTTTGCTTAAAAAAAGACATCAGAAGCAACAACATGCCATAAAATGACTGTTGCTAACTGTAATTTGCTTTTCAGATGTATATGCAACAAAAGCACTCAGGTACTTGGTCTGCATAAAAGAAAGAACAGGACAGTAAACTAAATCAAAATCCATCATGAGCAGGCAAACAAAACCAAGTAACAGCTTGGAATGCACACAAGCTGCATCTGTGATTGCCAACAGCCAGAAAACATGGTCATTGCTGAGGGTTCACCTGACTGTGAAACAAGCCAACGTGTCCTATTTCTGACTTCAGAAAACACTTTCTTCATATCTCAAAAAAAAATAATCACCATTCAAATTTTAAATGGGTGATTTTCATAATTCATTCAGTTCTAAATCCAGAGTTTTAATTTTAAATTAACAAAATCTGGATTTACACACAATCAAATGCAAGAGAACCACTGTTATATACGTTTTGGTTGTATTTTCAAAAAAGAGGGGCTTCTGCTGCAGTAAAGACAAGAAAATCACATGTTCTCCCACTATACCTGCACAGGCTCAGCTTTGCACATGCTGCTTATGAGTTTACAAAGAGCAACTCCTTGTGAGGCTGTGCCATTTATGTAGCAAAAGTAAAACCCAGCAAAAGCTTGTCACTGAAACCCAGATAAACTTCACTGATCTGACATCGAGTAATATTTTTCTACCTCAGTGGTTCACATTACTCAGTGGGTAGTAGTATTGGAGTATTACAATAGAGGTAAGGGGAATAATTTTAAACTAAAAATACTGAAGCAACAGTTATTGGGAAAATACAAACCCAGCCAGTTCACACTGGAAACCAATAGTTCTTTACAGTACACTGATCTAATACTTTTTTACCCCAAAATATATTAAGAAATCTCAGCATAAGATTAAAGGGTGCTATCTGAGAGTGGAAAGAAAACAGAGCAAAGAAATAGAAAGCTGAGGATACTCTAAAAAGCCTGAAAACTACTACCCACTCTAGAAATAGCTCAGGTCAAAATTCTGGCATCATATTCTTTTCTCTTATCCTCTTACTAAAAAGCCGTTTCGTAACAGCATTAAAAACATTCATTATACTTAATTCGCTTTGAGATTTAAACAAAGACAAATAAAACCACAGTTATTACAATATTCTCAAGATGTACTTTATGAGACTGGTAATACATGCCTTGAGCAGCTCAAGATCTTCAGCCTTTGGCCTTGTGCTACACAACACACCCAAGGCATATATTAATGGTCCCATAAAAACATACCCTGCAATGACTTACAGCTTAAATAAACATACTTGTCTTTCTCTTTTCCTCCTCCGAATATTGGATGCAGTAAAACTCCACCAGTCTTCAGTTCATATGCCACTATTTGATCTAACTCCTAAAAAGAACAACATACTTAAATAAGCATAATTCAAGAGCAATTATTTAAAGAAGAAAGCTTTTATTATCCTTGTTCAAGCCATACCTCCTAATTAAGCTTATTTACAAAGAGAGAGAATATTTTAAAATCAGGGATGTTCCTTGCATGACAAATTCACCGTCCCTGGAGGTTTTTAAACTGAGATTGGATATGGCACTTAGTGCCATGATATAGTAAACGAACTGGAGTTGGACCAAGGGTTGGACTTGATGATCTCTGAGGTCTTTTCCAACCCAATCAATTCTATGATTCTATGAAATAATAAAACATTAGAAATTAGCAGTTAATACTTGTTTTGGGTCTGGACAATGGGTCAACCCACAACAATACTGAACTACATTTTAGCTAAAGAGTATTATTATTCAATAAATAAGTTGTCTCTGACCAAAAGAAATGAAGGTGATCAGCATTTCCTTGCAGCAGAGAGCAACTACATACACACACACACATATATGTATGTATGTATGCATATAATATACATAAATAAAATTAAAGGAATATTTAAAATGTGAATATATATATATATATACATCTGGCCCAAGCTCTGCACAGGAACATGAGTCTGAATTTGTGGGATGCTGTGCCCATGTTAATAAGCACACTTGAAGGCCAGATGTTTGCATGGGGCTCACTGTCACTCAGCGGTCAATATGAACCAAATCAGTGTAAACTGATGTCCATCTGCAATCCAATGTTAGTCAAAGAATTTTCAAATGTTGATATGTATTGATATTTACACTTTCATACACTGGTAACATGTTCTGAGAAGGAAGGGCAGAACCAGAGGCTGTGACAGTAGCACCTCTCAGTTCTATGTGGATGCCCTTAGCAACTCCCGTGGAGCAACACAGCAGTGAACTCTGCAACAGACCTTCACCCAGTTCTGCTGTTTCTCTGTAGCACCCACAGCTTTAGCACAGACAGCACACGACTGGCGAGCTGAATGAACATTAGGCAGACAAGGATAAGGTACTGGGTCCCCATGTGAGTATGGGATGTTAATGGAGCCCATGGGGTTAGGAATTTACTTTTTTGGAATAGGGAGAGTAAGATAATGTGATGAGAGGAAGAAGACACACATCTTTCTGTGAATGAATGTTACTGGCAAAGGATGAGGAGTCACTGCTGCTGGAAATATCTGTCTCAGAGCATTACATTTGGAAATATAAGTTATAGACAGAAATTTCCTTTCCAAGACAAGAAATCCCTTCAGCAGGGTTTTTTTACTGTTTCATTATTTCATCTAGCACTTCAATGATATTAGAAGATACCTGATCCACTACTGATCGAAACTTACACTGGAGCCTTTCTGAGCTATATGGATGACCATCACAGAATTCACCAAATACATATCCTTATGAATTCTACATTCTGTGTATTCAAAAAGTAACACCTTTTTTTCGGTGTAAAAGTCCAAGCAAAAATAAGAAAACTAATTGCACAAAGAGACAGGGAAAAATACTATTCATTATTCATATGGCAGTCAGAAAAATGTGTTTTGGTTCCTATGTTTGGTGTTTTTCCTTGCAGAAAGTGGTAAAATTATTTTAGCTCTAAAGTTCTGTCACTACTAAACATGTCTTTAGATTGCAATGCAAAGATGTTTTATATTCTGGTTTTATACTGTATCTTCTTCAATGCAAAACAACTAAAAGGTATAGAAAATGTTTCTATTATGATGTTACCTGTTTAATCCAGTGGCGATACTCATTAACACCAAAGGTTTTTTTCATCCAAAGGCCATAAATGTAACCAGAGATTCCCTTTAGCACCCATTCATCTGACCTGTAACAAGAAAGAAGCATGAATTATATCACTTCAGAAGATATTTTGTAGGGGATGGCATTTTTGACCAGCTCAAAAATAGCCACAAATTTCAGCAGGTTATATAACTTAGCTCTAAGTCAATAGGAGTCTGATGAGCTGTGAACCAATTTATGGATCTTGGCACCTGGATGGGACCAATGAAACTGAAAAGTCAGTGAAAACTGAACTTTTACCACAGAAATCCAGATTAAAACATAAACCCAAACTATTTTAGCTGAAATAGTAATAGTAAATGGGTGGAAACGGATACTAAAGCTAGAGCAACTGCTAATCTATATGATCTTCAGTTCTTGATAAACATCTCAATGCAGAAGATTTAGACAGCAAGTAAACAAAATACCTATCTCACAATTTGGTGGACACCCATTTAAACACATCTTCTGTGATTCTAAGAGAAAAATATGGACAAAAACTACAACAAGAACTAGAATCATAAACAGAATAATGATACACAGGGTATGATAAAGTGAATAAAACAAGAACATGTAAAAGGACACAAAAAATTGTCTTCACCATGGAAGTAGGATACGAATAAAGAAGAGCAAGAGAAATTATTATAGAATGAACACTAATTTAAGAACACGTTGATTTCCTTTTTTTAAGATAAGGATACTCTGGGACATACACTTTTGTAATGAAAAAAAGTAATGGGCTAATTGTCCCCAATATATAAAGCATATGCAGAAGGCTTTAAAATAAATACTGATTATAACTGCAAGAGCCAGCTGGGGAGATTTTCTGATCAATGAAGTTATAGTCACCTTAGCAGGAATTTTCCTGTTTGACACTAATTTCTGCATTGCCCTCCCTGCACAACTTCTTACTTTTTTAGTTCAGTGCTCTATAAGTACTTCCTATGCAGGCTACACTTCTTCATCCAGAATATCTGACAGAAATTTACTGATGATGTAGAAGAGTTTCCCTTCTAAAATGTCCAGGTGCCAAAGAACACTACAACAATCTCTACAGGCTTTGAAACTTTTCTCTCTCACATTCTCCTTTCAAACAACAACAAAAAATACTAATGGATTTTCATTTATTGAGCTGAGTTTATTATTTTTTTTATTTTTCTTCCTTTCTTCTACAATTTGGGTTTTGCTTATTTTGCTGATAAAATGTGATATGCAAATTAAAATTTTAGCTTGTAGATTCTTCCCATTTTCTAGAGAAAACTATGCTAAAATACTTACCAGGACATTCTGGATATGAAACATCCAAAGAACTGCTGGGCCAGGGCCTGTGCTAAGCACCTCCTTGTCAGTGGAGTTTCATCTATAATCATTGCGCTGTGCAAGAGATTTGTGCTGGACCCCCATAAAAAGAAAATAACACAACATGAGCACCAGCTCCTAAGAAACACAAAGACTTTGCTCTAAAAGCCAAAATGTGTAAAATAATTTGTTCACTGTTTTTCCAGTGAACCAGCAACACCTTTTTTTAAATAAGCTTATAAATTAGGCAGATCTCCTGCTATACAGGCAATCAGTATATACATCTATAATGCAAGTCTCTGTGCAGAGGCTAAGTATTGTAACTGGTGAAACTCTCTTGGATTCCTGATACCTTATTCCAGCTGAAGAAAAGTAAAACACAATCAAACCTCTGCACTTAATTTGAGATTAAATATTTCATGCATGACATTTCTAATTCAGAAGGATAATCACTGTCAGTTTTTTCTTAAACTGATTACAAATCCAATGTCTTTATAACAGATAAACACGGCAATGGTATTAAAAGCCTGTAATGCCAACAAAAATGAGCCTTTTCAAACTAGAGAGCCCAAAACTCAGTCTACAAAAATAACTAGATTTTCAGATATTTCTCAACAGTCTTGGATCTAGAGCTCCTAGGCCTGGGGTGTAATTTTCTCAAATACTAACCTGAAAATACTCATGGATGCATATGCAGCTACTTCAACATAAGCTTCATCTATGAAAACAGTCTTGAAACAGGAGTATGGATAGCGGCAGGTAAGAATCTCCTCATAAAATTCAAACACCTCATGAAGGTATGACGTGGTATGTTTGAGCAACGGGAGAAGCTGTGGTAAGCAAAAGTGAGTCACCTACAAAACACAGGAAAATTTGTTAGAAGGCCTACAAATATATTAAAATACATAAAGCATATTACATATCAGAGAAAAAACCCAACTCCAACTAAATTCACCCCATAAATTCCGATAGAAACAGAATTATTGCTCGTTCAAAGGCTTTATTTTGGAGACAAATTTAAATACAGGCATTACTAGACAAGCTTTATCATATAACTGTACTAATGGAGGTTGAACTACACACATCCACATTTGACCAATATATACTGGTTGCAACTGGTTGCAAAAGAATCAGTAATTCTTTAACAAAGAAATTAAAAAGGAGACCTCTATGATGAAGATTATTACCTCATGCATGTATGGATCAACAAGGATTTCAAAAGGTCCTATTGCCAAGGAGATGTTAGAAGCTGCAGTTGGAATAGTCAGCATGTAATGAAAAGTTTTCTTTCTCATATCATGGGTGTACACAGTTTCCACCAAATCTCCATTTGAAACAGCCACCATTGCAGCATCTACAGTATACTCAAGCTTCCAGGTACACAACTCAGAATATGAATCAACACAAGGAAACCAAAATCTGGAAAAGTTAAAATTGGAAGGAAAATGGTTAATAATTATATTTAACTATTTTCACAGGTGATTTTTCTCTTAGGCTCCAAATTATATTCCTAAATACTTAAGGAATATATGACTGTTGACATACCGACTCCTACAATACATTAACTTTATAAAGCTTTACAGGTTTTTTTGCCTTTTCCTCCTGCTGAGCTATAAAGACAAGACATCCTAATCACTAGTCATTAGATGCTACTTTACATGGGTAAGCTCCTTGCAAGCACAAATTAAGTTCTAGAATTTTTCAAACTTAAAAGAATTCAAAGAAATTATTTGTATTTCCTACACTAAATAGGAAATACAGTGTAACATTCAAAGACAGTTTTCTTACCTTGTAGAATTCTGATAACCACATGAAAAAACATGAGCCCCTCTTTCTGCCATGTTGCCCTCCATGTTGGGTACCACAAAATGAAGGCCTCCTTTCGGCTGGTCCAGAGAAAAGTTTATATGCACCTTCAGGACTTTTAACTCTGCAGCACGAAGACCAAAATTGGAGTAAATATATACAACTTACATGAAAGTTATTTCAGAATAATAATTCAGTTTTGGACTATTGGTCTTTCAAGATTATGTGTTTATTTCATTCTCATGGACTTCTCAGTCCACTTAAAAAGTACAGCTCAAAAGCTTAAAACCTGAAACCTCCTGAGCATAACTTACAGGATATGAATTTATAGGAATCTTTATTAATTAATAAAAGCAGTAATTGGAGCTACATTTAATCTTCCAATTTCCCAACAGTAAAGCATCTTTATACACTGATTGTACCCTAACCATAATCTCCTTTGTACTTTGCCGAAATAATGTTCTACAAAAACTGCATGTAGCAGGCACATTCTTAAAAGACATATTATTGTCATTTGCAGTTGCTTAAAACCTCTTATTATAGTTAATGCTTTTCCTGTAACTTAAGTGTCTTTGCTTTGGTTTAGTTTCACAGAAATTTCACCTATGAATAGACTGACAAGAAAAGAAATTCAAGCATACACTGAAATTTATCCCAGAAGTCTCACCATATTTTGGCATTCAAATTTGAAAACTGAAATTATACATGTTTGAATATTTTCCTTTTTAGGCTTGTAAGTAAGGCAACAGGAACTTACTCAAAAATTGAAAGAAACAAAAATGTCTTTCCCATTAAGGTGCATCTGACAACACTGTGTAAGTCACCTTCATGATCCTGTTGTTATTATTCTTTCACAGGTCTCATAAATCCATAGGAAAAACTGATTAAACCATGTAAGAAAATCATACAAGGAACTAATAAGATCCATGTAAGAAAATAATCAACACTGGAGGGTAATTTATTAAAACAGTTACTTACCCCAGGATCTAGTATGCCAGTTTATAAAGCAGTCTACTTTCACTACCTAATCAATTTTAAAATGACCATTCTTCAAAGTGGGATGGGATAAAATTGATATAGCTTTGTACGAAGATGGATAGAGCTATCTTTGTAAATTATTTTCTTTGTTAGATTATATACATTGTAAGCAACCTCAGAATTACAATTTAGCACCCAATATTCTCCATTATTCCCACTTCCTCAAACAGTCTTCTGGGGTCATGACCACCCAAGAGTATGTTTGTAAAGAGAGTTAAGAAACCTTGCTACCATTTCTCCATATTACCAAGAAGTGTGAAAGTATTTTTTCAGACTTAAAGTGGAAAGATACAGGTTATGAAAAAGGAAACTAACCATAATTTCACAAAATAATGTAACACTACTTCTACTTATTTAAATCTACTATCCTCCTATGCAAACTTGTAGCTAACAACTCTAATGGCATCTTAAATTAAGCTTTCAGTACAGTCTCTTTACCATCAACATGTTTCCACAGCTCCGAGGGAACCTTAATGCAGAGTTCTCCATTTCCAGCATCTGGGTCCACAGCACTGACTGCAGCAGCATAGGCATTGGAAAAATAGTTGAGATTCCTCCTGTCAGAAATACCCAGTTAATTCTTAAACTGCTGTTGTGCTGAACCACAAAAAACAACTTTGGCAGTTATACAATTTCTATCCTGAATTTCAAGGTGCACATTCAACCACATGTTTTGTTTTTAAAGGAGTGGAAGAGGAGTAAAGCTTAGATTTCAACAACCAGAACTTAAACCATGGCTCTTGCAGAAGTGATCTATGATCAAAAAGACTTAAGCAGCAATAATCCCCAATAAATTGAGAAATGCTCAGTGTTCTTTTCTTCCCAACAAGAGTAATATTTATATTCACTGAGCTAGAAATTTAAAATTCTGGTTTTTTAATTTTGGGGTTTGTATCTTTTTTCTGAAGATCTCTCTTGAAGATCTGCTTCCACATATATTGCAGTTTTGCTCCTATGTTGCTTTTCTAAATGTAGTAAGATTTTAGCTTGGTAATGGTATTTTTTCCTCCCTTAGCTTGATGGATGGGAAGAGGGGTTTTTTATGCACCTGTAAATATCACATAAAATATTACAGGTTATAATTTTGGCCTTAATACACAAACACAAAAATACATGTTATGCTTTTCAGTCCGCAGAAACATTTTTCTTCTTTAAAGTATTACCATAATTTATTTACAATGCAGACCCAAATTTTTGTAATCCGGTTCAGCTACTATGTATCAGCTGCTAATTAACAGCTCATTTCATTCCAGAGTCATACAATTACTTCAGTTATGACTTAGCTTAACTATTTTCTACTGAAATCAGCAGGAACATGCATATGTCTGCTATTAAAATGCTTATGGGCAGGATGTTATCTTATTATTTAATGTGCTTATATTTAGATACTGGAGGATGACCAGTCACACTCAAAAATAATCTGGCTTTTACAGCTTTATGAGATAGCTTTTATACTTTTTTGAAATGGATTTTTAAACCATGTAAAGCATGGTGTAGTGGGTTGATCCTGGCCAGATGCCAGGTACCCACTAAAGCCACTCTCTCACACCCCTCTGCAACTGGACTCAGAGGAGAGAAAAAAACCAGCTAAGGATTCATGAGTTAGATAAGAGCGGGGAGAGGTCACTTAGTGATTACCTTCATGGGCAAAACAGACTCAAAGTGGGGATATTACCTAAATTTACCACTAACCGGATCAGAGTAAAAGAGTGAGAAATAAAATAGTGTCAAAAACACCTTTCTCCCACCCGTCCTTCCTTCCATGTTCTCCCTCCTCCCCCCCAGCAGTGCAGGAGGACAGGGAATGGGGGGTTACAGTTAGTTGTTGTTTCTGCCGCTGCTCAGGGACAGGAGTCCT
>VYXB01002021.1:352715-374748 GCA_013397135.1 Pachyramphus minor | reverse complement strand
GCTGCAGGGGCACAGCTGCCCCACCATGGGCTGCCCCACGGGCTACAGGGGCCTCAGCTCTGGCACCTGGAGCACCTCCTGCCCCTCCTTCTGCACTGACCTTGGTGTCTACCTTGTTGTTCCCTACTCTGCTCTTCCCTGGCTGGAATTCTTTCTACGTAATACCTTTCTGTTCTGTTTATCACAGAGGTGTTACTATTACTCCTGATTGGCTCGGCCTTGGCCAGAGGCAGGAAGTCCGTCCTGGAGCCAGCTGGCATTTGCTCCACAGGACAGGAGAAGCTTCTAGCAGCTTCTAACAGAAGCCACCCCTTAGCACCCCGTGCTACCAAAACCCAGCCACAGAAACCCACTACACATGAGAGCAAAATCTTTCTTAATTCTAATCCTCCAGTACACAAATTTCTTCAAAAGCTTGCACAACTCTATACATGAAAAGAACTACTTGAATTACTTATTGCCTTTTCCCCAGAATTTAGGTACCATTGACAAATCCAAACACTGGAGGCAGAAAAACAGCTAAGCAGAAAGCCACTATAGACTCACAGAACCACAGAAGGGTTTGGGTTGGAATGGACCTTTAAAGGTCATTTAGTTCAATCCCCGTGCAATAGGTAGAGACATCTTGCACTAGATAAGGTTGCTCAGAGCCCCATCCAACCACACCTTCAGCCTTTCCAGAGATGGGGCATTTACCACCTCCCTGGGAAACTACTTTCAGGGTTTCACGGATCTCACAGTAAAAGAGTTCTTCCTTATATCTAGTCTAAATCTACCCTCCTTTAGTTTAAAACCATTACCCTTTGTCCTATTACAACAGGCCCTACTAAAAAGTCTGTTCCTGTCCTTCGTATAAGCCCCCTTTACGTACTGGAAGGTTGCAATAAAATCTTCCCAGAGCTGTGTCTTCTCGAGGTTGAACAACCCCAGGTCTCTCAGCCTTTCACCATAGATATGTCCATCCCTCTGATCATCTCCACAGCCCTCCCCTGGGCCTGCTCTAACAGGTCCCTGTCCTTCCCATGCTGAGGATCCCAGAGCTGGATGCAGCACTCCAGGTGGGGCTCACCAGAGCTGAGGGGAGGGGCAGAATCCCCTCCCTCACCCTGCTGCCCATGTGCCAGTGAGGCAGCCCAGCACAGGGTTGCCTTTTTGGGCTGCGAGCGCACCTTGACGGCTCACGTTGAGCCTCTCATACCCCAGGACCCCAAAGTCTTTCTCCACAGGGCTGCTTGCAATCCCTTCATCCTGCACTGTACTGATACAGGGGGTTGCACTGACGCAGGTACAAGATTGCTGTACCACACTGGAGTAAATCAACTTTTTTTTAGGCTGGGGAGTCCGCTTTCCACGGAATCTGAAGTCCACAGAAAGTAGACATGATCTCATTTCAGGATTTTGCTTTCATCTAACCATTCTCTATTCACCACCCACAGAGAAAACAATCCAAATTACAGTACCTTATTTGGAAGAATGAAGTGCAATTAACCATGCCAGTATCATTCTGTAAGTCTAGGTATGTCAAACACCACGTTTAATATTCTTAGTCTTCCACATTTAAAAAACACTGAAATATATTGAGAACATATTTTCATGTTGTTCTTCATCTTTGGCAATAATAGTGCACAAATTCCCTGGCACCATTACCAGGACTGAGAATGTCAGGAGCAGTAAACTTGTCTACTTTGCTTGGAAGCTTCTGAAAATCAGACATGAATAGTAAATGGGACCATTTGAGCAGAGAAACACTCAAATCTCAAGTTTTAATACATTTTTTTTTCCTTTTTCACAGCTAAAGTGTACCTATAAATAGGATCTAACACCAGCAATTTTTAAATGCAAAAGTTTGAATTTGTATACTGGAATATACTATAACTTCAGCTATGGCTCCAGAACAATTCAAACTCACTTAAAACTCCAGCTGATGTGCTGTCTGCTAGTCTCAGTCACCCATTCCTACTTCCTCGCTTACTATGGAGACTACTCTTCACCTGACCCTGTGGGGATCCAGCTCAAAGTGCCAAATAGAAAGAGTCTTTTTTTTCCTCTTTTCAGATGGCTTTCAGTTGGTTTACTTCCCTGATCTGTCATACTGAGGGGTCAAAGAAACACCCTAGCCAATGTTGTTTTAATCTATCTTCAAATACCATCCTAGAAAGGCAAACAAATACCATTGGAAAAACTCTATTTTAAAAAAAAAGACTGCATGACTAAGAACTATATTAGTAATTAAAAAAAACTAGCACCAGCAAACAACAGTAACATTCTGTTAGATTATAAAGTCTGAAAGTTTTTAATTTTAATCTAAATTTGTTCTGAAAATTGACCATTTTTGATAGGAGATCCCTTTCCAATACATCAGTGAGAATTTGTTCCAAATTTGAGGATTGTGACGAGCTTGTGGCTACACTTCAAACATCAGTGAGTTCACAGACAGGAAAAGGTTATGATTTTACAGCAAAAAAAGGTAGACTCCACAGAGTTTAACATTTTGTGGAAAACAGTCTATTCCGATATTTCTATTTTTGTGAAGTGTTCTAATTCAAATGGGTGATTCATTGTAAAAGGAATCCATTAAAAGCTTAGTACCACAGATTAATTTTTTCATAGGTTGAACTGTTCTCCATAAACTGGATATGGCCATTTTAACAAAAACAGAGTACAAGCCAAAAGGGACAGCCCAAGGAACAATGATGAATTTTCCTGATGCTAAGTGTAGATTGACAAGGAAAAACAAATGGGCCATTCATGTTTTTTTCCTGGTAGAGATACATTTTACTATCAGAATTCAGACTGTTAATTACACCCCAAGTGCATGCAGCTTGTAAAGAAGGGATCCTAGAGAGGTTTATTTTTTAAAGCTACTAGCTGATTCCAAATAGCTCCATGTCAACTTTCCATAGCATTTCTCACTCTTAGTTGCACCAGTGCTACAAATACATGTGCTAAACATGTCATCCATAAAGCAATGTCTTCTTACAGTACTCAATATCAACTTGGCAAAATAATTCTTCGTTCTACAAGCAATTCATTACTCTTCACTAGCTGTAAGTCATTTACTATTTTACTTCACTTCCCAGATAGAAATGGTATAGGAATGGTATTCCCCAATTTAGTGTTCCCACGGAAATACCCCAAACCATGTGCCAACCCATCACTCCCCCCCAGCCCCTTCGGTGGGCTGGAGAGGGGAATTGGAGGCACAAAAGGTGAAGATCCCAGGCCTAGATAAGAACAATATACTGGAAATTGCAAGATAAGAAAACAAACAGTAAAAACAACAGTACTAATAACAGAGGGTACAAGAAAGAGGCAAATGATTCACACAGAACATCCCCCAACAACAGACAATACCCTCGCTATACCACACTAACTAACCCGAAGGAAGTCCTTTAGTCATCCCTGGAAAATGATGTGAGGTGGTACAGAACAACCTCTGTGTCCTAGCTACAACCCCTCCTGGCTACCACAAAAATTAACCCTGTCCTGGCCAGAACCAGGACACTTTATTTATTTCTAATGAAGTCTATCATAAATTTACAATTATACAGGCATCCAAGCAGTGGAAATGAAGGCTACTTACTGCAGTAAAGCAGCACATGCTCAGTCCACCAGAAATGTTTCTATTTTGTACAAAGGCTAAAGGCTTGATCACTGACTTCTCAGAAGAACAAATATTGCAAGACAGACAACACAGAGATGTTCTTCAACACTGTTTTCAGTCTTAGCAAGATTTCAAACTCTTCCTGAAAAGCACAAGCAAAAATGGGATTCTCTGCCACCATGTGTACACATGGGAAAGCAGTGTGAACAGTTTCATACCTTACAGCACTACTCGGGTGTTTGCTCAGTCAGGGAGGAAGTGACTGCACCATCTAAGTTCATCCCTCTGTTCTGATATGAAAAAGCCATATGAAAAAGCGCCCGAAGGAAATTACAAGATGGAAGTCTGAGTTTATTTCTAGATAAGCCTCTAAAAGTTCGTTCACTTGTTACCTGAAACTGTGGTTTGGGACTGACAGATAAACTGGCATTGACCTCAAAGCTGAAAATATACCCAACACACTAATTAACAGTTTCTAACCTTTCCTACAAATTTTAGTGATTTTTAATAACTTTTTTCGGAAGGGATATTCAAAAGGGACAATTTGAAAAAAATTCTTTCACCTTCTGCATGACTGAATATGTGAAATGACAGAGACCACATGTCAATGATTCTTGCAGCAGTAGATGATACAACCTGAAAGCATTATTTGAACTGAAAACAAGTTGCATATTTAAATTCAGAACACATCTGACAGATCTCACCCAAGAAGCAGCAAAGAATATCACGGTGAGGCAGAAACAACTGTATATATAAAGCTCTTTTTAATCTCCTATTTCTCAACCCTTTTTTAACTATGTTTTTTGCATGCCAAAATTTGCACAACATAAACAAAGAACCATTTCTCTTAACTTTCACCTCCTATCAGAAAACAATCTCTCAAGTCAGAGATGTTGTAGCAAGTCTTCTAATCTTTACTCCATACAGAATTTCCCATTTTTTATGGAATTCTGATTCTAGATAAGGGACTAAGAAGTCTTTAAATTATCTTAACTTTGACAAAAAGGTAGGAAAGGGTACATTAAATTAACTTTTCTACATACTTATGCCTCAGATTAGATATTAGGAAAAAAATTCTTCACAGAAAGGGTTGTAAAGCATTGGAACAGATTGTCCAGGGAAGTGGTGGAGTCACTATCCCTGGAAGCGTTCAAAAAACATGTGGGCATTGCACATGGTTTAATGGTGAACATCCTGGTGGTGCTGGGTTGACACTTGGACTTGATGATCTTAGAGGTCTTTTCCAACTTTAATGCTTTTATGATTTTTATGCACTTTAATGATTTTATGCATTCTTTTACAAAACAACATCTAAGAGACTAAAAGTATGATCAAAAAAAAAGGAAAATGCTTGTATATAAAACCTTATAACTTGAACTTATTTCATACTTGCTACACACATCAGGAAAGAGTAAAGATTGAAAACAAATTATTTCAAATAAACAGGTTGCTAAGAACCATCTTAAGTTCACATTTACTGGTTCAACAGACTACTGAAAAAACCCATGCAAAAGGTAACTATCTCTGAAACATCAGAGGCAAAACATCATGTCTAATCTGTGTCCTGTTCAAAATAGCCACTGTAGCCTAGTTCAGCTGCAAGGGTACAAAGGACATCATCACTACACTTGCTGTAACAAATGATAACTTGGAAGAGCTGACCTGATGATTAAAGACTACTAGAAACCACTGCTGCTTCTAGAAGCAGTTCTTTGTAATGAAGGGCAGAGGAAACCCACTGATGATCTTTTTCTGAGATCCTAATTCTGAAGAGTTTTTAGATTTCCAGCATTTCTGTTTGCAATCCTGCCTTAAGAGCAAAGATGCTGTATTTAATTACTCAATTGTGACAACGTATTTCAATGGAAAAATACAGGTTTCACCTAATACTCTGTACCCTATGTTGTCTTTGGCTTCTGAGATACAGAAAGAGGCATACTAGTTTTTTGTTATGAATATTTGGTGACCTCTGTCTTTCATAACTATGAATAACACAGGAGTTATGAAATACACAGATTTGCTATTAAGTTTGAAGAGTTTGAACAAAAAACTCACTTTCTGCACAAAATTATAAAATTATCTCTCCTGAACCCTTTCTTAACATAATGGATTGCTCACTCTGTTGAATTTAAATTATGCTCCTTTCTCACATCTTCCAGAAGTTATGCAGGATTCCAGTTACTACTGAATCACAGAACGCCTGAGGTTGTAACCTCTGGAGGTCATCTGGTCCAACCCCTCAGCTGAGAAGCATGTCCAGATGACTTGTGAGTATTTCTAAACATGGAGACCCTACAATCTCTCTGGGTTAATTGTTCCAGTGCTCAGTCACCCTCACAGTAAAGAAGTGTTTCCTTATGCTCAGAGAGAACCTCCTGTGTTTCAGTTTGTGCCCACTGCCTCTGGTCCTGTCAGTGGACACAAGTTAATATATGTGAAATTCTATCTAATTTTACTGTGAGGGTCATCAACACTGGAGCAGGTTGCCTTGAGAGATTGCAGGGATTCCAGCCTTGAAGATACTCAGAACCCAACTGGACACAGCCCCGTGCAACCTGCTCTAGCTGACGCTGCGTACGCAGGTGAGTTGGACTGGGTGTCAGTAAGTCTCTTCCAGCCGAAAGGTCTCTGTGAATTCATATCAACTGCTGTTAATATGTACAACACTTTCACCAGAAGTTCTTTAACAATTCAGCAAATTGTAAATTCAACTAAAAGAAGGTATGAGAACATGAACATAAGTTTCAGTAAATCAAAAGAGAATACTTAGGGAAAACATTTGCCCATTGTGCTTCTCTTACAAAAAATCAAACAGAGATGAGATTTTTTTTACCAAAGTCCCTTCCCACAGTAGTTCCCCAAAACATGTGGGATGATTCATGTTTTTAAATTTGCTCTTCAATATCAGATGGTAAATAAATTTGAAATTTTTCTTTCAAATTTCAAAGTGAGTTCAGGTAACATATACTCTTATCTACAACAAGAAATAATGGAAGTTTGATTCCATAGGAAAGGCCAAAAGCTTTACTTTCTAGCATTTCACAACAATTCAGAATCCCTGCAATGAGGATTCTGAATTTTTGACATACCGAGCAATAGCAACGACAACAAAAATATCAAGCCACAAAACAAATAGAATTAGGGAATTAATAGACTCAAGGAGTTGAATATCAGCACTCAAAAGAAAAATTCATAGCTCTGATAACCAACTCAGTGTCTCATATAAATGAACACTGTATTTGCAAACTGAATTCTTGAACCTCTCACATGTGATGAACAAAGGAATGCAGAGAATCTGTCACAAACAAACAGTTCAAATGCAACAAATTTTTCCCCATAAACTACTTTTTAAAGAAGTGTTTGATTCTTTTACAAAACAATACAAAGGTATGTTAGCAGAAGAAATTCTAAAGAAGAAAAATTATTGCCAGAATACTTCCCCGAAATTAGGTCACTACACCAAAAGTCACCATTAAGAAATTACCAGGTAAAACTTGAGAGTAAAATAAAATAGGTCATGCTTAAGAGCAACAGAATACCCTATACCTGCAGAGTTTTAAACACACCACTTACTGCTTTGACTCATTGTGACAAACCTCCAGCGTTGGATCATTATAGATGAAAGCTGCTTCTAAATCGTTGACTCTGACTCTGTAAATCCGGCACTGTTTGCTGTTCAGCTTGATTCTGTTCAGGTTTGCAACCGTGGGAAATATTGTCAGTTCCACATAACCCTATGAAAACACAAAAGAAAACCTTCTGTAAAGTCTTTACCAACTCACAAAATGGGGAGATATAAAAGAATTCTTACGAGCACAATTCAAACAAAATCATTGGTACAAAGATATGTATTTTAAAAGGAAAATGGTTTGCCCTTTTAGACATGTGGATTGTCTCATGCTATTTAACAGGTGAATTTTCTCACCTGTGAAATAGAACAAAACAACTGAACAAGACTGGCAATCATGTTTCTTTTACTGGAAATAATCTGCCTCTACTGACTACATTTCAAGTTATTAGCATCACTGTGTTTTTTATCACTATGATTTAGGTTTTGGTATCTGAGCTTGAGACAATTTCTAAAACCTAAACAGAATCCATCTAAGCAGATGTCTAAATTCACAGAGACCCTCCATGACTTCAGGCCTGAAATCATCAGTCTCTTTGAAGGCCCAGTGAACTCACATATAGGCTAGAAAACTCTATAAGCCTATTTCTAACATCAGCTAACACTGCATGAACATCCATTTTGAACTGTAAATTGCTCTGTAATACTACTTGCAATGCAGTGGCCTTCATTTAGACAGGTTTTTCATACAGGTATTAAACTGTTCACAATTTGAAGGTATTTCATTGGATATGTGTCAAGGAATGACAGGTTTATAAGGGGCATCAGATTAGAAAATACAACATATGAAGAAGCTGAACAACATAATCAGCTTGTGTATGCAGTTGTTTCCTCTAAAAGCATGAATAAAACCCAGACGTTTAATTTCTACTTTCATATTTTATTAAGAAATACTTACTACAACAGACTTTCTCTGAAAATTTATGTTGTTGATACAAACTACCTGGTGAGTTGTACTGGAAGAAAAGAAAAATTTAAAATAAGTAAGGTTTTGCATAAATGCCAGCATTTAAAATGATACTTTAACCCAGTTAAAAAAAATTAGAGAACTATACAGGATATATGTATATATAGATAAATACTGCATATAGAATATACTTATACAAGGAGACTTTATGGTTGTCTAAATTGCTTACATGGTCTAAATCAAATAATGAAAAGAATACAAGCATACAAGACCAAGAAAGTTCTAATAAAATCAAACATAGTATCATACCAATGTGAGTATTACTAGGAAGATTACAGAAGACAGCAACATCATTTCTGAACATCACTTATCTCTATGTAAAAATAAAGCTGTACCAATGGCATAGTGTCAAGGCCTGACATTGCAGTGATGTGCAGTATCAGAAATGATATGTAGCCACTGCAATCAGAGACCTGCAGAAAATTTATCTGGTGAGTTGACTCTCACACACAATTTATGTAAGCAGGTATTATACATTGAAAGATACAGCACATGCTTTTATGATGAACAAGCCATAAGAATTTATTACTTAATGCTTATATATTAATCAAGACTGGTATTAACTAGTGCAATTCATGACTCGAGATACAACCTTGTAATAATTCAACTTTTATGACACATCACACATTATATGAACATACTCATGTATCCTGTACATTACAAAGTGATAATCCTTCAGTTGAGATCAAGTATGATAAAAATTCCTACAAAAGAATAATACCTGAAAATGGATTCAGACATTACCTACATTTAATTGTATATTTGATCCTATTTAGAAATACACTTGTGTTACAGATTTATAAAGGATTCAAGGGGGTATATAGAGAAATATATAAAGATCGACTGGAATCCATCACCAACTGCTTTGCAGCTTGGTTACAACCAAAATAGTGAATGTGTAAAAACGACAATTTGCTTAACAAAGCTGCTTGCTGCAAAGGCAAGTATTTTTTTATACATGAAAAAGCCCTTAAATGAAAAGGATTTGACACAGCAGTAAGCCTGGAACATGGTAGTATGGTCTGCAGTACTGACACTGTGTGGAAAATCTCCAAATTTTGAAGAGCACAACGTATATATCTTCAAAAGATGAGACTGCATGGTTGACAGACTCACTCCACGGGTAAGTCCATTTACACTTAAAACATACACCTGCAACACACGTTTTCTGAATGTAAGAACACAAACAATAGTTCCAGCCTTCTCAGGTAAATCATTACTGATCGGCTTGTTTCAGTGTGCACTGGTTTCAAGTACAGCAACTTAAAAAAAAATGGATACTTATAATTTATATGGTCTTGGGCTCTCAAATCCTTTGTCTCCTTTCTTCCTATTCATCCTGAACCGCAGCACTCAAAACACACTGCTGACCGTCAGACTGGCACTAACACCATCCTCGCTCAGTGGGTCCTTCGACTTTTCCCCGAGTCACGTCGTATTTGATCACTCATCTCCTCAGCGGATCCGTGACCCCCAGCAGTCGCGAATCTTCAGCTCGACTGAGCACCATCGTTACACCACCAACAATCACTGTCTGTACATAACCTTCTATGAGTGCACACGCAGCCCCTCTGCCGCAGGGGGTCCGGTACCAGTCCAGGGGCGCTTCCTCTCCGCAAGAACTGCGGAAACCGACCGGCTCAGCGGGCACTGGAGGCGGGAGCTACGGAATCGGGATAGCACCGGGGTCCGCGCTCCCGGAGCGCCGGCTGGGGCAACGCTGCCCGCGGAGAGCGGGAGGGGCAATGCGGAGGTCGGGCGATGCGGAGGTCAGATGGGCCGGGCCGGGCCCGGACCAGGGTCGGGCCCGCGGGTCTCTCTCTCAGCAGCGCGGCCGCCGCGTCCCCGGCGCGCGCGGCCCCTCAGCAGCCGCCGCCATCTTGGCGGTCACCTCCGACCCCACCGGGTGAGGGGTCACGGCCCAATTCACGGACCTTTGCTGCTTTAGGGCTGGAAAAGTCTTTTGGAGTGTTGCTTTTTACAGAAGGGAGGCGAAGCGAAGGTCAGGGGAAAAGGGGGGAAAAAAAAAAAATGAAATAACCTCCCAAAATGATGCAGAAGCCGCGTAAGGCCCCGGGCCATGTCCCCGTGCGCAGGCGCGCGGAGGCCGCGGCTCGCGCACGCGCGTGCAACCCCCGGGGCGGGGCCTCGGTGCGGCGAGAAGGGGGAGAGGGGCGGTAGTGCCGCGGGAACGCGGGATCGGCCTCCGCTTGAGAACGAAAACGGATTTAATTCGGCGACACGGCTCGAATCACGGCACACCGCCACAAAATGCCTCCTTCCTTCACAGCCCGCCTGGGTCTCTACTTTTAGTATCAGGAGGACACGAGATGAGGTCAAGATTTGTTCTATTTTGTTTCAATTCATCTATTTTATGTTAAAGTAAATGCTTGCATCAAAGAAGCCGATGGTGTTTGGAAAGCGTCATTTCATGCCCAATGTCTAACGAAACAAATCAGGAGCACATCATAATACAGCACTTTTCATGAAAGAGAGTCATAGAATCACAGAATCAACGGGGTTGGAAAAGATTATCAAGTCCAACCCTTGATCCAACACTGCTGTGGTTACTAGACCATGGCACTAGGTGCCACATTCAGTCTCATCTTAAAAACCTTCAGGGATGGTGAATCCACCACTTCCCTGGGCAGCCCAGTCCAGTGTCTGATTACTCTCTTTGTAAAAACTTTCTTCCTATTATCCAACTTAAACTTCCCCTGGCAGAGCTTAAGATCATGCCCCAAACACTTCATTTCTTACTTGTTCCACAAACCAACCCCTATTGATGTCAGGGTTTCTATGTAAATATACACTGAGACCACATTGATAGAAAACTATCAATTGTGTTGTGTATTTCAACTACGGAACCTTCTGTGATGCAATGGAAAGAATTTTCAAGGCTTTTACATTGATATTATGGGACAGACCCAAAACAAGGCAGTTCTTCCCAGCAGGGAGCCCTCCTAAGTCGAACATCACACCACACCCTGCACCAGCACTGTGGAGCACAGGGAACTGACCCTGCATTGCTGGGCAACAATAAACAGAGCTTAGGAAATAGTTTTTATTCAGCTTTTTATCTGTAACAAAATTCCAAGTATGCACATATGCATCTTAAGAGTAACATTTGATTTACAGTTCCTTTCCCCTCCCCACTCACCCTACAGCTGGAATGTTGTCAGTTCCAAGGTTTTTCGTACCTCACATCTGTAGATTAATTGTATCAATTAACCTACAACTGCTAAGTTTAAATAATAAATCTGAAAACTGTCTAACATTAAACTCCAGTTCACTGACGTGCAAACAATCCTTTTTAATGATTACAAAATTTCAATCTCAGGCACATCACTTCATGACAGTATCAAAAAAGTCCTGTTTCACTGCTCTGCACAGAATAATATTCCACTGTAAGTTTTGAAGGCACAATTTCTTTGTGCAATTATTTGCCATAACAAAAGTTTTTTAAAAATAAAAAAATAATTGTACAAAGTTTTTTAAGTTCTCTTTTAAAAGACAGATAGTCTTCTGTAAAGCACTAGTCTTAGCTTAGCTATGTTTTAATGACAACTTTAGGAAGCTCATAACATCATGTCCAACTGCTCTTTCTTATATTCACACTTCATTGCAATTTGGGGTTTTTGTAATATTTAAAAAGCCATTCTGCCAAGTGATAAAATGTCACTCGCTTGTGCTAATGGTATTCACAGACATGACCATTAAAAGAACCACCTCTCAAAATTAAGATTTGTGTAGTCTCAATCAGGAATGATTTGTTCATGAGCTTCTCAAGGTTTGCACTATTCACTAAAGTTCAATGAAATCTTAATCTTTAAGAATGGTCACTAATGGACTAAACATTCCCTTTTCCCGTTCAAATCAATTCAATTGACTGAATTATTATCAAGGTTGTAAATATTCATGTCAGATTTTAGCTTCTGGATAGACAGATGGACGTGTATTCAAGAAGTAGCTTGACTCCTGGCTTAACTAGACACAAAGGAAAAAGGAGTTGTTGGGCAAAGGAAGGTGAGCTGAACTGTAGTTCCTCAGAAGACACAAGTGCCCTCACATTCTACTTAGCTGAGCAGAGAACAGTACTCATTCAAGAAGCTCAGCTGCTTAAACTCCAGTACACTGTATAATGTTGGTTGGCAACTCCTTTCCCCAGAAGGCAGCAACAAGCAACGTTCACTGTTCATTCAGTATCCTCAGTTCATAAAACAATACTTGTTATGAGATGGGTCTTCTGGAATTATAAACTTTAACACCATTCAGCATTGAGGAGCGAGCATATTTTGTCAGGAGAGCACCAACAGTCTGCTTCTCTGCACACAAGTCTCTATAGAGAAAATAAAGCAGATGACACTGGCGTTAGAGGTATTCTCAAACAAAATGAACCCAAGAAATACTTGTAACCATAGCAATAAACTGGATTAGGATATTAGGAGAAAAGAAAAATGAACTACTGTAACTGTTACATAATACTTTAAAATCTCAATTTTAGAACTTTGCTTGACATTTAAGCAATAGGCAAAACTACACATTATCACCCATTTGAATCTAGTAGGATCAGCTTTTTACACACATTTAAACCCAACAAATAGAGCTACCAATCCCAGAGGTATTCTATTCATAGAGAATTCATATTCATTCAAAATGCAAAGTATAGTATTTGAGTCAAGGAGAGCTCATCAGAAGCCAGCAGTGCAAAAAGGGAAGAATATAACGCTAATTATATTTTAATAAAAGGAAGTATATCCTTACTGTATATAAGGGGTAATATCCACTTCTGTCCACTTTTGCCGTATGCTGAACAAACTGTTGAATCTTTCCTGATTGTCTTCAGGTAAGTCTTCTACTTTTAGCAGAAAGATGGTCTCTGGTCTTGAGCTTTTATCCACAAGAGCCAAGCCCTGTAGATAAGCATCAGAGAGAAAATGTAAAGCAAAAGAAAATTCCTTCTTTCTGACAATGTTCCATACAAGTTGCTCTTTGCACATCCAAAGCAGAACTGCACTCTACCAGAGGCAAAGTGAAGAAATATCATATTACAGGCAATATTTATAATTTCCTTTATGACAAGAACAAAGGGGGAATCCATTGGAGTTCCAACCTTTCTCAGCCTCCTTTGAGCAAGAGGATTGCCACAGTGCTTGCTACTCTACTGGCTGTCACTACCATCTGCTCAACAACAGCTTCAGCCTCTGTTCTAGTTACAAGTAGTAACTGCACAGCTGCAACTTTACTTCAAACAGTGAAACATGCCAGAGTTACAGAAACATGAATTATCATGATTCCAGACTACTGCTGCTCATAGAGGATATCATAAAATGTGCTTTAACTCAAAAGCTGACAGAAACAGCACAATCAACAGCCAGTAATGGATAAAATCTATGTATGGCACAAGTCAGTTACAGTCTACTCATGAAAGAATCATATTTCTTTATGTGTTTACCTTAAGCTGATCAAGCCTTGTTGTCATCCCTTCAGGGACACTTTGTTGCCAGACTTCTTGAAACTCTGACAGATTGAATTTAACTGCATTTTGCAAAAGCATTTGTGCTATAGCTCTACATATTTTATCTTCACGCATTTCAAAGTAAACCTCCCCTGCTGAGAAACATAAAACAGGTTATATCTTGGGTTACTGGTTTTTGATAAAAGAACAGAAAACAGTCTTGTATTTCCATTCTGTTATACAGTCTGCTGTAAACCAAATATCCTCTTCTTTCCTTTCCTCAAGAAGTAATCTGACTTGGTACTGCTTTGGATAAATGATGGTATCTTCTCATTCTCGAGAACCAATTACACAGAACAGAGCAGCACTCTCCCAGCTCCAGTATTAATTCATATAAATAAGTGTATTTGCCCTCCATCTTTTCCCCTTTCATAGTACTCTGTTTCTCCTACAGCTTTCACTCCTATTGCTGAATGGTTTTGCAAATTAACACATTTGCTGTCTGTGGCTGAACAATTTACAAAATTTTCACTTCTTTGAGATGATGAAGGGAATAATGAGACTTCATTTTCTTTCACACTGACTTGATTAAAATTCCCTGAACAAAATCAGGTATAAGCACTTCCTTCCATTTTTTCAGTCACACAGACTGCCTGTAATTCAGACTTGTTCCTTGTGCAACCTGTTTAAATATATTAAGATGACAGTCTGTTGCCACTCCAACTCCTTTCCTATGTCCTTTAAGGTTGAGTGCAACTCTTACTTCAGCCAATGGTGAGAAAAAAGCCACTGTAGGGAAGAACTGAGACTAAGGCACTGCAATATTATGTCTGTGTGTAAGCTGGGCAATGGAAATTTAATCAATACAGTCAGCAGATCTTGTGGTGCAGTTCAAGGGACCAAAAGCAGATCCCTACTTCAGGCAAGTTGAATTCATGCCATTGACTGTTCACAACAGCACAATCAGTTGCCTAAATATCTGAGACCTCCTAGGGTATCCAATGAGACATGTCTTCTAAATTTTACTAGTCATCTGTCTTTAGTCGTAAAATTAAGGCTTGTAGACCCCTAACAAATCACTTCCAGTACATCTGTTATTTCCCAATTTTTCATTATTATCTTGTACAGTTTAATAGTCCTTTTTCATATGAAGCTTCCTTAAACAGTTGTACTGATTTTTAGCTCAGTTTTCTCCCTTCTTTTACTGGCACTGTAGTAAACTCATTTGTTTGGGCCGTTCTCACAAAATCTGCACTTCCTCTTTAGTAACTATTTCCTTTACGCGAAGTTAAACCATGCAAGCTTTCACAAACTTACCATCATCAACATATTTCCTCCCATAGCTTAAAAGAATGTGTTCTATCATCTCTCTGGAAAAAAAAAAATCAGAAATCAAGTTTAACACTGTTCATCAGGACATCACAGAAACAGTTACCAAGAAGATAATGAAGGAACAGGTATAGGGGAAAAAATAAATCTAAGAGAACAATGGATGAGGCATCTTCATGGGTGAAATGAAGAAACTGGTAAAAACTTAGAAGTAAAAGAGAACAAAAGAGGACAGAAATAACAGATGGGAGTTAAATCAGCCTGTCAACCCCAAAAGTCTCTTTCACTTTCTAGTTACAATTAGCAAAGACTAAAATGCAGAAGGAGAATAAGAGATTCTTGCAATATTACTTTTTTCCAATGAGAAAGAATTGTATCAGAAACAGTGTGGTCAGCAGGACCAGGGCAGTGATAATCCTCCTGCGCTCAGCATTGATGAAGCCACACCATGAATCCTGTGTGCAGTTCTGGGCCCCTCACTACCAGGAGGACATCGNAAGGGTTGGACTCAATGATCCTAATGTCTTTTACAAACTTAAATGATTCTAGGATGCAAGTCAAAACTTTGGCGGTTAATTATCCCTCACTGAATAGTAGGCATTTTTCTAGAACTCTGACATAAAATTATAGCCTAACTGCAGATACAAAAGCAAGATCTCATTTTGAGCCAAATACCAAATGAATGGAAAATGCTACATATTGTAAACTTAAGACTTTGTTTGAATAGTAACCTTGAATTACTTCATAACTTCAACTCTTACATTCTGAATTCAGTATTACAGCAGAAAACATACCTGCATCTCACACAGTAGGCAACAGGTAAACTAAACATTTTTGGCTAGCTGTAATTCAGAACAGGCATTTCAAGATGGTCAGCCATTTACAGCTTAAGTACAGGCTACTTCTGTCATTTACAATTCAGGAGTAATGTATCTACTATTGAATGAATTGGAAATACTACCAGTAGACACTAGAATCAGCTTACTAACCTATCTGTCTAAACTACTAATGCTCTTGTATACTTTTAGAGGCAAAGAAAATGTAACATTAACACCATGGTAAATGGAATGTAGATTTGCAAGACTATAATTATAATAAACAGTTAACAATTATTGTAATTAGTGATAGTTAATAACAAATGTAGGCAATTTTAAGTACTAAAAATAATTGCTTACTTGGGTTCTAGAGATCCAAGTTCTTCCAGGCAGGTACGTAAAGGAACCTTATTAAAAGACCAGGACTCTGAGTCTATTAGCTGAGTGACATGATCCAAGAGTTTCATCTCATAGTTGAATTCTAGAATTCTCCAATATCCTGCCAAACAGAACACCACAAAACATTGTTAGAAGTAAAACATTAACACCTTAATTCTATTCCCATTAAGATACATTACAGAGTCTGGACATTCAGGTCACACCTTTACAAAGTGCAGCAGCAGCATTCTGTCTTTTTAGGGATTAAAAGTGAGAAACAGAACTAAATAATAAGAACAAATGTAAAGGAGAATGACATTTAATAATCTCAATTATTCATAACTCTTCATGTAGATTAACTGCCACAGACACTACAAATCCCATCCCAAGCTGAATCAGACCTGGAGAAACTCGTAATAAGTTCAGGAATAGAACTGCATGAATGGAACTGATTGCACTGGCACTGCAAAGCAACAGTTCAGGTGCAGACAAGTCCACAACAATCCAGATGTGACAAAGCACAGCTGTGGTACAATAGTGCTGTGCAGCTGTCACTGACAAGGGAAGTCATCTCTGAGATCTTTGCTTATGTAAAGGGATGGGGTACAGAGATGATGGAGAATTATTCCTAGTGGTGCACAATGATGGGATGTGAGGTAACAAGGGAAATTCCAGCTGGTTACTAGAATTTTTTTCCCCTTGTAGTCAAACACCAGAACAGCCTGATAGAGGGCGTGCAGTCTCCATTCTTGGAAATGCTCAGAACTCAATCAGCCAAGGCCCTGAGCCTCCAGCTACAAGCTGGCTCTCTTCTAAAGCAGGAGTTTGGACCTCATAACCTTCAGAGCTCAGTTCTGCCCTGTTTCAGCCTCAAGGACTTGCTGTCACTTGGTGTCCCAATGAGGGTTTGGGCATGGCCAAATAAAGGATGAGTAGGACCTGTCCCAGGGTGAGGCACTTGCTCAAGTTTTGCCTCACATGGTAGGAAGACACTGAGATAACCCAAGTCTGGGAGGAAGAAAGGACTAGGAAAAGGCTGGGGTTAAGGTAAGGATCAGCTATTTTTGCCTCTAGAACTGCAGAAAGCAGTACCCACTCATTCATGAAGAGGGCAACCAGTCAAAAAAATATTCATGCTATGGGTGGGATACTCTGCTGCCAGTGTTTGTAGCAGCAAAGGAGGAATTACCCTGGGAAGAAACAGACTGGCAGTGTCTGCTTGGCTTTATTCTTTTGATCAGCTTCATAGCAGTGGAGGACATAGAACTGTGAAAGCAGATCTCAGAACTCTGAAGTAACTTGCACCTTGAAAAACAAGGATGTGGAATGAGCCTTAGAAAAAGGAGACACATATTTTGGGCACAATAGCAGGGTTATTTCCTCATAGGCAATAATATTCTTCAGAGATGACTACCTTCAATTTTGCAGGCATCTATAACCTGCAAATGATGGAGTATTTCTTCTTCACTTGCTTGAATGAGACTTAACAAATCTTCTGTTGTATACTGCAAAGAGGGAAAAAAAAGAAGAAACTAAACCAGGTTATCCTTAGCCCTTCTTTGCTTCAGCAAGCATGCTAAATGCACTGTAAGCTATAATGAAGAAAAGACTCAACATAGCTGGTTTTCCTTGGACTTCGAATTTTCCAAGGTTTACCACACTCTCTGAAACTTCTACCATAACTTACAACATTTTCTCAAAGGGTTATTCTATACAAGCCAGTCCAACTACAGGACAGTTTTTGTGCCAGGTGTAAGTAATACAGCTGTACTCCCAGGATGTCAAATTAGCACACACAGACATCGTAAGTAAAGTATCCCAGTGAGAATGAAAAGTTAATGTATTCTGGCTTTCCTAAAATCATATATATTAAGCTGTGAGATTCAAAGAAAAGGCAAAACAAAAATCACTTATCACTTTTGAGGTCTGCTATCCAATTAGCAGACACGAAGCACAGATCCAGCCACAATACATACAGCTCCTTGCAGAACAGCTATGAGGTGAGATAGGAAGGTGCTGTGGATACTGTGGTAAAGACATGGTAGGAACAGAAGGTAATCATGAAGAATGAAGTAAATGGAAGAAATACCAGACTTCAATCTGTTGGAAATGGGGCTTCATCAATTCCTTTACTCACCTGACAGCCTATTTAACCCACTCTAAGATTAAAGTTCTGTTGATTACAGCTTATTTCCTATCAGAAGGAAAAGTATTGTATTAAGTACTTGAGATCTGTTAGACTGTGGGAACACAAATAGAACAAACTAACACTAAGTTTGGAACATCCACATATTAGAAAAGCATTTAATAAATATAGAAAGGTCTCCTCTTCCTGCTATGCCATTCTTAGTAGACAGCTTGTCAAAATATCATCAGGCCAAGCTCCCATCAGTATGTCAACAAGTATTATACAATACTTAAAGAAACACTGCTAGCAATTGAGATCAAAAACATCCCCAAATCAATATGTGTGTTTGTAAGTTAGATGCTGCCATTCAGATGACTTGCCCAGGAGTCCTTGGCATTTGTCCCTGCTTTGGGGCCTGGCTAGCAATCCTAACAGTTTTTGTGAAGACATCACTGCTCTCAACTCTGATATTTTTATCAGCTCCATCATCCTTGCAAACATAAAATGGAATAGATTGACTTGCATCATGTCCACACCAGCAATTTCCAGATAATGTATTTAGTATGTTTCTTATTCTTATCAGACTGTGATCACCTGAGTATGCCTTGTCATTTCATGGTAAAATTCAGTACTAGCCTATTTTAAGTTTTCCTATAGTTTGCTAAATCACATCACTATGCAACAGGCTTCCACACAGTCTCATAGTTTCTTATGCCTCTTTTGCTGGGGTTCTCTGTATACGACACAGTCCTGAAAACCATGAGAAGCTTACAGTAAGCCACCAACATAGAATAATTTGTTTTCAAACAGATTAAAGGAGGCTTATTAGTTGCCAGTACACGAAAAATATTAAGTGTAAGGAAACAACACAGTGGAAATCTTTACTACACGCGTATTGATTGGGATTCCGGTGAGAATTAGTCCCATAGGAAAGACCTTTCTCCTGAAGAACTCTGAGATTCATTTAGAGTTCCATCAGTGGCAAGATGAGATTTGTCTACATATATCTGATATATCTAGTTGTTCTCCAGCAAGATCATCGAGGAGATACATTCTCCTTCAAAATAAATGGTGATCAGTTCTCAAAGTGGGCACTAATGTTTGGGAGACATTAACATGTCTTTATAACATTCATTCAATATTATGAATAAATATGATTGCATATGACATTTTGTTGTGTTGCTAGCCTATGTCAATGCTTATAACTTCTGGACAATTTAAGCCCTTCTACCTCTGCCATCCCTCATTTTGCTGTATGTCCCTCTATGTCTAGATCAGAGGAGGAGGCAAAGGCAATTGTGGGGGCAAAATCAGTCTGTTAATCACCCAGGAAGAGAGAGGCAGCCTGTCTCTCCAAGGGAGAAAAGTAACATCTATGTTTGCACATCCAATCACACACAGATGGCTTGTTGGGTCAGCTTCAATCAAACCTCAGCATAAAATACTTTGGAGCAACCATTTTTGTTTTAAAAGTCAAAAGGAAACTAACCAAACTAACAAAACCCCACAATTTTTATCAGCCTTTTATCTGAGATTATATGCTACACAGTCCAGATCTCTCCATTACTCCTTAGATTCTGAACTGAATTCCCTGGAAATATAAAAGGGCAGCAAAATAGGATTTTATTTGTGTTTTCCCTTCTGTAGCATCGTCCCATTCTGCTTTATATCACCCCTGTCATTCTCTTCAACTCCCTGCTTCTCTTTGTCACCATAAATTACTGATTGGCAAGTGACTTGCACATGGATGTGCTCTGATCTCACACATAACATACCATATCTGTGCCAAAGAAGCCAAAGAAGGAAAGGTTGCATTATACCTTAGTAGTCACATAAGTCTCAAGAAATTTAGAAAAGGTCCTGAAGACTGTCTTCCAAGAAGGTTCCCAAATGAAGAGGGAAAACCCCAGTCTCTTTCGGTGTCCCTCCTTTTCTCCTCTTTTTACTAATAAAAAGGCTGCTTATCTGTACTCACTGGAAGTGTTAACAATTACCAACTTGTTTAGGTTTAAAAAAATAAACTCAAAGGAGCACTGTGAATCATGTGAGGAAAGGAATTTTTCTAGTTAAGAATGTATCTTCACCTGAATTTGCTCATTACTAATTACAAGAAAGCAATTTACTTAGCTGATTTACCTTTGAAAATGTCAAAGTCTGATCTTTCTGACTTCCAGGCCCTTCATATGGATCTGCCATTAAAAGGTTCCTTAGTTTCTTCAGTTTTGGTCGACATCTCCTTAATTCCCAATAGTTATTGGAGAAACCAGCAATCTACAAGAAAAAATAGAGACTCTTAAAACTTTTTACTATACCATCTGGATTCAAAGCTGCTTACAAAAAATTATCAGCAGAAAGTGTTAATCTAGTCACTGAAAACAAGAATCTATTGATAGGGTAATTAGTTTGAAGGCAAACCAATCATTTTAATGTTTTCAATAAAAAAATTTACCACAAGCAATAAAAAATAAACATCCACTGGTGATTGATAAAAATATGTTCACATTGTGTAAGACAAGGGTAACAACTGATCTCTGCATGCAAACAACAGGAAATCATGCCCCCGTGTATAAAGCATATTTATAACGACACTCTCCTGGAGCTGTTCAATATACAAAGAACCTACAGGAGACTCACGTCCTCCTGCAGTGTCAGCCTGCAGCTACAGCAATATCACAAGGCATTTAAAATGGTATTACAAGCCTGTGTTCAGGCAAGTGAATCCCAGCTGGGTTTTACATGTGCACCTTGGATAAAATACAAGAATTATAGATTAAGAAAGTAGAAAATTAAAGCAAACAAACAAAACCCCAGAAATACATACCTGTGAATAAATAATATTACAAGATGCTGGATCTGCATTCATCTGCTCCGGAGTTTTGCAACCAGGAATAAACAGCAGCATATTTGAGGTATCTGCTCTTTTCATGTCATAAGTTTTATCTTTGCTGCACAACACTGCTTGCTCATCCTTTTCACCACGGATTACTAGGCTGGGGGGAAAAAAAACCCAACATACAAATAAAGATTTATTTTTAATTCTATTTCAGTCACGGCTTGGCTTCGCGAACGAAGATTTCAAAGGGCTGTACCTGTGCTTGCTACAGGCTCTCTGATGGCTGAAAAGGCCAATGCGCGACAGACAAGTCTGGTTGCAGAAGGGACAAGAGAAAGATTCCCCAGGCAGCAACGACTGGACACAATTCTTTCTGTGTTGTCTTTTCTCCTCGAGAGTGATCTTGCGTGAGTTCTCGAAGGAGGCAGCATCATTATAGATGGTTTGTCTCCAGGCCTCACGACTGGAGGCCAGAGCAGACCAGTGATGATGATCAATATGGCCAAGGCTGAGATGTTGTTTCAGGGAGTCCTTGTATTTCCTTTTCGGGGCTCCTCTCTTGCGGCAGCCAGTGGCAAGTTCACCGTAGAGCACGATCTTAGGGAGGTGGTGGTCCTTCATCCTGGAGACGTGCCCTGCCCAACGCAGCTGTGTTCTCAGCAGCATGGCCTCGATACTCGTGACTGCAGCCTGTTCAAGAACAGACGTATTGGTCACATAATCTGTCCAGTGGATATTGAGGATTTTACGAAGGCAGCGTTGATGGAACCATTCTGGGAGTCGCAGGTGGTGGCAGTAAATGACCCAAGACTCAGACCCATACAAAAGAGTAGATAGTACGATGGCTCTGTAAACACTGATCTTCGTACTTTTCTTCAGGTGTTTATTTTGCC
>VYXB01002021.1:265089-350446 GCA_013397135.1 Pachyramphus minor | reverse complement strand
CTCCTTGATCCTGCGGTTGGCGGTTGGCGGCCGGCGGGGCGGGCGGGAGCGGCTCCGGGTGGTGCTGAGGTAAATCGTTCTCCTCTGCTCCTCCTTCGCCAGCTCCAACCCCGGACAAAAGCCGCGGTTCCCGTCCGGCTGCAGAGGAGCGAGGTCGTAGTGCAATTAAATCTCTCGATATGCCACTAAAATGCAATTAGAAAAAAAAAATCTACAAAATGCACTAAATAAAATAAAACCACGAAATACAGCAAAGATTTCTAAGATCATGAAGTCCAACCCCTAACCCAGCACTGCCAAGTCCCCCACTAAACCATGTTTCTAAGTGCCACATTCCACATCTTTAAAATACCTCCAGTAGTGGCAACTTGACCACTTCCCTGGGTAGCCTGTTCCAATGCTTGACCACCCTTTTTGTGAGGACATTTTTCCCAATATTCAATCTAAACCTACTCTGGTGCAACTTAAGGTCATCTCCTCTTGTCCTGTCACTTTTTACTTGAGAGAAGAGATTGGCTACAACCTCCTTTCAGGCAGCAGAAGAGTGATAAGGTTTTCCCTGAGCCTCCTTTTCTTCAGGATAAACACCCCTAGCTTCCTCATCAGACTTGTGCTCTAGACCCTTCACCAGCTCCATTCCCCTTCTCTGGACACGTTCCAGCCCCTCAATGTCTTTCTTGTAGTGAGAGGCCAGGAACTGGACACAGAATTTGAGGTGTGGCTTCACCAAGGCGATGGTCCCTGTCCTGGTCCTGCTGACCTCACTATTTCTGGTAGAAGCCAGGATGCCATTGGCCTTCTCAGCCACCTGGGCTGGCTCATGTTCAGCTGCTGTTGACCCTTTTCCATTCAGCAGGCTTCCAGCCACTCTGCCCCAAGCCTGGAGTGTTGCTGTGGCACCCTCTAAGTTTTTCCTTGACACCAGAGCATGACAGCAAGTGTGGAGAGGGGGAGACTGAGCACCTGAGCTTCCCTGATGAGGCCTGGCTGGGGGTGGGAGGGTACTGGGTGAGGCAGCTGCCACCCACCAGCGTTACCCACCCCAGCTCTGTCCTGACAGCTGTGGGGACAGTCTGACTGGGGGCAAGTATCTGCAGGCTCTCATCCACACATGATCATTTAGGAAAGGGCTTCCACAGAGAGGTTAGTCTCCCCGTGAACTCAGGGCTCAGCTGGGCTTCCTGCTGTGGCCTGATCTGGGCTCCTTCTGCCAGAGGAAGCTATGAAGAAGTGCTTGGCTAAAGCCACGACACAGATGAGTGGAAACCACAGGCGTGCACAGTTTCTGCAATGGAAATAGTCTGCAGCTCAGAGATTCAAGAGGAAGTGTATTGACATCCTTAAATCATAAGAAGAAAACAAAAGCAGAGACTCAGAAGACAATGGCTCAGCAGCACCGGGTGTCAGTCTTCTGCAAGGAGAAGTACAGGATGCCTCTTCCCTGCTTTGTCAGGAACTGGCTCCCCCAATGCACAGTGACTTTTGCTGCAGGGCATATTAGCACTCAACCTAGCAGTGTGTTAGTCCCAGCTGTCTGCTGTGTGCATTACCTAACAAATAGTTACTCTCCACTCCTAACTTGTATATATCCAGGGGGCCACAGAGTCCCTCTGTGCTTGGTATAAGCCTATACCAAATGACCTACACCAGGAGATCGTACTCTTTTCTGTGGGAACCAGAAGCAGGAGCCAGTGGGATGGAGCTGGCTCGGTTTTGTACCCAGCCCGGCAGAGCCCAATTGTTACTATATGTGACTGAGTCAGGCATCCTCTGCCTTCAGAACGTCCTTTGCCTGAGTGGTGCCAGCAAGGCAATTGGCCTTGGAGAAAGCTTAGAAGTTATTAGGCAGTTACCTCTGTCACAGGTGCAGGGGTTTGTTCAAAGACTCAGCTATCTATCATGTTTTCATGTTTTATTTCAGTCACTGAAAATGGAAATACAGTCATTGTGTACACAGGAAACCAAAGGTACTCTAACATTGGCTAGTTTTTACTAATGTGTAGGCACAAACTGATATGTGGACAGCCTTATTCAAGATCTATATTTGCTTAAATGTAAATCTCTTCCTGCACACCTCTAAAGTAAATCAGAAAATCACTTTTTACCAAGTAAATGCTCACTCAGTTACTAACTGTTTAAATAGCAGCTTAATTATGCTGGGTTTAATTAATACCTTAATTTGTGCCATTTTCCAATGACCTTGCATGCCTGCTTCTTCTTTCTCTTTTTTTTTCTCTCTCTTTTCTTTTCATTCTGCAAAATAAAAAAAGAGATTCTGATATAGCCAAGGAACATCATCCAAGACATGAGTTAATGGAGATTGTATCTTAAGAGCTCTCCTATTTAACAGAAACCCATTAGGAATTAAATCACTTGATGTTATTCAGGATTTGGCATTGATCTGTGCTCAGGAATATTTGTCATAGTTATTAATTTTCCCACTCAGTTTTGCTTATTCTAGTAACTCTGGTTGAAGATGCTTTTTGTATTGTTTCCTTAGGAACTGAAAAGTATAGGCTTGTTCTGCTTGTGCTTCCTGCCATCTTTCTCTGCCTGTCCCTTGCTTACCACTCTGGAAGTTGCTGTTCAAGGTCACGCCAAATTGGCAGGTAAATTTCCTAGAAGTTTGGTGAAGTTCAGCATCTAGATGATATATTGAAGCCCCTACTTAGAGGAATGCAGATCTAATCCATTCTGAGAGTCAGAATCCAACTGCCCTACCAGCAAAACATGAACATAAATCTATAGATGTGTCTTATTTCTCAGGAAACTACTGCTATTGCTGGTATATGCTTCTGGTTTCACTGAAAATGTTTTAGAGCAATGATCTAACTGACAAAACCTAGTTTCTCTAGGAACTTGAAGTTGTTTTCTTGAAACATGGATGAATCGTTTAATGAATTTGAACTGAAAAGGAGATGCTGAACCATCAATGTTGCTGTCAATTTATAAGGAAGTGCATGCTATGTCAAGGGAGTTTGGTAGGATCCTGAAATTGTTTTATACTGATGCTGCGGGATTTTTATTTACTCTGGAGTTGCTGTTGCATAAATGAGTTCTGTTTTCACTTTGAACTGCTCGGGTGGGCTGAAACTTTCAGAGTTCAGGAGTAGGGGGGAAACTCACCTGTAGGAGAATGGAAACAAGAGTTCAAAAAGCAGTTAATTCAACCATCCCAACTTAACTAATCACCAGCTGCAGTCAATCTGCCCAGGTGCACATTTGACGCTCTAAGAAACTGCTGTGAGTGTACAGCTGAGAGGTGTGCACCTCTCAGTAGAAGGGAGAATAGACTGAACCACTAAATAGGCTGGATCCTCAGCTGGGCTGGGGATGGGAGGCCATGAGGAATGAAGCCAAGTCTCAACCAAGATAAGATTTGGTGTAGTTTTTCAATTGATAAATGTTAATGGAAATTAGTGTTAGCGGAATGTGGTTGACTTATGTTGAGTGAAGTTAGCGAAACAAAAAAAGGATTGTTGAAGATTATTATAGTCTTGCCTTTGAAGTTCTTGGCCCTGTATAATGTTTCCCAGGACTCAAACATCAAGGATGTGAACAGCTAAATAAATGAAGGGCAGCTGTGACAAATCAAAGAAAGGAAGTTCAAATAACTCCAAAGTTCCACAAGTAAAACATAAAACAATGAACCAGAAGATAATATAACATGTAACAGTGCACGTTAGCACTGTCAGGCTGTGGTCATTAGGAGTGAGTAGGATGACTTCCCAGGTGTCATTTCAATTCAAGTGATTGGGAGCACTACAGTAAAATGTAGCAAGAAAATTGGGCTACATGAAATGGGGCATTTAAATTACAAAGATGTACAGCCTAGAAACTTAAGGATGCCTTTCAAAGTGCAACAGAGGTAGCTGAGAAAATAGAAGTGATGACAAAGTCAGCACTGGAAAAACTGGCACAGTGCCAAAGTTCAATATCCAAACACATTATCAGCCTAGTGATAATTACACGATTCACAGTTACAGTTCTAGGAGATTATTCCACAAGAGAGGCTCATTTTGATTAAAGCCCCACAAACCTTAGTTCAAGGATTTCTTTTTTCAGCTGGAACGCCATCTGCAGTATTTAAAATTAGCATGTGTGTCACATTTTCACTCATTAAATGACTGTTTCTCATTGTCTAGAAATACCTGCCATTGGATGTGCTCGTTGTGTTTCAATACAGAAGGTGACTGCTGGAGCTGTCGGTGTGACTGAGGTTAAAGCTCTGAATGCTATTTCAGCACATCACAGATTCCTGTGAGACTGTGGGATAATATACATCTACAATGAATGTGTTATATTTCCTTCCTAGTAAAACAAGAAACAGAAAAGAAAACAAAACAGAAAATATCATTATGCCATTGTATAACTTGATGGTTCGCAGCTATCTTGAATAATGATTGTCTAATCTGTCTCAAATGTAAGAACTGGGGAATACTGCGGAAATGAACTGAAAGTAATGGATAACAGGAGAGATGACCTTTCTATGGAATACATTGTGGAACTTGTGAGATGTGATGAAAGTCAAAATGAGTGTGACTCACAAAAGAATTGGACAAATTCATGAAGGTTAGATGGGCTTGTCTCTGTTAATCACAGTGCTCAGGTTTTAGTCATAGCTAAAGACCTTAAATAAATTCAGACCCCCTAAATCACCAAAGCACACACTCTTCTGCTCTCCTTGTAGTTGGTTATTAAGTCAGACATGCTTTAATTTTTTATTTTTTTTTTAATGAAAGGTAAAATAGCAAAGCAGTGGCTTGCATATTCTATGTTCCAGGCCTTGATTCATTTGTATTTCCATACCCCAGTAAAACTGTCATACATGATGATATCAGCCAGAAAAGCACCACATAACAGGAGCTAGTGAGTCCAAGACTCAAACATGGAAAATTTCAGTAACCAGATAGCTCATTCTACCTCTGGTAAGGCTGTCTTGTCAATCTTAATAGGCCAACAGGAGTTGTGTCAAGCAAGAATCCAGATGCCCAACGCTTACGAAATAACTAGTGTTTAGATACCTGTTTCACTGTTATGTTATTTCTCTGCAAGGACCACATGTGTAACTGCAAACAAAGCCAGAGGATCAGTCATACCACTCTGATTTTGTGAAAGGTGGGGTAAACCTGAACAAGCAGGTACTCAGCCTGCAGTTATGGCTTCTCCCATTCTCAGCTACTCAGACAGGACATTAGTGTCTAAACAGCATGTCCTCACAGTGTAAACACTGGTGCAGTGCGTGGAAAGATGCTATAATGTCTCTTCTCATTGCTATGAAAAAGCAGGACATTTTTTTCAAGAATGTATTAATTACAGTGATATGGTTCCTTTTAGATTCAGAGTATATGTCAGGTGGTCATGTTATTTCATGCATGAGTACATAATGAAAATCTTCTGCTCCCTGTACATCATTTTCTGGATAGATCTCCAGAGTGTTTCTACCACAACAAAACCTGTGATTCAGACTCAGCTGATTTTGTTAGTTGGCAGAATTAACAGCAATATTTTACTGTGGGCCTAAACTTTAATCACATAAAACACCTACTGCTAAAATTATTTAAAACAGTGTTACGATTAATATATGGGAATTACATGAGATAAATGCAATTAGATGTAATTTTTAAAATATTGTGTGGAATGCTTTGTGGCTATTTTCAAGGCTCAATCTGAACATCTTATTAATAGTGTCATCCTAAATATCAGTATGTGTCATCTGACAAGTTATCACATCATTTATTGATTAGCTATTATCTGCACAGTAGTAACTTCAGAAATTGTGGTGCTTTACAGTTAATCTATTATTATTTTTGAGGCATTTGTACGGATATGCATTACAAATATATCCCAGGAAACTACATACCTATACTTTCTGTATGAATCTAAAAAAAAAATATTTATGGAATTAATATGAGAACCATTGCCATATTATGCAAAATATAAAAAACACCCCCAAACAAACAGGAAGATGCATCAAGTATTCTATTTGTGAAGAGAATACAATAAAGGAGTAGATTAATGCAGGAAAATGGCAGTGAAAAATAGCAGGATGAAAACTTAAAGGGAAGAAGCCAATATAGGAAAAGCTCATGTAACAAAAGGAGCAGAAGTCTTACATAGAGAAAAAAATAAAACAACAATACAAATGGACACATAATAAAAATTCTGTCCAACAAACCTAATGCTGGCATGAACTGCAGAACAAATATCTGATTCTGTTAAATTCCAGTTGTTTCTCTTGTTTCTGCTTATAGGGCTTTCTGGTCTCACTCTCAGTCATGATGGATGAGATCTCAGGCTGTAACCATCCAAGGATTACCCCTTCATCTTTATTTTGTCATTCTCAACTTTCCTCCCGGTGCTGAAATGTTAGATGGGCAGGCTATACCCTTCCCATTCTGCTTCCCAATATAACTAGGAGCCCTTCTAGTCCCATGCCCTTGTTAGCCCCAAACCATCAACCTGATGTGAAAGTCAGGAAAAAACTCTGCAGACATCTCTGCAGGAAACATTTTGTTCTGAAGATTTCGATCTACCCCCTTCATCAGGTATTACTAGGGCCTATGCCTAAAGCATTAATTATCCCACATCTATTATATCTTTTATATTTTGCTGTCAAGATCCTAACCATCTGTATTTTTTTCTCCTGCTGCTAAACTAAAGAGTTTGTCATGAGGACAAACATTTTTCCATTATAATCATTGTGTCAATGAGTAGCTGGAATTTTTTTCTTACACCTTTGTGAGCAATGAGTAGTAGTCAGTATATCACAAGGGCTATCAATGTTTTGAGATGCTGAACAATTAGACGTCATGTGGTGAGTTATAAATGGGACAACAGAAGTTTCCATTCACTGGATGTTTTGGCCTCTCAGATCTGCAATCACGCTTGACTGAAAAAATAAATTCACTGCCTGTTCAATTAGGAGAGATCCTTGCCTCTCATCTTCTCCCATCTAAGTAATAGAGATTGGGTCTTCAGTTTTGGCATGGACATTACCTGACAGAATTGCCTTTCCTTGGGAAATTGTTCGGTGAGTGATGAGGCTGCTCTCATCATGAACTGCTTCAGAAGAGATGCTGTGTGAGGCATGAGGGGAGATGCTGCCCTTCAGGCCGCTCTTTGGTGAGCTAAATGAGTTTTCCTCACAGATTTAATAATTTGAATGAGAGAAACATCAAAGGCAATGAAAAAACTTAGAAAGCTTTAATTAAAGATTCTAAGCAAATTCCGTTCCTGGAGGAGTGGGTGCTGGGGTCTGCCCAATTGGGTTATATAAAAAGCACAGGTGTAGCTGATCCTATTCCACAGTGGGCACATGCAGTAAGTGGGTCTTCTGAGATCCTTCCTGGTGAGTTTTTTGTATTGATGTCGTAGGAGAGTGACAATTTGGAGGGCTCCTCTCCAGAGAGAGGGAGTCAGTGCAGAGAACGAGGGAAGGTCTTGTCTCTCTGACAGTTGCCGTGGAGACAGGCAGCATCTCACTGTGAAACCAGTGTAATACAGAGGGGAAAAGCTCTGAGGGACATCACAAAGACAATTTATTCCTTTTGCTGCCTACTTTGGCCTGGCTTTGTTGCTGCTGTTCCAGCTTCTTTCCCTGTTTCCTTCAGCTCAAGTCCTACTTCTGTTCTTAGTGGGACGCTTTTCTCTCCAGTCCTTTTCTCTTTGCTGGTCTTTCCTGTACCTTTTTATCCTCATTTCACCCCTCTTCCCTGGTCAAATACACCTTTGCGAAATTTTCTTCTTGAACACAATAACTACAGACTGATTTTCTGATGCTTTTTTTCTGCTGAGATGTTGAGAGCAAAACAGTGTTCCCACTACAGTTCAGCTCTTGGCAATAGTTACCAGGTTCTGTATTTCAAGAAACCCGAATTTGTTCTTGTGAGAAAACCTTGATATGTTTCTGCTTCATCCCAGTTCTGTCTCTTGGTGTCTCCTTTCAACAGTTTCTTCGGCATCCAGTTTCCCTGATGCAGAGCTGCAGCCAAATTCTTTCTCCGTGAAGAATTCTTGTTCTCAATAGCTCTAAAAATACCTTCTCTTTGGTTCAATAAATGGACTGGTCATAGCCAATCATTTTGCTACAACTCAGCACAATGCAGATCCTGATTTATGTGTTCCTCTGAATCATGTTCTACTGAGTTTATCTCCTTGTTTTAGCACTCTAAGAGATCTAGAAATATTTTGGTAATCCAGGAGGTCCCAGACAAACAGTTCAATGTAGAAGAGAATATTGAATTATCCTGTGTTTTACTGACTTTAATTTTTCATTTTGCTAGATTGGGTAGTTATTTTCAGTGTTCATTGTGGAGGGAAAATAATGATGGAGTCAAGTGTGTTTGTGTTTGCAATTGTGTGCAAAGATTGTATTGTATAAAGACTATTCCCTTACAAAATTACCATTAGCTTAATTTAACAGTCTTTTTCTTTCTTGCATCAATTCACAACAATTTCTTAATAGGCATTTTCATACTTAAGTTCTTGAAAGGACCACAGGGTGGCAGAGCAATTAAACACATACCTAGGGGGAGCAGTTCTTTATGCGGACATGAGCAGACAAGAGCTGGGCGAGCCAGAGTAGCTGCTAGTGGTGATTATCCCAGTGGAGCTGAGTGATGCCATTGGTTTGCAGTGTTTCCAATGTCTCACAGCAATGGTGGCACAGTGGCCATGTGCCCCAGAGATGACTGTGAGCTGGAGGAGCAACGGGTGTTTTTCTCAGCCACAGGATGTCCCTGTGTGCTGCACAGCCTCAGCTAATGACAGGATGGGATGTGGTTAAGGAGAGAGACGGAAACCTCTGCCTTGGAGTGTACTGTTTGACAAAGACTATTTTTCTTTTATTAAAAGCCTTGTCAGTCTATGTCAGTACTATGATTCTGTGCCTCATAAAAGCAGCTGTTTGGCATCTGTTGTACTGCATGTGTTACTGCCACCAGAACCACATATCTCCAGACTCATGCTCACTGCGTTCTTGCACCCACCACATACCCCAAACCCTGGCTGTGGTGCTCGTCCCAGGAAACGGAAGAGCCAGATCACCTAAGGCAGAGTGTGCTCCATCATGGGCAGTGTGGAAAGAGCAATAGTCAACAGAAACTTGGGCTTAGAAGCAGGAATAGATAGCAAAGGACAAACAAGACAATGAGGTATCTTAGACTGAATCTCAGCTCTTAGATGTTGCCTCCCAAAGGAGAAAAATACCCCAAACCTAAGTGTTCCGGGCTGATCACAACTCAGTGTCAAACCATCAGTTCAAGCCACAGTGGTTTAAGCAAACATTTTACATCTTGCAACCAGACATCAGAGTGCATTAACACAGATATGGCTGGGGGACAGCTTAAGAAACTGGCTTTTGCCACAGCTAGAATGTGTTGTCTTCACACTTGAGAAGGGGTTTAGAAAGCAGTTCCTTTTCAGGTCTTAGTCACATTTCCCAGCTGACTCACACCTCCCAGTCCATGCCTGAAGCTGGATACTACACCAGTCTAGGACTACAACCTGGATAAAACATAACGATGTAGACATAACTTTGGCTGAATGAGTTCATAACTGCTATTGGTTGATTGCAGAATGAAATAAAGAGAAAACAAACAAACAAAGGAGCTATTGGCAATACATATAAAATGTTCAAAGATAAATCTGAGGCTTCAGACAGGTTTACAGGTGCTTTTTGACATGTAAATATTTTTATGATGCTCAAAATTAGAAACTATTGCAAAACAAATGAATATATGAAATAAGAGGAGTTAGAAAATATTGCAGGTGTAATAAAGTAGGGGGACTTGAGTGGGTAGAACAAATGGCATCATGCATTGGGTAGTGCAAGATACTGGTTTAATAGAGCATAATGTCAGCTGGAATTATTTGGGTTATGGATCTGATGTGAATTTCTAATCTTTTATCTTATTGAAGCTGCTTGTTTCTATAAAATATTTATCTGTTCACAGGAGCAAGCACTAAAACATGTACCCATCTCCTAGTTGTGCTTTAGCTGTCAGTCTGCACAGGAATCTCACTATCTCTGTCTGTCCTAGTGAGTGTCTGAACATTTAATGCAAAATGGAAAAGCTGCATAAGGACAGGCTTAGAAAGCCCCTTTCAGATTGTCTCTGCATATCTCAGGGTCAAAATGCCTTTTTCTCTGCACTTCAGCTCACTATTATAATAACTACCAGGTCAGTGACACATGAAATGTAAGAATCTAAACAGATAGAAGTCTGCTAAAAAGTTGGACAGACTGTGAAAAATTCCTTCTGTTATCTCACCATGGTGGCTTTTGCAGGAACCTGGATGTTATAACAGAAAAAGAGAAGTTTAAAACATACCATTTTTTTTGAAAACTTACTAACTTTTCCTGTGGTTTATCACAAGACTAAAATTAGCTTGGCCAGATGCATTCAGTCCTTTGAATCACAGAAGCACTGATTCTTCTGACCAGTTCCTAGCAGACAACTTAAATTGTTCAAACTTAGAGCAGAAATGAATGTAATCTGTGCATTGCGATGAATGGGAAACACTATTGTCCGTAGCTGAAAAGAGGAGGGGAGATTGGACAATACCTGGTAGTTCCTATGGTTCCCCTTGCCAGGCCTCTAGTGCTAAGGAAGTCAGCCAATTGAAACACAAAGACAAGTGAGTTCTCTTTGCAAATAAGCATGGGAATATGAAAAAACCCTCCACACTAATTTTCCATGAGTGTTGCAAGAGCTACTTAAATGGAAGGTCAACTTAAAAGCCAAAAACCATTTTGTATTTGTCTTCCCCAGTAACGAGAAGGACCAGGTATTTTAAAATTTGATGTTTACATAATGCTGTCTCTTATACAAAAGATGTTAGGGAAAACAAAGTTGTTAACCAATTGAATAGCTCACCTGTTAATGGCTTTTGTCACTGAAGTGCTTCACCATCTTGTGCATCTGTGCCCTTTTCCTGTTTAAAAAGCCCTAGTCATCCCAGCAAGGGAAAGACAAACAACCTTATATGGGAGCCAGGAACAAGACTGTAGGAGAAATGAGAAGTATAATACTGGCGTTAAAATAAGCTCACAGGAAATGTATTAATGAGACTAGAGAATTGATTTAGCAAATCTCAGGTTAATTTATGGAGTCAAAACGTAGGCCACAGATGCAGTAGTCTTTAAAGCAGTGAAAGCAATATTCTTATTTCACAATGTAAACATCCAGTGTTTCACCACTTGAGCATTTACTACATGAGATAAGAAAGTTTATACGCTTTGCTAACATGTTTTCTAAACCCAGTACTCTGGTACAATGTGCCTATTCATGCATGATGTTCCACAGGGCATTTTGTCCTTAGTGGTTCAAGTGTGCTTTATACCTTACTGTGTGCCAGAGAGCCTCTAACATCGTCGAAGATCATTGGAAGACACTTGAGCTTCCCCTCATACCTTGGTACCAACTCTCCAGACCTGTGTAGCTTTTGTAACTCTTTTAAAGTTGTGGAGGATGAGTTTTGAAGTGTCCCAGGACTCCAGCTCAAAGGTCTGTCATGTTTTTGGCTGAGGAATGCCAGCTGTTGGCTAGCTACCTTCACCTCACTTAACTCACTTAGCTATGCTAAGGCAAAAACAAGATACAAACATCTAACTAGGTTCTTTTGTGTAGCTTTTTACTGGCTCTTGCCTGAAACGTGATCCTTCAAGGTTATATCCATTAACCAATTTTTTTGGGTCACACCAGGCTTAGAATGACTGATACCCAATTGCCTCCTCTCAGGACAACTGTAAAAAATTTCATTGTGACTATATGGAACAAATTAAAAATGGGATATCAGTGTGCAAAGGCCAACATGGTTGTCTATAACCATTAAATAATTCAGTACAGGAAATTGCACTGGCCTACATTTTCCAAGTTGTAGTTGACTACAAGGAAAGATACAGATTTCAGGCTGAGTTCCACAAACACCCTGTCACGATACCTTGTCACCTCATAAAGACAGTTTCTTCTCCCTCTTCCACCTCTTTTGTTCCTGTTTCAAGCTGCCGAGGTCCACTCCTCCTTGGTGTCATCTCTGGAACTTGTTGCACCCTATGACCATCTGCACAGCTCTGCTCACTGGCTCAGAGGAAATTCTCCACTTTCTGGTATGCTTCTGCCTGTTTAGTGAATTGAATTGCAGCAAGCAGAGGTCCTAAAAGTGGGAAAACTGGCATAAGACACATTTCATATTGTGATGCCTGAGCCTGGACGAACAGTGTATCTCCTTTTAGTGGCTGTGAATGGCTGAAATTAGCCAAATCCAGGTGATAGAGCCAAGGACTTACCCAGAAATGGTTTGCAATTGTACATTCACAAGAAATTGTCTTTCTTTCAGTCATGTGATAAAGTGCTTGATAAAAATTACTGTGTACATTCTGTGTGCTAAAGAGAAGGTCAGATGAGATAGTTGTTTCAATTCCCTTTTTGCTTCCACCTCTGTGAATCTGTACATTGTATATTTGTAGTATGAGTGGAATTAGAGGGTGTTTGCAAGTATTCAGATTACATGCATGACTTCCAGATTCACAGAAAGTAATCTCAAGGTGTAGTCCTAAGGTGTCCTCTCTGCCTGGCCCATTCCACAAATGAAACAAAGGCAGATTGTGTTTTTCGCGCTTTGCCATCCACGGATCTCTAGTCCTCTTTGAGACCCACAAAAGTGCTCATTAAAAGGACTCCACTGGATTGAACCAAAGATCCGTCTAGTCCTGAATTGATCTCAGTGTCTATAAACAGATGCTTAGGGAACAGCAGGGAAAGCATATATGAAATATCACACAAGTGCTTGCCTTGTGAGGCAAATATTTTTAGAACAGAGAATTTCCTGAGCTGGATGTGGCTGTTGTCTGCTTAGTAACCCTCTGTAGATTTGTTTTCCAAGTATTTTTTTCCTTGATTCCAAGTCCATTCTTTTTATATCCAGAGCCCCCTTTGGTAATAAATACCACAAGTCTACTATGAGTCGTGCAGTGAATCACCTTCTTCTCGTCTGCAGTCTGGTTACTACCAGGTTCGCCTGATTCCTTCTTATTTCCTCTTGCAGTTGTGAAATTATGAATCTATGACAGTATTGCAAGTACTTCAGCAGATGCAACTTCCATGCACACAGAGTATGTGCAGGCAGAAATAAAGGCAATGAGTAGACAATTAAGGTATTGCATGTGTTTGCAATTGAAAACCATGGTTGGGCCACTGCAGAAGATGGTTCCTCTTGATTTTTTTTTTAAAAAAGACTGAGTTTTTTTACCCCCTCAAAAATGTTGACAAACAGTTTTCATGACCTTGCAATTTACTTCCCATTGCCAAGACTAAATGTTCCTCTACCCTCAAGAATTCTGCATCCTCTGTCACCTAGAGACAAAGAATCGAGGTGGGCAGGGGACCAGGGTCTGAAAATAACCCCTGGGTAGCAGATAAGCAGAAATGCAGACAGCAGGAGGGCAGTAGCAGTTTTTGAGGGTGAAACCCCAGATTACCAGCTCTTTCTCTGCGACCTGCCCCTTTCTGCACCTCTAATGGTCACTGCCAGGGAGCATCCTGCAGTACCTGGGCGGGCGGCAGCGGCATCCGCGCCCGCGTAGCCGGCTCGGCTTCTCCCGAGCGCTGCTCCTCCGTGCAGCCCGTGCTCCCGGCAGCCCCGTGCCAGAGGGAGGCCCGGGGACTTTGCACCCGCGGGAAGGGAACCACGGGCGGGGAGCGCTGTGCCTCCAGCCGCCTCCTGCCTCCCCAGCCGGGCTGGAGAGGAGGGAGCGGGGCGGCAGCAGCCGCCCGTCTCGCAGCCCCCGGCGGGGATCCGGCCCCTTCCCGCGGGGGTAGCGCCGACCCTGCCGTGTGACAGCCGGGGGGGGACGCTGCTGCCTCGGCGAGCCCGGTTGCGGCGGCGGCGGCTGCAGCCATGTGTTTCTCCGCCTGCCAGTGACACAATAACACGGGAAGCGGCGGGAGGGATCCGAGCCTGCCGAGGGGAAAAGTGACCTGACCCGCTCAGGTGAGCCGAAGCGGCGGGGGGTGGCAGTCTCTGCCTCACAGCCTCGGACGAGCTCTGCGGCCGCCGGGGCCGGGCGGGAGGAGCCCCGGAGCTGCCGGCGGGGGCGGCGGGTCCCCCGTCCCCCCTCACCCGGCGGTGCTGTGCCCGCAGGCCGGCGGCGATGGAGGAGGGCATGAGCAGCATGCAGCAGAAAGCGGCGGAGCTGGAGCACATGGCCGAGGTCCTGCTCACCGGCGAGCAGCTCCGGTAAGCGGTGCCTTCTTCCCGCTTTGCCGGGGACGCGTACCCGGGGTCAGCAGCAGCCCCGCTGACTGCGAGGCTGGGGACGGGGGATTGCGGGTCGGAGGGTGAGGGTGTGTGCCCGCGGGCTTTCGTTGCACCGGAGCACCTGCCCTGCTTCCATCGCGTCCCCGGGCTCCGGCCCCGCTTCCAGCAGAGAGGAGGACTCGGGGGCCGCAGCCAGTGCTGTGAGCCCAGGGAGGTAAAGCACCGCCCGGGGGGGCTTCTGCCGCGGGCACCTTTGCTCCCCTGCGTGGAGCGGGGGGCGGCTGGGGAGAGTCTGCTGCGTCACTAAAGGCATCAAGCGATGCAGAAGGAGTGTGGCGTCTTTAAAGATTAAACCCCCCGAAGAAGCCATAAGCGATAAAGTGTCTGAGCACCCCACGGGGAGCCCATCCGAGCGTGAGGCACCGCTCCCGCACAGCCCCGGTGCGGACCGGCGCTGGCAGCGGTGCAGGGCGCCGACCCCGCAGCGCTGCGCCTTACTCCGAGGGCTTGTTTTTATTTTGGATCAGCTGGTCCCAGCAGATGGAAGGGGATCCCTACTGTCAGTGCCAGCAGTAATTAACAGTGCTTTGTGACTGGAGTTGTGTGCGGCACGGAACCTTGAACAAAAATGCCTGACTCAGTTAATTTTTAACTTGTGTGATGTATTTAGTGTGCCGGCTGTACCCATACACTAGAGAGGAGAAAAATAAATTTTAATGCTTTCAGTTTGGTGATGAAACATCTTGTGATTGAGGAAGAAAATTCCCATTATAATATGTTGATGATTAACTAGAAGGAGATTGTAAAAATATTTTCCCAGTAGTTTTTGCCTGAATATTTTTTACCTTTTTGCTCTATTTTTTTGAATCTTTTTGCTCAAATGCCTGACAAACACTGCAAAGTGATAGGAAAGTTCCTTGATTTGGGAGGTGCCGTTATTGCTGCTGGTACAGACACTGTTACTATTGCATTCACGAGGTAAGGAGCACTGACAGCTTGTGATGCCCTTGGTTGGGAAGTAAATGTTTTGGTGCTGTGGCTCCGGTACACACTAGTGTCTGCTCCAGGCTTGAGATTTGGTTTTAAAGTAGCCTGAACTGAAACCTAGGGTGACAGAGTGACTGACACAGGCTCTACATGGTGGACTTGTTGCAAAGTTTTTCATCCAAGTGCCAAATAAGAATCCTGCTGTTCCTAGAAGTTGCAGATTTGAGGCTAATACAAATTTTTTATTGAGATCATATTAATCTTTCTGTATACCTCATAGTTAAATGTTAAGAGCCAAAGCTTTGCAATCTTTCCATAAGGAGAAGACTGAGGAAACATCAACAAATCTGGGTCCTAGAATCAGCTCATTAGTATCACAATCAAGGATGATATTTGTCATTTTATTTATTAAGGTCATGAAACATGGTGCTGTTTTTGGGTAGGGTGATCTGCAGATACAAAGTGATTATTCCCCATCCTGTAAGGTTACCTATGGACATTCCTTTGCAAATCTGTAAGAAGTGGCCTAAATATGCTGGGACTGTGGGTACATGATCAAGTCAGTGTGCATAATGTCTGGCTACTGCTGAATGGGAGGATCCACTCCTTTTCCTACTGCCCAGTAGTGTAGCCCTATCTCTTCCCTTCTGCCTGCTCATGTACTTCTTGCACTTCTTGAAAGCAGATCCCATGTGGTGATCAGGGGGGTAGATTAGTTTTCTGATCTGCTGACTTCCAGAACCCCCAGAACATAGGTGGTGGGAATGTGGAGCCAGGAGCAAGAACAGGAGGTGGTGGAGAAGAGGCAAAATCTCGCATTTGCGTACCAGTGAGCTGTTGGGTGAGGTGGAACCGTGTTGTAAAAATTGTCTGTAAAAAAATTTGTTTATAAAAGTTTTTATAAACTTTGCTCTGTTTCTCTGTTGGGACAATCTATGCAAAGAGTTAGTTTTCTTCAGTTCTCCAGACAATAAAAGCCACAAAATAAGTGATAGAAAACTGGGCAGTAGACAAGTTTTAGCCAACCCCACTAAGAAGTTTTCCTTCTCCTGTCCAAGATAAGTGTATAATGAAAATGTGGCAGGTTTTCAGGATCAAAGACAGGCTATATCAGCAGCCTTTGGGGCAGGCAAACAGATGATAGAAAGCCAGCACACACATGCACTCAAGGAAACATACTGTACTCTATTCTTAGTGATGCTTACAACTGCAAGATTAGCCCCCAGCAGGAGTGATGCAGACAGACAGGTGATTATGTGTGTATTTGGGTGAAAGTGCATGTGAGCAAGTGTTGCATACTGCAAGATGAACACATAACTTCGGAGTAAAAGTGTAAAACGAAACTGTGAGCATGGTGTTACACAAACCCAACCAAATGTAGGTATTTAAAGCACTCTTGTACTAGACCAAACAGCACGTGTGTCTAAATACTTACCAGAGCTGCTTAATTTAAATTCCTTACAAAGTTCCTACTGCCCGTCTTGCCCCAGCCTCATGCATTGCCTCATAGCTCTCGTTCCTGTGGCTCGTTGCACATCTATCCCTCTCTGGCAAGGACTTGATGCAGCGAGGGCTAAAGCTGTTTGAGATGCACCTTGGCAAGCCTGTCTTTGCTGGTGGTGGGGATGGAAGCCTTGTGTCCCCTTCCCCTCCCCAGGCAAGTGCACACTGGTTAGGGGAAGGAGAGGAAGAGGCCAAAGAGTTTTTTTCCTTCTCCTTGTTCCTGTCCCTTGGTTTCTTGTGATGTGTGTTTCGCCTTTGCGAGGTCAGGAGCTCTGTCCAGACGTGTGCTATGTCAGCTGGCACCAGCAAGATGGCTGCTGGCATAGGTTATGATGCAAATAATGGTCCATGGGTGGTGTGATTTATGGGAAAAGAAACAGGATCTTGAGGTATATTTTAGCTAACATGATAAATTTTTACATGCAATAGTGTCCTTTGCCTCTATACCCAGCAACTGTCTGAGCAAATGTCTAACACTACCTGTGGGTAATAGAAACATATTTTTTAAAGTGAGGACTTCTGAAGTTTGGGTCTCGGCAAGCCTTTAAATTATCAGTGGGACATATCAGAACAGGTCCTTTGGCAGTTTCTGCTGCCATGCAGAAAGTAGGAAGAGCAAGGTGAAAGCTGCAGTGGGCATGAGCAGGCTGTGGGCTTTGCAGGGGCTGAATGCCCTGCAAGGACAAACTGCAGGGGCTCTGGCTGCCTAACAGCTCCAACCACCCAAAAACCCAGCTCTTCCTCTGTTCTGCTGCAGATTCAGAGACCTTATAGCTGCTGAGTGCTGCACTGTCTTTTGAGAAGGCTGAAATAATGAGTATGGAACTGTCTCCTGAAGAAACTGTGAGCTGTGCTTGAGAGGATCATGGGGCTTTCAGCTTCCTTGGAACAGGGAGAGCCCTTTGAAGCCTCCATTGTGCTACATCCCTGCCTGTAAATCCCTGCCTGGTACAACCCTGGGAAATGAATGTCCTTGAGTTCCTTGGTCTTGCTGTGAGTGCCTGAAGAAAGGTGTGACATCCTTAGTGCTTTGGATAGTCATTGTTGGAAGCTTAATAACAAGAACCTATAACAGCACTACTGAAGTTGATAAGAGTTTTATCGGAAGCAGAGCAATTCCAAGCTCATTTCCCTCCTGGTTGAAAGGCAACAGGTTGTGCCCATTTCAGCACTGTTTGGCAGAAGGATTAAAGTATTATCTCTTGCTGCGTTTGAGTATTAACTTGATTAGAGCTGATCTTGCCCTCTGGCAACCAAAAGCAGTTTCAGTGGGCATGTTTTGATATACAGGCTGGCTGCCTGTCTTACAAGTTAGGGGTGTCTGAAATCTTCCTTGTCTGCTAATTGTTTCTTGATGCCAACGTGTCACCAAAATCTCGTATATCTCCCAAGAGATATATTTCTTGCAGAAAATGTCCCTAGTAATTCAGGAGTCTTCAGCTTTTAGTTGACCAAACAGCAATATTGGAAGAATACCTATTTTTTTCTCTTTTTTTTTTTTTTTAAAATCAGAAATTGTCATTGTATATATAGTGCAGTTCTCTGTAGCATGTGTAACTTAAATGACACTAATGTCTCTGCAGACTCTTTATCGTCGGCTTTCACAAGAAGCAACACCTTTCCCAATTCACAGTTTTGTTAAATAGTTGAGTAAATAATTATGAGACTTGTTAGATGAACCAGTGATTTTGATGGAATAGTTCTTATAATTCAGCATGGTCTTTCTCTCTGCTTGAGGAAATATGAAGCATGCTTCTTAGAGATTTTTTCATTCTTTCAAAAGAGAGAAAAGTCAAGATATGATTCAACAAAAATTTGCCTTTTTATCAGAGTTTGTCTTAGAGTTTTGTCTTAAAAGTTTTGTCTTAGAAAAGAGGTTTTACATGGTAAACAGCTACAAATTTTGAAACTGTAAGACAAAACCAGTTTTCACTGGAACATTATCACTTTAAGAAGAAAAAATGGAATGCATAACTTTTAGAGTCATGGACCTACAGGTCTGTAACTTTTTTCCTTACTCTGAGCAATAAATAGTCAACTTTTTTTCACGATGATGGGATTGAAAGTTCCTGGGCACTCTAAGGTTCAATGACCCCAGGGCACATAATAGTAAGTTTCTAGAGCAATGTCAAAAGGTCCTTACTGTTAATGTATTGCTATGATATAGAATTATATAAACTGTATAGTTACATAATTTATTAAATGCTATCACTGTGTTTGAAAGTGTGTTAACACTCTAGTGTAAGCTTAGACTCTAAAAGGAACATTAGGATTTGAGATATATAATTGTCTAGAGGTCACTTCTTCTCATCAGCTCCTGATGGATCTAAAGATATTAAACATGTTTAAATGTTTATGACATTTGAAGAGGCAGAATTCATTAGGATGAGATTTTGTAATCTGCCTGAGCAGATTATTGTACTTCCACCTAAGGGGATATGTTTTTCTCCCCCAGGCATCTTTTTCTTGCAACCTCCTTAGTTCTTCACCAGTGATTGCATTTCCCTTAGCCAAGAGATACTGATTGGGTTCAAAACTAGCCCTGAAAAAAGTAGTTTTCAGTTGTCTCACTTGAGAAAGCCCTTGTCTGCTGACTTCTTCAAGGTGGATAGAACACAGGAGACTATATCATCAAATTTCTGTGGAATAGAGTGCTCCAGAATCCTCAGTTCAAATAATTTAATTTTCATCAATTTGTTTTCCAAACTCAAGCAACCAAAAACCTGGCAATCTTCTCTGTGAGGTTCCATCATACACTGAAAGAAAAGATTTCAAAGTGAAGGTTGGTAAAGCTTCAAAATGAAGTGCTCTGAAATCAAGGCTTCCTGCTAACTCTACCCTATCACAACACTTTCAATTACATATTTTAATTAGTAAAAATTATTGTAATTTTATAAAAAGCATGTGTTTCTGAAATTTATATGTTATTTTTTTCTAGAATCTTTGATACTTGATGCACCCTTTTATGTGTTTAAATCTTGCCTATTTGTACTAATTCTAATGACAAGTTCCCTGTATATATATGATTCCTGGTCCAGGAATCTCAATTTCTCATGTTCTTCAATAAAATTATGGGTATTCAACATTTCTAGAAATGAAGATGGAATGCAAGGCAAGCTGATGTGTGTAGCACATGCAAGAATATTTTTTACTTATTTTATGTTAGAGTAGCTGCCTATGAAGAAATGAAGGAAACTTGTTTCCATGTTGATGGTCTTGCAGGGAAGGCAGATTGAGTGTGCCAAAGTCAGTCTAGGTTTGCATTTACTTTATGATCCCTGCTTCTGTGGGAGCAGTGGCCTTAGGCTGTCACCATGACAGAGAAGTCCTCCTATCACTTGCCATTATTATTTACTATTTGTGTAGCAATAGGGCCTTGGAATCTGAGCTGTTTATCAGGTCCCAACAGGGGTAGATGTAGCCACTGTATGCTCTGAAGAAGAATGAAGCCCTTGCAACACAAATCTTGCTGAAGTTAGTCTTGCAGCAGTGGTGGATTCTGGACAGTGAGGGATGATCTATGTGAAGTCACCAAACTGGGATTGTCAGGATTGGGATTTCTGGTGTGGGAGGTCAGACACTGAGCCCAAGAGTGGCATCCGGAAAGCACAGGAAAAGTAACTCACAAGTGTGGAGATGCAGAAAGGATACTGTGTGTACAGAGATGGGTAGGGAGCTCTGGATATTGTGTTCAGGAAAGGATCTGCACTTTTGTCCCTCCAAAGTCACATCGGTAAAGTGAGAGACCAGACTGAAGCCAGGAGGAAGGTCAACCAGCTTTCACTATTGGATAGATGGACAAGGACTAGGGAGAAATCAGTACATATTATTTTAATTGAGGTATTTCTTATATCTGTACACTCGAGTACTTTTTGAAGTGTAAAACTCACAGAATTTCAGTGCTTTCTGTGATGTAGAACTTAAGAAAGTGAAAGATGTTGTCACAGCAGCAAATATTAGCCTATCTGCAGTCCATCTAAGTTTTTGACATAGACTTCTTCATCCCATCACTAAGTGTCCAGGCACTGAGTGTAGGCTTGGTGGTAGCTCTGGGCCTGCTAGGGTCAGCTCTAGGGTCTGCTCTCAGAAAGAGACATTCCCTTCTGAGGCTCCAGGCCCTCCTGACTTTCTGCTTTTTAATTTCATAACCTGTGTATTGTGGTTCTGTTAACTCTCTTGCCTTTGTTATCCTGGCAGAGCAGACCTGTGTGAGTCCATTTGCTAACTTAAAGATACTTTTTTTCTATGTTCAAGGCCAGTTATCTGCCCAAAATATACTTAGGTGGGAAGAGGTTAAACTGATGAAGAACTGGCAAAGGGGATGAAAGATTGGGGAAGAAGCAAGAGCTAATTAGGTTTGGTTCATGCAGGTGGTCCTTGAAGAACTGTGCTGAGGCTCTAAATGTTAATAAAGACAGAAACTACAAAGCTTCAGGTCTCAGCAGAACCATTGGCATTTGTTGAGGGAAGAACGCACTTCATGTGGTAATCATGGGTTGTTGGTTTTTTTCCCTTAAGCAAGATCAGGACATTTAAACCATTTATTTTAAATAATTTTAGTGTGTAAACCACTGGAATTAAATAGGTGTTTCTGCCTCCTGGTTCCCACCCCTGTCCTTCCCCTCATTGGACTGGCTTAAGCACCTCTGTACCCATGACTATATGGTGACCTGCACTGGTGGAGTGATCAGCAGGGCTTTTGGAAGGCTGGTATTTCAGTTGGGTCAGTTTTACAAACCAATTTACCACATGACCACATAAAAGCTTTTTCTGAAGAAATACAGGGGGAGAAGTGGGTGCTGGCTTCCCCTATGTCACTGAAACACGTACAGTTTAAGGCTGTGGTTTACTGATACAGTGGATCCAACTGCAGGCTGCCTCTGCCCCACTCTTATCTCTTCCCTTGCACTTCGCACTGGTGTTCGTCTGGGATCACAAGTTCAGGGAACTGAAGCAGCTGAAGACAAATAAGAAAAATGTAACTCTCTAAACAGGTTCAGCATGAAGTCAGACCAGTGCCAGCACTGGGGTGAAGGAGCCAGCAGAAACACATGGTCAAGGACAGGGAGGGGGGAACAGTGGCAGCAAACCCACTGCTGGGTTTGCTTGACCATCCCTCCAGGGCTTAATTTGCTGGATTCCCATTTAAAAATTTCAGACTCCAGTAGAAGGCAGACTATAAAAATCATGTTGAGTTTCAATGCCCAATGCACATATTGTTGCCTGACAGGAACAGAAACTAAGTTTGCGATTTGCCAAGGCTTTTTCTTTTTCAAGGTTTTTACCTTTACTTCTGCATTCATTGTGCATGAATGGAGGTACAAATACTGACATTTCATATGTTTTGAAATTTTTACTATGTAATTCGTATGACCAGCATATCCCAGTGCTACCAGTGTGACAGCACTACTTCAGAATTTAACCCTGAACTAATTATCAGTCTTTTACAGTCTTCATATTTTATGTCTTAGCAGTGCCTCAATCCAGTAAATGCATTCAGATCTCAAAGGTGAAGTTCGGAATAATTATGAAGTGTTCCTGGTTGGGCTTGCTAGTTCAGAGCAAATATAGAAGTGGATTTTCACATAACAAGGCTGTAATTCCATTTCCTTGCAATTATTAGGTGAGTACCTGAGCTACCACAGCTGTGTCACAGCAGTTTGCAGGGAGATGAGAGTTTTTTGACCTTCCTCAGGGATAGGGCGTGCTGTGGGTTTTACAGTGGTGTTGAGCTGATGTGTCTGGCTGCTGCTGTAGAAAAGAGCAGCCCAATTCCTCTGGACTGGGGATCCTGCTGCTTGGCTGGTGAGTGTCTGAGCTCATGGTGGGAGCTCAGACAGGTTATCGTCACGTCAAACCAGCACCAGTGGCAGTGTATGGGATAGGGTCAGCTGGCCTGGGGTCAGGGGATGGGGAGCTCCACAGACCCCAGCTTTTACCTCGGGACCCCACAGTGAGATTGGCTTTTCAGGGAATCAATTTCTGATATTAAAGTACAGCTCTGCCAGTCCAGGAGACCCTTCTCACCCCGTTCATCCATTCTTCTCCTGCCCGGCCCTTTTTTACGTGTCAGGTGTTTGGTAGAGATCATAGCAATGCTGGGTAGGATTTGGGTGACTCCATCCAGACAGCCCTGTGGCTGTTTGGGTGAGGGTGCATCCCGTACTAAGCCAGCAAGCACAGAGATGCTCACTTTTAGATAAAATTCAAATTACAAAATTATAACTAAATGGCTGGTCATAGCAAAAGCCAATGTACCTAAGAGGTGGTGATAGCAAAGATGGAAGGTTGAAAGTGAAGTACAGTAATCCTGCGTTTGATGTGACAGAAGAGGAGGAGGTGGTAGAAGGAATCAGGGAGATGGACACTGTTATTCTGATCAAGAGCTGTGGCAACTATCTCTAAGATGATGTTTGTCAAGGACAGTGCATAGAAGAAGCCTTGAGGTGGAAAATAACAGGGAAGGAGAGGTGTGGAACAGAACTTGTTCTGGGGGAGAGGCATAGCTGTCCTGGAATGGGCATTGTGTGAGCAATCTGCAGAGACTGAAGTTGTTCTGCTGATAAGCACCATCATATTTATCATTTACAAGCCTTATATACTGTACCTGGTTTCACAAGATTGTCCCACCCACAGTAACACAGAGGCCATTTAGCACAGTAGCCTTTGACTTGGCATTGCGGAGGTTTGTGTGGGTTTGCTTCTCACACTAAGTGCTGTTGCCAAAATGGGTGTTTTCTGTAGTGTTTCCATTAGTGTTCAGCTGAGCTGTGGTACAACCCGCTGGCTCTGTGTCTGCACCACTTTCCTGCATATCAGGCCAATTGAGTTTATTGGCAGTTGAAAAGAAGTTTTTGTGTGTCATATCCGTTGCTCTTCACATTGTGGCTCACATCTTCAAAGCATTGAGGCTTCTTAGAGCAAGCCTGTGTGTTCCTTTGTGTTTTCACAAGCCAGTCTCAGCTCTGAATCAAGAGGCAAACCAAATGCAAGGCATGATTACAATATGAATAGTAAAAACAATTATTTTTAATTTAATTCCAGTGAGTATTGCTAAATATTCATGGGAACCCGAATTTGTGAGTGCTTATCTGAGGAATCAGAGTCCAACATTTATTTACACTCATCCTCTTTGGAAGGAGAATCTGACAACACACAGCCGACACATCGCTCAGAGTTAGGACTGCAAATAACGGAAATGAATTCTGAAAAGATGTTAGCTAAGCATTAGTTATAGTGCTGATTGTCAGTGGTAGAAAAGTTTTCATTCATTTTTTTCAGAAAAGATCCTTGTCTTGATAATCATACGTCCTTTTCTGCAGTAGCTTATAATTGTTTGTATAACTTAGAAATCAGGGTGATATAGTAGAAAGCTGTTAATTGTTTCCTGATGCTCAGGATGTAATTAACTTGTACTTTCCTCTAGCTGAAATTAATTTTTTTTTTACTAAGATGTAGAAAGAGTAGCTTCTAGCTTAAACTGCTAAATTGCTGCCTGGTCAGTGCAGACAGAGGGAGATTGTGTTGGGAAGAAGCTCAAAGTAGCATTATCATGTACAAATCCCAGAAGAGATTGTACAAGTACTATTTTGAGAGTGATTTGGGTCTAGAAGCCTAAAGACTTGTCTTGGAAAATTAAAGTGTTTTCAAAACTTATAGCATTTGCACAAATTCAAACCTTTCAGGTCCTTTGGGAAATGACAGAAATAGATGAGGTTAAATGAGGTTAATAAGTACATCTCTGTGATGAGAAGAATAGGAGCCATTGGTATCATACTATACATGTCTGGTTAGATGAGGCAATGAAAGGGTGTTCTTCAAAGCCCACCAAACAGAAGAAATAAATCAAAGTTCATTAGATGCTTATTTTAATAAGATTTATTTATTTATCTTTAATTTATGCAAAATTATGCAACTCCCTAAAATAAACAGGAAAAAGGTGTCTTCATACAAGAAGCAAGACTCAAGGAAGGCTGGCTCTCAGGGTAGGGTTGGGCTGGAGCAAGTGATGTACAAGGAAACTCTGAGGGCTGGGTCTGCTCGGCCTAGAGAAGAAAAGGCTTTGGGGGATCTTACTGCTGGTTGCAGCTACTAAAATGAGAATGTGTAGGCAAAAGGGGAGAGAGTCTTTTCTGAGGTGCACAGGGATGGTATAAGAGGCAATAGTCAACATTTGCAAGGGACTTTGTAATTAGATATTTGGAAAGAATTATTCACCATAAGGGTAAGTAAAAAATTGAAATAGGGGCCCAGAGAAGCTCCGAAATATCAAAATCTTGCCTGGACGTGACCCTGAGCAACTTGTACTAACTGGATATGCTTTCACTACAGGTTGGACCAGGTGACCTCTAGAGATCCTTTCCAACTGAATATTTCATGAAGGCATAGTGTGATGACTTCTTTAAGCTATGGTGGCTGATATTATCAGCTTTTTGTTACTGGCTGATAACCAGGTATTATTATCTAGTCAGTGGAACTAATGTCAAGGCTTCTAAGAATGCTTCTTAACTACTTCAGTGCAAAATCGGCTAAGATAGTTTGTACCACTGCTTGCTCTTACATTGTCCAGCTTTTCAAGCAAATTTAAGGATGAGAAATGTATCCATTTCCGAATAAATGCCTAAAAACTTTTGAAATCTCTCTATTTCAGCTGAGATTTTTAGGAAGATTTGAAGGTGACAACCTAACTCCCTTGACCTCACTGTCTTAAGTTAGGCCAGGATTTTACCCCAAATCATGTGAGAATCATGAGATGCCAACATCACAACTCTTCCGACCACCAGGATTGCTTTTCAAGGTGTCTGTGAGATTATCTGGAGATTAATTTCTGAAGAACTTAGCGGACAGAAACCAAAGTACAAATGGTTAGGACATGGTAGATTACGACATCAGTCCCTGAAGGATAACAATAGAGAAAAGATTGGAGACATTGCACAGACATGTGCTGGAAGGCCAGTAGGTCACAGTGCCAGAATCCTGCTGGCTGTGTAGTGTTGGCATTACAAGAGGAACAGTAATCTTAGGGCCAGCCACCTGCTCCTCTATTCTCACTGCCTGCGCAGTGTTGCTGCAGATGGATTGAACCCTCACAGATCCTCTCACACTGTGCACAAAGGGACCACTTTTGGAGTTTGTGTGCACAGGTTCCTGTGCAAGCTCCAACTTCACTTGTGGAAAGAGGACTTTCAGTCACGTGTTGAGGGGGAAGAAAGTGTTTGAACTGTTAACACTTTCCTCCCTTGGAGTGGCATGTCTCATCCAGTAATCCATTTGGAATGTAATGAGATATATTCCCTTGCATTACAGATGTGATCAAAGGTGTGATTAAATCAAACACGTACCCAACCACCCAACCATTATCCCACCTTGTTAAAAATAACAATATATCTTTCAACATGCACAAAACAATGGGATTTTTGCTTTCTCTGTATGCTGTTGTGCTTTATTGCAATGTTGCATGGTATAGGTCCTTTAAAAGTACTTCATAACGGGGGAAAATCCAGTCATTTAAGTTTTCTATAAAGTGGTGGTTTTTCCAAGTGCTGTACTTTGGTCCTACTGTAAGGAATGAAACGCGGGTGGTTGGAAGATAATTGCTTGCATTCACTTTGTTGGGTTACAAAGTAAGGGGCTAGAGCTGCTCCAATCTGATCTATTAAGAATTTCCTATGACTTTTTTTTTTTTGTTGAATGTGTAAATCAACACCAGCTGAAACAGCATATCCTACATAATTTCACATGAAATATGTTTGTACTCTGTGTTGCCTTCTTTACTGATGAATATGGAACATATGAGTTTACATGAGGCCAGTGACAACAGCACTCTTGGGAAACACATTATTGGGTCAAAGGAGGAAGAAAAAAGGGTTGCGTAAACTGTTCAGGAGAAGCACAATAAACATGGAATAAAAACTTTAACATATAGTGGCTAAAGAACAGTTCCAGTGGACTGGAAATTGTGAAATTTTGCTTGCAGGCTAAAAACTGTACACAGCACATCTCTTTATGTAAAATATCAGTATTTCACCTCGGGGAGTGACAAACCTGTAGGAAAAGGCACAGAAAAGTTTTGGCCACTTGACCAATGGTTTCATGTTTTCAGTGGCCACAAACCTTTTGCAGTTTCAGCAGTTCGTATATGGACAGCTTACTTACATGGACTGAAATCTTGTAAATCTCTATGGACAATCTGGACAAGGGGATAGAGGGCACCCTTGGTTCGCAGATGATACCAAGTTGGGCAGGAGTGTTCGTCTGATGGAGGGTAGGAGGGCTCTTTAGAGGGATTTGATCAGGCTGGATCAATGGGCCGAGGCCAATTTTATGAGGTACAGCAAGGCCCAAGTGCCAGGTACTACATTCTGGTCACAACAACCCCATGCAGTGCTACAGGCTTGGAAATGAGTGGCTGGAAAACTGTCCATTGGAGAAGGACTTGGGAATGCTGGTTGACAGTCAGCTAAACATGAACCAGCAGTGTGCCAAGAAGGCCAAGGGCATCCTGGCTTGTGTCAGAAGCAGCAGGAGTAGGGAAGTGGTTGTCCTGTACTCAGCACTGGTGAGGCCACACCTCAAATTCTATGTCGCGTTTTGGGCCTCTCACTACAAGAAGGACATTGAGGTGCTGGAGCATGTCCAGAGAAGGACAATGAAGCTGGTAAAGGATCTGGAGCACAAGTCTTATGAGGAGATGCTGAGGGAGCTGGAGTTGTTTATCCTGGAGAAGGAGAGGCTCAGGGGAGGCCTTATCGCTGGCTACAACTACCTGAAAGGAGGTTGTAGCCAGGTGAATGTCAGTCTTTTCTCCCAAGTAACAAGTGACAGGGTGAGGGGAAATGCCTTCAAGTTGCACCAGAGGAGGTTTAGATTGGATATTAGGGAAAACTTCTGCATGGAAAGTGTTGTCAAGCATTGGAATGGGCTACCCAAGGAAGCGGTGAAGTCCCCACTGCTGGAGGTATTTAAAAGGTGTGTAGATGTGGCACTTGGGGACATGGTTTCATAATGGACTTGGCAGTGCTAGGTTAAGGGTTGGACTTGATGATCTTAAAAATATTTTCCAAGATAGACATTTCTATGATTCTATAGTTCAACATTCATAAAGCTCATTTTGGTTACATTCAAATTAAGACCTAATTAACAATGTACTGTTCTTGGAAAGTCAGGGTGAATAATGGACTAAACCTTGGCATGTGCTCTGGTATCCATGTGACTGGGCAGCTCCAACAAGAAGCCTGTGGTCTGCCTGCACACTTGTGCATGCTAAAACCATCTGAAGAGCAACCATAGCCAAGCTGCTACCGATCCTGCCTTTCTTGAGGACAGGTGCTGTCGGGGCTTGTCTTGAGTAAATGAATTGGATTGACACACAGTGTTGGGCGATTTATACTGATGATAGGTGAATATCTGAGTCTGGACCACTCAGCTGCTCTTGTCCTGTTACCCATCTGAAGCCTATCTCTGTCTGTCTATGCAGCATATGTTCTGGATTCAAGTTGGGGCCCAAGATAAAGTTTGGAGTATGTTGTAAACATAACCATATTGTTGTAATCTAAATCTAGCAATCTACTGAGGCTGATGCGTACGTGAAGATGACGCCATTTACTTGGTGAACAAGGGTCAGGGTTCTGAGTTATTAAAGCAGTAAGAAGTCACAGTTTGAATTTATTGTCAGAGCACATAAATACCTGTTCAGTGACCTTTCTGCATGTTGGAGAGAGAATATTGTCTAGAAAGAAAAATGGCAAACACATGCCCAGCAATGGGAGCAAGATGTTCAGTAGAGCAATAGAATTTCTTTGCGGTCCTTGTGGATTTATTTATTATTTTAAAGGAAAATTTCCATTTAATCTTAAGAGCAGAGGAAGATTGCTTCTGTAATATTTATCTTTTCAAAGCTTATCTACTCGTGAGCATTTGACAAGGCCTAATCAAACAAGACAAGATCCTTGATAGCATCCTGACAGAAGGAACTATTCATAAAGAGTGGTTATGCCACAGCTGTGTATCTGTTCATGTCATATATGAGATGTAGAAAAATGCTGAGCTAATCAAACAAAACCATCTCCAGGCTATATTTTTGCAAAAGGAAAATCTTTGAAATAGAACTGGTATTTAACTACGATTTTTGTTAATAAATTTTCCTTAATGATCATGTTCTTCATTAGCCTACCAGAATTTAGGCAGTGAGCAACTTCATGCCATTACATAATCCCCTTAAATTCGTATGCCATAATTCTTCATGTTACGTGTTTGTATGACCTAGATAAAGAAAGAGATTTAAAGCAGATAGGGTGCAGGTTTGTCATTAAAATATTTGTGTCAGAAAGCATTCCTTTCTGTGTTTAAAACATGAATACAGTAGTGTTATGCTGCAAAATTGTTGAGTAAAATCATTGTTACCATTTGCATAGATGCATTTGGAACTCATTCAGTGTAGTCTGGGGCAACCAATAGATTTCCAAGACATTTTTCATTTTTTCATCTCTAGATGATGATTTATTTCTTCTTTTTTGTTTGGCATTTGCAGTGAAACCTTATTGGATATTACAGGATTCTCTTTAAGAAGAACAAGTATAAATGAGCAGAATGTTAATTAGGATTACAGTGATTTGTTGCCTCCAGCTGACTGTGAAGGTCATAGTGGCTTATATTTTACTCTCAAAGCAATGTTTTTCTTAAGCAAACAAAGCAACTTAAGGAAACTCCAAAAACCTAAAACATGATTCTATTTAGGCTTCTATCTTGTTTTGATTTTTTCACATTAATAATTGCATACTCTGTAATATTTCAATAAATAAAATTCATATGCTGCTATATAAAATTAGACAAATTCCAGTCTAAAAAGATCATGACTATGACTATGTGACAGGTTCTTTGTGGTAGCTTCACAAGATCTCAGATTAGAGGCTGGGGGGTTCCTGCAAACCTGGTGATCTGGGTCTCAACAGGGTGAGTGGATGTTGCCCATGGAGGTAGGAAAGCCAACTGAGTGTAGACAGGTAGAGACTTCAGCCAAGGGTGAAATGCAGAGTTGGGCTGTGGAGCTGGCAGAGGGACCCTCTGCCATTGCAGTTCCTCCTGGCTTCTACACTTCGATTTATGAAGGAAGCAGAGCAGACCCTTGGCCTCTCTGAATGCTGCTACCCAGCTGATGGGGTTTCCTCACAGCAGGTCCCCAGACATGTCTTGACTCAGTTGTCTGTCTCAAGGATTCTAGGATTTCCTTCATATGTTGGAGGAAAATATGCCCTTAGTTTGGTGTCAACTGTACAATAACGACTGGCCAGTTAATCCCTGTCCTTCCAGTCAGCCATGTAAGGACTATTGCATGTGTGCACAGTAAAAATAAAAAGCAAGGAACACCCTGTGGCAAAAGCAAGGAAACATGCTCACAAATATGGACATCTCTCGTTATACCTACGGCTCCTGAGCTTTGGCAAACACACAAAGAATGTGTGTTTGCATATGTACTTTTCATAAAAGCTTTAATATAAACAGCAAATGTCTTAATATAGGCAGCATTTGAACTTTTCTTTTTTACAACTGGCATGAACCAGGACTGTAGAAAGGCTGTGAGTCCTGGTATGGTGCATTCAAAAGCCAGTCTCTGATACTCTTCCTTCCTGTAGTATTCCCAAGGTTATTTGCAGATAGCAGTGTAAATCATGTAATTACAAAACATGAGACTGGAAGGTCTTCTGCAGAATACTGTAACACTTAATCGTTCAGTGTTTTTATTACAGTTCTCTGAAAGTCATTTAAGTTCTTGTAAGCAACAATTAGAAAATTTTTCTTCAAAACTTTGTCTAATTCATACATTCCCTCAGCATCACTTAAATAGCTTTTCTTGCTCTCTTCTTTCATCTCATCTGAAAGATTATCGACAGCAATTCTGTTCCTTTCACCTTCTGTCTGGATAAGGCATTATATACTCCCAAGCCAGTTATCTTTTTCTCTCTGGTCATGAGACTGGCTCATCATTTCTCATACCAGAGTAGTGCTACATCATTGCATCTATTTGAGCTTATTGTTCTTGCATAACATGGCATAAACAAAACACAGTAGTTAGATGCTGTCCTGTAGTATCATATACAATGACATGAACAACTGGATTTCCCATTATTTCTGGAAACATCTCAGTTAATACACATTAAGGTTGACTTTGGTTTTTGTATGGTCTCGGTCTGTTTTCAGTCTGTAGTCAGTGCAAGTTTCACTATGGCATATTCAGCTATTTCTTGCTCTGTGGCTTTCAGCCTCTGAGTTCCTGGTTTTCAGCAAAGCATTTTGTTGTTAGTGCACAGCCTTACATTTTATAGTCTTATCTGTTCCTCCATTTCTATTTATGCACAATTTAATCCCTTCTAGGTATTCCAGTCAAATGGAACACCTACTTTAAGTGTTTAAAAATTTGAATCAGTCCCAGTTTTATTTTGCAGTTTAGTGGTCAACCACTGGATTTCAACGACTTCTGGAAGATAGTGAAAAGAACTCTCTTGTGTCATGTCTTCTGTCAGTGTAGCATCCTGCATATTGTGGTAATGCCAGCTGTAGGAGCTAAAAAATCATGAATCAGTGCCAAAATACTGTAAGATTTTTTTTAAAAAAGAAGTTCAATACAGAATGCCTTTTTTCAGTGAGTACTTTTCCATTTGCTGCTATCACAGCTTCCTTCAAAATAAAAATAAATTCCAGTAATGAAGTTATACTAAACATGAAAAAAATAAAGATATTAATTTAGAATGGAAAGAGATAAACAAAGTTTGATAGTTTTAATACAGCCTACTGTATCTTGAAATAGTGTTGCATCTACATTCATTTTAAGATGAACCTGCGTATTTGTGGGAAATGAGTAAAAAGTCTTTGAGCCATAGCCTCAATATAAAATTGGGTTTGTTGACAATAGTACATAACACTAAGTATTTTATTACTCTGTTTATTACCTGTCAGGTACTGGCTCTCTGTGCTTGATGACATTCATGATTACACAGCACAGGATTTGGATAAGAGTTTTGTGTAGAGATGGAAAACACTTGGTAAAAGCAGTTGGGATATTACTGCAGTATGAAGCATTATTAATGATGAAGGCAGATTTTTCTTTTACTTGCTTTAAGCAGGGTTGCCAAGGACTGTTGAAAGAAGTCCAAACAGTTGTTGCTCCTCTGAGAAGCATAAAATATCAGGGAGAAGATCTCCTGCACATATGCAGCTCTCAGGTTGAGAGCAGCCATGCCTGGAAGGACTTTGAGCTCAGAGGTTGCCCAAAGCCATATAACGTCCCAGCAAAACTATTTGTTGCTTATTGACAGGGTGGGAGAAATACCAAACTGCACTTGAGATTAGGCACTTGACTGATTTCACTTCTCCCATGGATTTCTTGGGTTATCTCTGGCAGATAACACCCCCTTTTACTGTTTGCACTGCAGACCTGTTCAGTGCTGGGCATTACAGGTTTGCTCTTCCCAGACGTGCTGAGAGATGGGTGGGTGAAAAGACCACCTTGTTTCTCAGGCTGTCTGAAAGTTGCTGCGCACACTGCAAGTGACCAAGGTCATACTCAGCTTTTCCTTCTGGATAAGTGTGTAAGAGATGTCAGCCTTGCTGCTTAAGGGACCTCAGCCTGTAGCTTCTTTCAGCTTCCCTACCTGCTTAGGGTGCAAGGCGTATCCAAGAGGGGAGTTTTCACACAGCAGGCCTTTCTGATACTCACAGCCCCTTGTGTCCTTGCTGCAGCCCCTCTTCTTGACTCCAGTGTTGCAGACCTGTAGTTCAGCATCCTATTCCCCAGATCTTGGTCTGTCTCTCCAAGTTCCTGGATGGCAGTGCTAGCAGCAATAGCTGTAGCAGTAGGGCTTGTGTTCTTTGGCCTGTGTTTGCCCTGTTTAACCCATTTAGCATTTCAAAGGAATGTTCTCCTCTTCCAACCATGTTACTGAGATAACAGGTCTGCACTTCCTGACACAAATTTCATTGATTTTCACTAGCCTCCCTTGAGACCCACACTGCTCCTTCCTAAGTTTGCTATGCATAAAATAATTCATTTATTGAGAGGTATTTCAGCATAAGTCTGCAAAAGGTGCTGGGCTTATGGCTACTGTGTTAATCCAGTCAAGGGATGTCTATAACAACAGGTCTCCTGTGGGTTCTGGTCTGCACTTTGAAATTTTAGTGGTTTATGGTAGAAGTCTTCAGTTTAGGTTTGGGAAGACATCCTTGAGAAAATTATTATTGATTTAATAAGCCTAAGAATATCCTTGCAATGGAGACACGGAAAATTAATGTGGAGAAAATGTAGTGGATGGATGGATATGATCAAAAATGGCTTGCTCCTCAGTGGAAAGTCCATCAGTTGGAATCCATCTTTTGGGAATCCACACAGTAGTATCACATAGACTTGGACCTGCATACATGCATCCCATGGTGCATCCCAGCTCATCCATACACGAGTGAGAAGCACAATATATTTGACTTGTCTGTAGAGAAGGAGAACTGTGAGTTGCTGAGTTCTGACAGCTTCAGCGCAGAAAGCAAACAGCTGGAGTGAGACAGAAGACTTCCACTTTCCTTGTGGCCGGGGGCAGGTGAAGCCTGTATTCTGTATTTTCATCTTTGTAAAATGCAGTTTTATGCTTTCCAGCAAGACAGAAGCTCTCAAGGTTCAAGAGCATAGGCAAATAGATGTATTATTCATGTTTGTACACATTTTACTTAGAAGTGAAATGCAAGTGAAATGGCTTGGCAGGCAGGGGGATTAGCCACTTCACAACCTCCGGTGGTTTTACAAAGGGTCTCTAGTTTTGTGACAGATCAATACAAACACACAGATAAAATTTCCTTTTCAGTCCGGAGTACTGAAAGGGAGCCTGTGGCTCTGAATTTGTGGCCTGAATTTGTGGGCTGAAAGAGTGTCTCCAAGAGACATCATTTTGATTTCATCCCAGACCCATGAGCCATGCCTATGTCTGTTTTCCAGAGTTTGCTTTGATCCCTAGCAGTGTTAGTAAAATGTTATGAGTGCTGGGGATGTCCCTGTGCATGCTTGGTTGCGGGCTTAGTGACCTCAGTACTTTCTGAATGCATAAAAAAAGACCTCATTAAAGAGGCAACCACAATGTTTTATTTAAAGCCACAGGGACATTGGTGAACCATCACTTCTTTGAAAGCTTTAGGATTTCCTCTGCAGTGCACCCAGAGATGGTGCACTGAAGTCTCTCTATCTGGCTCTGTGTTCTGGCATCTCTTCACTTTGACGAGATGGCTGTGGGCAAAAAAGTGGAGATAAACACAGTGATGAGAACTGATTTCAGGAGCTGCTTTGAAGACATTTTCTCTAACCCCATTTGAGATGTTAGAATTCCTTCTCTGCCACAGCTACTGACACAGAAATATTTTCATCCTATTTCCAGTACGACCCCATGTTTTAAAGGGTATTCTAGCTCCTGTGAATATCAAGTAACAGAACTAAGTGATTGCAGAGCCGAAGCATAAATAGAAAGAGGAACATTCAGCAGTGAAGTGCTGACACTTCAGCTGAGACTTGGCAAGCCCAGCTGGAAATGCTTGTCCCAGCAACACACACTACATTCAGAGTACCTTCATGATTGCCTCTGTGTAAAAAGTTCATATCCTCATGACCTATTTTATTTTTTTTGCTGACAGTGCAGTGGCAAAAGTTTAGTGTAAAGGATATTTCAAGTAGTTCTGTATTTTTCTGGGTGTGTATATATACACAAATGCTGCCTTATGCTCATTTATTTTGTAATGGATTGGGTCTGCAACTGACTTGTGAGGTTTAAATTTTAGTGGGGCTTATGCTTCTAAGTCACTGAGACACTTTGGAAAATGCCATCTTTTATTAAGATGCCTGTTTACTGTGCTGTAGACAGGTTATATGCTTATGTTCAGAAAACAGCCAAACTTTGTGACCTCTGGGCTGATACAAAACTGTTCTGTTTCAAGCAGAAAGGGGCAATTCTACCTGCTAGTGGCACACCTGTGATAACCCCATGTTCTTTAGCCACCATGAATTGTCCTCATCTTTGTCAAGATACCTTTTCTGTCTGTATATGTTTGTCACTAAGGATGTTGGGACTTGTTTTCTTTGGAAATAAGTAAATCCTTCTCTTACAGAAGTTCCAAATACATGAAACTTGTGAAAGAATTTGAGAGTGGCAGAAACCACTTGCACTGCTTTGCGTCCTTGCATATCGCTGTTGATTTTCAAGGGATCTCATATGGTTTTGTTCTGAGTTTATCAAATTTGATAGAATTGTAGTAGTTCAGAGTATGCTGACTGGCAGTGCTCCATCTGGGATAGTCACTGAAACCAAAGTGTAACACAGCAGTAACCCATGACCATGCTGGAACTCATCAGCAGCAGTTGAGCACTCTGAGGCAGGACCTGCTTCATGCCAATTACAACATCAGTGTGTATTGTTCAATAATTAATAAATTATGCTAAGAATTTCCATTTTAAATTATCTCTTCACTGGTGTTTTGTCCTTCCATACCAAAAAAAAAAAAGTTCTAAATTATGTATTCTGTGATACAGATGATATATATATGATACATAATATAGATGATTACATACTGCAAAATATAATCATGAAAATATCATATATCACTTGCATATATATGATTTATTTCTATATATCATATATATATATATGGACACATACACATATTTATACACACTTTGAAACCAAGCCATATATATGTTGCTTAGCTTCACCAAGGGGAAGTCTTGATTGACCAACCTGATGGCATTCTGTGATGGAGTAACTACATCAGTGGACGGGGGAAGGGCTGCAGATGTCATTTATCTGGATTTTTTAGGGCCTTTAACACAGTCCATCACAACATCCTTCTCTCTAAATTGGAGAGAGATGAATTTGATGAGTGGGCTGTTCAACTGATGAGGAGTTTGTTGGATGGTCACATCCAGAGGGTAGTGGTCCATGGCTCTATGTCCAGATGGATGCTGGTGATGAGTGGTGTCCCTCAGGGGTCCATACTGGGACCAGTACAGTTTATTATCATCATCAAGGACACAGACAGTGGTATCAAGTGCACCCTCAGCAAGTTTGCAGATGACACCAAGCTGAGAGGAGTGAATGACACACCTGAGGGACAGAATGCCATCCAGAGGCACCTGGATAAGCTTGAGAAATGGGTTCATGGGAACCTAATAAGGGTCAACAAGGCCAAGTGCAAAGTGTGTGCCTGGCTCCATATGAAAGGCTTCATACCGTGTTGTCTGTATATAGTGTCAGGGACCAACCTGTTCTCTGCACGTTGTTCCTGAGCCTTGCTAGGATAAATGTAGGGACTATATAGGATGTACTGGGAAATGGCAGATTAATTATTCAGGAAATTACCAAGAAAAGCAGAAGGTTTTTAGGTTTTTTTTCATGCATAGAAATCAGGATTGGGTGGTGCTTTGGAAGATCTATGTTAGCCAAGCACAAACTATTAGACTTAGTGGAGGGAAATAGCTGGGTGAGATATTTGGACCATGGTCCAGTTAATGATATAATTACTGTCTTTATCCAGCAGGCTGGCCTTTTCTGGGTTTAAAAGGAAAGCTAAACTCTTGTGCAGGCACTGTCTCATAAGTCCTTATCCATTGGTGCAGAAAAAGATGCAAGAAACTTCAAAATGTGTAATGTCCCTGGTGGAAATAAAAGTGTCCCTATGCCATCCAGAGGCAATGCAAGTTTCCTGTAACCGCAAGAGCAATTTTGTCCCAAGTTAGTGCCTGATCCTTTATTTCTAGGCAAAGATTTAGATTTTTCCATTATCTTGACTTTTCTGACAGTTACAAAAGAAAATGCGTCTCAACAAATAGCATTGGTCCAGATAGCTCCAAACACACTTACTGCAAATCAGAAGCAGTGTGTTCCAGGTTATCCCATTCCATGCTACACAGGAGGAAGGCACTTCCATGTTTGGAGCATGAAGCCCTATATGTTGTTAATTAGGAGCAACTCCTGTTTAGACAAGCCCCCAGGAAACTGTTCTGACATGGATGCTTGCAAATACAGCCTGTCTTTATTTGTTGTAAGCATGACTAAGAGTCACAATATCAGTTTGTAAATATTAAAGGGTTGTATATGCCTGTTACAGTTCACAGGCAGTTGCTCAAATACTTTTGATCTCACATTGTTTTCCCCACGTAGGGCAGACTGTGGCCCCATGTGCAAAATCTGGCAGGTAGTCTTGACTGATGCATGGAATTATGTGTGGATGATGTACTGGTGTACACAAGATGGACTTCTGGTGTTCAGCTATTAAGTTGTAGAAAGGGGATCAACTTTTCAAAGGCTTATTGAGTCAAGGTGTCTCACCATCACCCCTTGTTATTTGCCCTCTCTCTTCTCCCCCTTCTCCTCTCAAACTGGTCAGAGTTTGTCAGCCAGCTAATTCTCCTAATCAGCTCTTGAGAAAAACTTTTTCCAGAGAGAGAAATGTGTTTGATGTTAGGTCTTTTCCAGTCATCGTGTAGACTAGCTGATGTGAAGTGATTAACGTTACTTAAAGGAAAAACATCAAGGACTTTGAGTGAGAAGCCTGTTTCCAAGCGCCAAGGGATAAAGAATTTACCACTTCATATGGGCATTGGCTCCAGTTTAATTGCATTCACTGGTGCATTTTATTCCTTTTTAACCCATTTAATTTGTCTCCTGATAAATATTTACGAACACAGACATATTTTTTGAATTCCTGCATAAAGTTTTGGTTTGTATACTGCAATATATGCTCAATAACTTTACCTTAGGCTTCTGTATTTGTAGTTTACACTGGGTACAATGCCAAATTATTGAGCTACTTCTCCTCCATATAGTTTGATTTTTAGCAGGTTTATAGAGGTGAGAGAGCCTTGACAGAGAGAACAGCATACATCACCAAGGAGAAAACCTGAATTCCCCTTCTGTTCTTTATTCCAAATAAATTAGCATGGACATAATTCAGTATGGATACAGTAACCACAGACTGCAGTAAAGTGCAGTAAAGTACAGTAAAGGTTCCCACATCCATTTAGAAATTGTAGATAAATTTATTTTTTCAGGCTTCTTGAGGCTTATGTGGCCATGCTCTCATTGACTTCATGATTTTATAACCTCTTAGCAAATTTGGATCCACTTTAGCAAGTAGGTGGAAGTAATTAACATAATGAAATTTCTATGAGTTTTATGAATATAGGCAAAAAGGCATATACAGAGACTCTGTGAATGCTCTGAGTGAGGCAAAAGATTGTAGTGGGAACTTGTGTCTTTTTACATGACAGAGAAATTGAAATATTTATAAGCCCACTAACTGCAGGAAAGCCTGCAGTCAGAATTCAAGATCTAAATGCTCATTTCTGGGGCTCTTGACTACTGACATGTTTGTGGAGTGCCAGACCAGTCCTGTCACACTCCTATGCAACATGTGGACAAAGAAGGGGCTTTCCCTCTTGTATCAGATGAACTGCAGCCATTTAGACTTACACTGCTGACTGAAAGCTGGGCTGAGCTGTCTGCATATGTATTATACACTCTTTTTGTAATTTTGTTCTTGCAGATTATTGTGTGACATAAGACTGGTTGAACATTAACAGAACCTGGAATGTATTTTAATTGTGAAGCTCTGTCAGACATACTGATAATTGCATGTTCTATAATTAAAACTGTGTCAGCTTTTCTTTCTGAGTATGGCAAAAGCTGCTAGAGCACATCTGGAAAATATGCTATAAGCAAAGATATTTTAGCTCAGAGAATTTCACAATGCATGGGATATTTACCAGCATTTCTTTACAGAATACTAATCTGATTTATCAATACTTTTAATATAAAACTCTTAGATTTTTTAAATGATGTTTGCAAAGCTGGTTTTGAATTACCTTCACAGGTTGGCCATTCCAGTGCAGTTCAAGGCTAAATGCTGCACAACAGAAACATTGCTTTGCCACTATTTTTAGGTAGATGCCTACATAAGCCTTGTCTAATGCCCTGATATTATTTTCTTCACTGATTTCAGCCAAATATTTTCCCTTTTTTTGATTCTAAAGAGAAATTATTGTTTCATACTGGAATCATATTGAGAGGAAAATTGCTCTGTGCTTCTTGAGGCTTATGTTAACACTCTTCCGTGTTATCACCCTTGTCCCCCTACAATTATTGTAGTATTATTCAGGACCCTTTGAAGTCAGTGAGAGTGTTTACAAGGTAGGTCCTGGCCACTTGGAAATGAACGGCAATGTTTCTGTTTGTGACAGGAGCCCAAGCATTGTGGTTTCTGTGCTTTCCTCAGAACTGGGGTATAGGCATGGCACTAAAAAAGATTTTCTGATATGATTCATTAAAATGGAACAAGAAAGCATAAAACTTAAAAAAAACTTTAGAAACCTCTATCCATTAATTTATTTGCAATGTTGCTTATTTTGTTTATTTAGAAAAAAAAAATGCTAAAGATACAGAACACCAGAACCTTTATTAACAAGGTATTACTCTAATCAGGATCTTGCATTCTGACCTAAACCATCTCAAAATCAGCCAATCAACTTGCTTTCAAGATGATCGGGGAGATTTTGCAGCTAGAGAGCATTTGCCAACAGGTCCCCAAGTGACAAATAAGTTCTTCTTGATTTGAAGTAGGAGGCAGCTTTTTAATGACAAATAGCATTGTGTTGGAACAGCTTCACACCTGAATTTTAAATCATAAATGCTACGCTTGTTGTGCAGCTCAAGGCAAAATGCAGTTTCCCAACCAAGGGAGAAACTACAGCTGAAAAAATGAATGAGATAAAAAAGAAAAAATAATCTACAGCAGTGATACTGTAAAATAAAGCAGTAACATGGAATGTATTAGAGGTAATGTGAGAAATTTAATTCCAAATTATTGCCAGTTTAATCGATCTACAGGAAGTATTTTAATGGATTTAGTATGCTGTTCTGTTCTTCAGTTTTTAAACTTTTCCACTGAGCAGAAAACAAGTTTTTCCAATTATGAGGTTTAAAGTTGTAACAAATGGTTGCTCTGGGTTTCCTGGCTGTGAGATGCCAGCAGTAGAGGTGTGGCTGAGTCTCTTCCTTTTCTACCCAACACCTTCAAAGCCCATCCTTTGAATAGGTTTGTGTGTTGCTGCTCCACTCTTGTCCCAGTCTTTTTAGTTACAAAGGCTCTTTGCAAATGATACTCACCAGGTGATTTGACCCCCAGGCTCCGACTGCATGAAGAAAAGGTCATTAAAGATCGGCGACACCACCTCAAAACTTACCCGAACTGCTTCGTTGCCAAAGAGCTGATCGACTGGCTGATTGACCACAAAGAGGCCTCTGACAGAGAGACAGCCATTAAACTGGTGCAGAAATTACTGGATCACAGCATTATCCACCATGGTGAGTGCAATATCAGCTGCTAAAAAGTTCTAAGATAAATTTTATTGAGTACTTGTGATACAAAGGGAAATCCCACTCCTGCTCTTCAACCAAGTATAGGACAGGTAGGATCCTTTCCTCGCCAGAAATGGATCACCTCCTTTGGACTGTGCTGCTGTGCAAGGTCCCCTGTGCCCTGAAGGACATGAGAGGCTGGAGAGGTGTGAGTGACCCAAGGTAGCGGGGTAAGTTACTGGAGGCTGTGATGCTGCTCCCCTGCCTCCAGAGCAGCCCCAGCTGGATTGTGCCTCCCCTCTCCCTGCTGCCCTCACTTCCCTGCTCCTAAGAGCACAATTCTCCAGCTGAAAAATCCATCTGAAAAATCAGCCAGCAAAAAAAACCGATCATTTTTCTCACGTGGATTAGTTCCCTGGCCCTGTCCTTCACACCAGCTGCACAAACATTAGTGCTGGTACAGCTGCAAGAAGTTAGTGGTCCGGCTGTGCCCTGATTAATTTTCTCCTAAACTTGTTGTCTATTTGAGATCTGTTCCTTTCAGCTTCTTGAATAACAATTTATGCTGATGAAAAGGAGACTTCCAGTTCAATGGTAGCGTTTAGTTGCCTTTTGGGGCACAGAAAGGCTGGGAAGCACAAATGCAAAGAAGACCCAAGGCCTCGATTTCAAGCCTATAGTATTACCCATATCAAAAAGGCAAATGTACCATTTGTTTCTTTTTTAAGAGAAAACTGAGTGACTGCAAACAGACAAATGTTGACTTTATGCAGAGGTCATTGTATGTGCAGCAGTGCTGCTGCTATCTGCAGTACATTAACAACACCTTAATTAGAGTCAGAAATGCACACGCTGAATGACTGCCACTTCTACAGCTTCTACTTGGCTATTAAATGAAAATTCTGTGTAGTTATGGAAACTGGAATTCATGGTAGATAGTTAAAGAATAAAGTAATTATAGGGTATTCAAGTCTGACTACTTAATCCTCTGTTGAGAAAATGTCAGTGAAGAGTTGCGTGGATGCCTGAGTGACTTGATTTAATTGAGCAATAGAGGCTTTATTGCTGAATGCTTGTTTAAAACTCTTAACAACTTCAAAGTGTTTTCTGCCACAGAATCCAATTGCACATTGTAGCTTCCACACGAATTTCATATATATATGTGTATATATTACACACAAAAGAGACATTTCTTGAAATTTTCATGTATTGCACTCTAATAAAATAGTTTAGAAAGTGAGCTAGGGTAGGTAAATTCAGGGAGGTTCAATTAGGTTCTTCAGGATGCTCAGAGCACCCCTTCAGCTCCCCTGTCAAGTGAAAGAGTCTGCTTCTGCGGTGCAGAATGTACCCCATTTATATAGGCTGACAACTCTGTTATGAGCAGCTTCCTTGGGATAGCTTTCCCATCAGTTTATGCCCTTGATGGGGCTCTGTTCTGCATTTACAAGAGCCCATCATCAGCTGCTGTCTTACAAACCTAATTGGTTTTTTTTATTTAATTATTTTATGTTTCAGTCTGTGATGAGCATAAAGAATTCAAGGATGTCAAACTGTTCTACCGCTTCAGAAAAGATGACGGGACATTTCCACTGGACAATGAGGTGAAGGTGTTCATGAGAGGACAAAGACTGTATGAAAAGTATGTTGAAATCTATTCTGTAAAAGTAATTACTAAAGGATGATTTGTCATGGGAAAACGTAATCATAATTCCTATAGCATTAGTACATCAAAATGCATGGAGCAAGCAGCTACTTATCTGTGTAGACATCATATCTACAGCTTCATAAAGAGGTATGATTTTAAATCGTAACTGAAATTAATCTTTAGTGTTCCACTATACAAAGTTTCAACGTCGGAAAAGTTGTATTAAAAGTAGTTTAAAAAAAACAACAACTAGGAGCTTCTAATTATGACTTGAAACCGATTATTATGCCTAGATACTGAATATCGCACTGGATTACTTCCGTCAAATAACTAGGTAGCTTAACCATATTTCCTAATATATAATTAATGACATTTTTATTCAGGATATAGAGATTTTAACTTTCAAGCATAGAGAATAAAATGCCTGTTGGCATATGCTACAAATTATTGCAAAAGTTGTGATGTGTTATTTACCAAAAAGCTTGAAGTATTGCTCTAGACTGAATACCACCCACTCTCCTGCTTGCTTGGAGCAGAAGCCTGCAGCAGCCAGGAGAGATGCTGTGTTTTCTCACCGGAGAAGGTTTGTTTCCCTCTTGAAATAAAGCACTCAGGAAACTCCCAAGTTTAAAAGCTGATAATAAATATTATTTTCAAGGTTAGCTGCCTGCGAAGATCAGTTTGGTGAAAGAGCAATGAAACCAAAATATAAACAAATAGGTGTAAATGCCATTCCTTTTGCTGCACTTATCATATAATATTCCCGAGACACAGTGACTATGACTATTTAAAGTAAAAAAATAATAAATTGTATAAGATGTAAAAAAAAAAGCACTGCTGAAAAAAATCCTCTGTTCAATGCACTGGAACAGATGGATTGAATCAGCCTCCTCCAAAGTCTTCTGTTCCTTACTAAGCACAGCATTTGCTCCTTTAGACTCTGTAACATGCAATGCCTACAAGCCTGACCTGTACTATAAAAAGCTGATTAGACTGTCTACAGTGGGATTTTTTTTTCTGTAGTTCTATTTCAGTTCTTCCATGAGAAAAATAATTTTTCGTTGGTGAGACTGATTCCAGTCTTCTGCATGAAAGGAGCCATGACACAAAGAACTCTGTTCTACCAGCATCTGCTTACATCACCATTTCTCTGCATGGAGAACTATCCCCAAACCCATGTCTAATGTCCAGTTTGTCCAACACAGTACTAGCAGAAAAATGGTCCTAACTGAAGAGATTGTTCCCATCTTAGAAAAGGAGTTAATGCCAAAAGCAGCACCTGTATCTAAATATAGCAGCATCCTCATGAGGTGGCTGCTCCTAGGCAACGTAACTGACGGGTTCAGAAACTTTTAAAACCATCCCTGAGTGCTAAATATAGTATAGATTAAAAATACCTGGCATTTCAAAACCAGCTTCTGACAGTCAAAGTCAATCAAAATTCTTCATGGATCATTGGAAATATTTTGTATTTGTGGGAGATAAGAAGCCATATCTGGCCTATCTGGGCTTCACTTTGTTTATTTTAGCAAATCCAGTGTGCAGAGATTTCAGATTTTGTTTAGTTGCCTTGTCCGTGAACACTTACAACAACACCTTCACAGTTTCATTGGATACCTTTTTAAACTCAAAATCTAATCCTGAAAGCCAGACTACTACAGAAAGAGTTCTGCAATGAAATGTGTGGATGTCCGTTGTATAAGTTTGCTGATAGTGCTGAGAAAGAAAATATTAATTCAGTGCGATTAAAATAATTACTAAATGGCAAGAACTGGAGGAAAGTACTCATGCACAAACATGAAGTCACTTACCAGCATATTCAGCTCGTTTATCAAAATGCCTGTGGGCCTAATTGCCAGCGAAATGCAACTATACCAAAGGAAATCTGTCTGAATCCAACACATTTTGAAAATCTTTGTCTAATTTTGTAGATGTTGCTGACCTTCACTAGGCTTTGCTAGTTTTAGATAGACATTATAATACTATTTCTTCTTTTCTCCATTCTCTGCATTAGGGCTGGAGTACTGCTACGTTCAGAAGCAGTAATTTTTGCTTGCCAAAATTGCAGACATGTTACCCAATACCAGCCCATGCAGATTTATAGCCTCAATGGGTAAAATGAACAAAATGCTTTAGGAGGACCAGAAGGTTGTTGCAGGGCAAGAGGAATGGATGCATTAGACAGGTTCTCTGCATTCAGACAGTTGTTTTGGGAAAATGCCTTGTTCTCTGCCCTGGGATGTGGGAACATAAGGACTGTCCCAATGCTGAGGTGCTCCCTTTCCTGTCTTTCTTCTGCATGACAACAAAGCTCCTCGTAACCTGTATTATCCTTTCTTGTGGCATTACCACCTTCACCTGCAGTGGATGTCTTCAGCAGCTGTACCCACGTGATTAGAAGATTTTAAATCAGTCTCTGATTGTATTGTCCATTCATTTGCACTTAAAATCATAAATCAGTTCAGATTCCCTACACATCATTGCAAACTTTGCTAATCCTTTCTGTGAACATGTTTTGAGGTTCAAGTTTGTAACTAGACATGAAACCCACTGGATTTCCTACAGTCTTGTCTGAAGTTGTTGAATAGTTTCTTAGGTCTGAGATCAGTATCAGTTTTCAAGCTCTACACGACTGACCATATAGATTGAATGAGATAAACATGTTTCCTGTTCAACAAAACCCTCCCTGCAAATCTTAAATAAATCCAGTGCAGACATTTCATAGCTTAAAAAAAAAAAATAAAAAATTGTGCAGCCATCCTATTTTTATGTTTACAATTCTCAGTAGGTTTTGGTCAGGCACACAAGATGTTGGTTCTGGTGCAGTTTAGGATTTAGGAGCTATAAGTCATTTCATGATGCTGACATCAACTGAGATTTTTCAACCAGATTTCACAGTGAAAGAAGTCCAGATTTATGGTTTTAATTTCAGGAAATGTGTCAGATATTTTTGAGACTGCATTGTTCGAATCACTTTCATTTTAACTCATCAGTGGTTAAGTCACATTTATCCTCTGGTGCAGTTATTTTGATAAAACAAGATTAAAGATTTCTTCTGAAAGGAGTTTGAATTTCAGTGTTTGGCTAAATACATTCCAGTGTAGGATAACACCAGTTTTAGCAAGTACTATGTTTTGACGTGAATAGCCTCATGTGTTCTTGAAACAAGGGAAAAGTGGAGTAAGAGGCAGTTTCCAGCTCTGGCTAATGAAAGGCCAGGTTTTTGACTGATGTAAATTGGTATAGCTTTGTTTACAGCCATGGAGTTACAGTGATGTACTTCAGTGAGCAATGTAAGTCTATGGATTGCTGTGTCTGGGTTTGTTAAACTGGCAATTTGTCGTGTCTGTTTGCTCACAAGTCCGAATCCTTTGCAGTGCTATTCTGGGCACATGCAGAAGGGTGTGAAATGTCAAACTGAGTTTTTTTCCACTTGATAGTTTTCCAGATTTCTTTTATGTGTCTGTAAAGCTCTAAAAATTAGCATTGCTTTTTCAAGGACCTCTCTATCTGCAACTTCAGTGAGCTGGTCAACTAATTATAGACTCATCAAAGAACAATTAACATAATCCTAAGGATTTTTTATTTGGTGCCTGCAGAGCCTGGGTAACCAGTTCTGGATAACCATGCAGCAGATGGTACAAAAAGACACAAGCTTTGGGTTTGCATTTTTTTCTGGGAGGGAAAAAGCCTGGTGAACGAGACATTTTAGGGATAGTCTCTTGGAGTGTGTTAGTCCATATTAGATATGCTTAGTGGGGGACAAAACATTACCTTGCATGCAGATGCTTGTAAATCAAAATATTAAAAAAGACTAAAGTCTGCAAGGGTGCTGGAGTCAATAGCTTGACCTCTGTGGTTTGTACTCTTGCTTTTGACCTCATCCCTGACTTCAGCTAATTTTGACTTTCTTAGTTCTTACTCAACTCAGAGCTGCTGGCAATGACACATCAACATCTAAACGAGCAGCTCATTGTGCTGCCACTGACAAACAGCTGTGGCTGAGCAGCCTCTGCCAGGTTTGATGATCTGCTACCTTGTGGTCAGATCCAGTTCATTCAGGCTTCATGTTAGTGCTTGTTAAAATCAAGAGAAGAAATATTTCAGGTGAAATAGCAGATGCTGGATCTTGTCAAACCTATTCACTCTAATTTCAAATGAAACTTCTCTCTGTTTTCCTATGGCACAGATTTTTCTGATGCTTTCCAAAGGAGGTGAAGTTATATTCTTTAATCTCTGGACATGCTGGCAGTTTAAGAAGCAGATGGCCCATGTATGGATTTACATGAATTTCAATGCCTTTATCAGAAGGTCAAAGATTAAGCACTTCCAATATGCTTGTTGTACTTCAGTTGCGCCCTTAATTTCAAAATAGTTGGTGAAGGGAGGGGACCTATTAGTCTTACATGGAAAAAATAACCATTCCATTTTTGAGCTGTTACTCTGAGTGTCTTACCACTAGTCCTATTATTAGCCTATAATAAGTAAAATAGCTATGAAGAAAAATCAAACTGGTAACTAAGGATGCTATGGTGCTCAGTCTCCCAACAAAACAAAAGTGGAATTCTGTGTTAAAAGGAAACAATTCTCATTTTTTCTTTCAAAGTGTCTTCTCTTTCAAACTTTCAACCTGACTTTTGCATTAACAAAATATTGAGGCTTTTTATTTTTTTTTTAATACTGTTTGCACAGATAACTTGAATAGAGAAGAATTTCATTAGTATATCCTTCAGCTATGTACATGCCAATTGCTGGGGGATTTAGAGACATGTCATGGTGTTCCTCTGAACTGTGGTGTTACACAGAGCCAGCTGAGGTGCAGAGACTCTGAGCCTCAGATGTTAAAATGTGTTCAGGTGTGTAGCTCAGTGACTGCAGCTGCACGTAAATGTTGGACACGCAATATTTATCAGCCACCCAAACCACAGAACTACTTTTTTTCCTTCTCTTGAATTTTTCTGCAGCTGTTTCAGAGCTTATGGGGAGAGTTTTCAAATTCACATAAATGACTTCAGGGCATAGTCCTGCTAAGTGTAAATATTAATTAGGAAGCTTTGAACACATTAGTCACATTCTGGTGCTTTTAAGATAATTTTTTTTCAAAGCTGATTATACAGTAACTTTTAGAGAACCTAAAGGACTAACTGGGGGACATGAGAAACTTAAAAATTTAATTTTCTTTTAGGCGAAAACACAAGAAAACAATGACTCCACACAGGGATATAAAGCCTAAACTTTTTGACTAAGCAGTTATAGTTCACTTCCTAAGTTTAAATTGACAGCTTGAGGAAAGATTTAGTAAGTCAGTGAAAACTTCGTACATGTTTGCTCAGTATCAGTGAGACTTGCCAGGATACATCTTAAATTGCTGTTTTGAAGAATTATTTTCCTTACCAATTTTTTCGCCCCACAATACCAGGCTGATGAGTTCTGAAAACACCCTTCTGCAAGCCAGGGAAGAGGAAGGAGTCAAGTATGAACGGACATTTGTAGCATCAGAATTCCTTGACTGGCTGATCCAGGAAGGAGAGGCCACGACACGGACTGAAGCAGAGCAGCTTGGCCGCAGGCTTTTGGAGCATGGGATTATACAGCATGGTGAGAAATTTACTGCCAAGTAGTAAAAGCTACACTTACAGTAACATTTTCTTCTGGTCAAATCAAGTGGAGAGCCCCTTGTCTTCTTGTTCATAGTATGCTTAAGTCCTAAATGATTTCAGATAGGAGTCTAGGTAACTTTATTTAGTAAAAGGGTGGATTTTTTGAAAGCTTGTTGTATTAATTCTGAAAATTCTGCCTCAAATGTAGAATACAGCTAGAATTTCAGATTTTTTTTTTCCCTCTTGGTCACATGGCAGAGTTATTCTAGTATGTTTGTGCAAGAAAGAGGATATCTTTTAGTTGAAATGTTATTGTATTTGCCCTGCCCATCCTGCAACTTCTTTGAGGCAGGAATCAAATATTTCTTCGTGGTCCAGCACAATGTGTCTGGCAGATGCATCTTCCTCAAGGAGCTCCTTCTGTTAAGGGTGGAGGAGACAGTTTTCTCTCCATAATGCCCCAAGGGTGAAGATATGAACACCCCTGACACTAAACCCCATTTTACATGTTGCCATCATCTGCTCTCAGTGAAAGTTGCCCTGCTGTGACTGGGCATTTCCCACCATACATGTGTTGCACAAGTGCCTCTGGGAGCAATGAAGGGGTACCAGGAGATGACAGAACAAGCTGGCAGAAGCTACATTGTTTAGTGCCCAATGGGAAAGTAATCAGATCATGGTGTACTGAGTGTTGTCACATCAAGCCTAATTCTGACAGAGAACAGAAAATTGACAATATTAACAGGTTGTTAGTATAAAAGGTGCTAGGTTGGCTAGGTTGCTTGTTACTTTGTGACAAAACCTAGTTTCAATGAATAGAGAAAAATGGGCATGTAAGTGACGTGTACCGTTCTGTCATGGTTGTAATCACGCTCACATTATCTTTAACTTGCAATTATTCGGAGCTGCTTCTGAATATTTACAGTAATCGGCTTCCAGTTCTATAATTACTCCTGTGCTTCCTATGATTTATAGGGTGCCAACTGCTTGGAGCTTGATGGACAGGAAAGGTATGCCACCCCTCCTCTTTACAGCAGCAATGATTTCATTCCTATTTTTACCTGAGCATTTTCTGTGTATTACATATGTGGTAAACTTTCCTTAAAAAAAAACCAACAAACCAAACACCAAAACCCACAAACAAACAAAACCAAAGAGAAAAGTGAGATTTACGCTAATATTTATATTTTTGCAGAGGAAATAAAGTCAGGACTTAACATTTGGTGCAAAGCTGGGTTTACTTTGTTACTGATATCTTTGGCAGTTCTTCAGATTTATCCCCTGCCCATCCTCTTCTAGTAGTAAAGAGCATGTGCGAAACATGCTGTTAGAGGGAGATTTGAAACTGATGAAGTAAAGGCAGAGCTCTGGGAATGGGTTGATTGCTGAGGAAGTGGCCTTTTCACTTGTCAATAGCAGGTTATTACTCTAAGGCACTGTCATTTTCCTCACTCAGCCTTTATTGGGACTAAGGTAACTCAATGGGGGTTTTCATACTGATATGAGGGGGAAGCTGGAAGTAAAGTAAAATCGAGTTATGTCCTTGAGATTTATCTTTATGAGTGGACATGCTTTGTGCACACTCCTAAAGAGGAGATTTCATTCTTCTCTGGATTGCATGCAACAATTTGTCTAGATAGTGTTAGGAATATTGATGAAAGTACTAGCAGAATTAATACAGAGCTGGTTTGGGGTTCGCCTTAGCAACTGGATATCATCTGTGTGTTTTGAAAGTTCATGTAATGCTGGCTTCCTCTAAAAAGGGAGCTCGAAATGAAAACTCCCAGTACAGAATTGGGCATATAAACTGTGAAAAGGCAGGAGTGGTATTCTCTCCCCAATACTCTCCCACCCATCTTACTGAGTTCTAGATCCAATTTAAAAACATGACAGATATCTTTCTGTCTCTTAATACAGTAAATTGATTTCACCATACTATGCTTCCTTTGTTTTGTCTCTCATCAGTAGTACCAAAATGTTACTCGATACTAATTGGCATCCTCGTTGGCAGAACCGGCAGAAAGATTCTTGACTGAACAGGAGTGGAGAATAAAACATTTCCTGCCCTAAAGGCAATCTTTTTCTAGTGGTATTGTTTGATATCTACAATATGGAATAAAAAAAAGCTTGCTGTATTATTCTTATGAAGTATTTATTACCCTACCTAATGCAATGGAAAGTAATAGAAATAGTTGCATCAAATTGCCAATCTCAACAGTAATTATGAATTATGAATTATGAAACAACTGAATTATGCAATTTATTTTTACTGATGCTGACTTTCATTTCAATTACTCAGAGAAGCTGTATTCTGCAGTTGAGGCACTGTATTCAAAACAGCTTCCTGACACATTTATCTTCACTTTAATTGGTCAGACACAAACCACGTTTCACACAGGAAACAAACACTGATGCTAATTTTAAAAAGGAAAACAGTGAATTAAGAGGAATTGTATAAACACTGTAAAAGTATAAAATGTTTCAGTTTAAAAATAATCTTCCTGATCTCTTTGGGCCTATGTAACTACACATATTTCTCCTGCCATATATGAAAACGGTGAAATGTGCTGAAGTGCTGAATTGCTTCCTTCCAAAATCCCACTGACTCACACAAATCATAACCCACAAACCACCGCTTTTGCAAATAGGGCTCAGATGTCCTTTCCTATGGACCCCCAGGTAATATGGAATAAAAAAACATTAAGTACCAGGGAACTATGCACTGTACATTTCTTGAAGGCTCGTGTTGGCAGTGTAATTGCCAGTATTTTACCCTGCCTTTGTGAACACTGATGGCCTTCATCCAGAATATAGGAATAAAGGCTGTGGGAAGTATTTTACACAAGGTGATGAACATAAGGGCAGGGACAAAAGGTGCACAGAACACATTTCTCAGCTGTAGAAAAGCCCATTTTAGTATGGTGAGATATGTAGAACTTGGTAATATTAACAGATAAAACTTTCTCCCAGGAGACTGAATCTGTCTTAGTTCTTCATATGGAAATGGTGGGACAGATTAGCTACTGTGATCAAAATTCACAGGCAGCAAGAGGAGAAGGAAGTTCTCTCCAAGCTCCAGGGTATATCAGATGAAGCACGGGTGGGCTGGGAGCAGGCAGAGGTCAGCTTGGAGCTGACCCATCAGAGCCCATTCTAAGTCTGGAAAACAGAGATACTGATGTCCAAGGATGAAAGAGGGCATCCTCAGAGATGTTTTTGAAATAATTTTTGACTCACACTTGCTTGTGGTGTTTGCTGTAGAACTTATCCTGCAATTGCAGCCCCAGCAGCAAAGCACCACTGACGTGACAGACTGAATACTCCTGTCCTCCTCCTCCAAGGGCTCCTTGGAAGCTTGGTGGATAGAGAAAGATCCACCTGCCTTGCACAAATTTTTATAGTCCAGAATCTCGAGTGATAAATACTTTCACTTTTAAAAAGTGGTTAATACTGTTAAGAGAAACCTATGCTTTCTTAGGATAGCACCTGCATCTTGCAGGATGAATACTTGCATTTCCTCTGTGGCAGCGACCAAATCATATCAGATTTAGAAATACTTTTCAATATGTTGTGGAGTATAAACACACAGTGATTTCCTTGTACTGCAGATCTTATGGCATGTTCCACTGGTTGGGCCTGTGAGAAATGCGGGTCTGAGCAGCAGCACTCACCTTCCCATGCTAGATCACATTCTGGCTCTTTTGCTTTGCTGTTTCCCAAACTGCTGCTGACGCTCAAGTCCATGTGCTTGGTGGTGTTTCCCTCCTGACACCTTCCCTATACAGTGATCACAGCATGGTTCAGCATGAAGTTTTTTGCATAGCTGTTCACTCTGCTCCAGGGGGTTGGGATGCAGACTACCAGACTCAGACCAGCAGAATAAATGTCATGAGTTCTTGAAAGGCTTTGCTTTCCTGAAAAGCTTCAGAGATGAGAGGCTAGCAGCTACCTTTGACATATGTGGTCCACCTAGACTTCAGTAAAGCCTTCGACAGTGTTTCCCACAGCACTCTCCCGGAGAAACTGTGTTACCACTGTGTGAGTGTGTGCACTTTCTAGTGGGTAAAAAAATTGGATGGACAAGCCCAGAGTGTTCCCCAAGGCTCAGTGTTGGGGCCAGTCCTGTTTAATATCTATCAGTAATCTGGATGAGGGTATCAAAGGCAGCATCAGCGAGTTCACTGACATTAAGTTGGTTGGGAGTGTTGATCTGATGGAGGGTAGGAAGACTCTGCAAAGGGATCTGGACAGGCTGTATCAATGGGCTGAGGCCAGTGGTATGAAGTTCAACAAGGCCAAGTGCCAGGTCCTGCACTTGGGTCACAGCAACCCCAGGCAGTGCTACAGGCGAGGGAACAGCAGCTGGAAAGCTGCCCAGGGAAAAGCACCTGTGGGTGCTGGTCAAGGGCGACTGAACATGAGCCAGCAGTGTGCCCAGGCGGCCAAGAATGCCAATGGCATCGTGACTTGTATCAGAAATAGCACGACCAGTAGGACCTGAGCAATGGTGAAGCCGCATCTCAAATCATGTGTTCAGTTCCAGATGGGTATTGAGGTGCTGAAGTGTGTTTAAAAAAGGGCAACAGAGCTGGTGAAGGGTCTGAAGCACAAGTCTGATGAGGGAGCTTGGACTGTTCAGCCTGGAGGCTTAGGGGGCACCTTATAACTCTCTACAACTGCCTGAAAGGAGGTTGTAGCCAGGTGGGGGTTGGCCTGTTCTCCCAGATAGCAAGCGACAGGGCGAGAGGAAAAGGCCTGAGATTGCACCTGGGGAAGTTTAGGTTGAGTATTGGGAAAAATTTCTTCACATAAAGTGGTGGAGTCACCATCCCTGGAGGTATTTAAAAGATGTGTAGATGTCACACTTAGGGAATGGTTTAGTGGTGGACTTGGCAGTGCTGAGTTGATGGTTGAGCTTGTTGATCTTAGAGGTCTTTTCCAATCTAAAGGATTATATGATTTTATCAGTGCTAGGATTTCATGATGGTAGTATGAGATATTGGATGTGAATGTCACTGAATTATTGCTATGGGTTGGAACCAACTCACTGTGTATGTGTATGTGGGGAAGGACTGGGCCTACATCTGCAGGTACCTAGTAAGGCCTGCCTTACCACATAAGGCCTGCTGAGAGCACATGGCATCACTGAAGGCCGTGTAGCCAGGCTGCCAGTCAAGGCAGAGCTGCCTGGTAGCCTGCTCACACCACACCCCTGCAGCTGTGACTGGCTACAGCACATCTCACTCTGGCCTGGAAGTCAGTGACCGCATATCTTGCCTAGGAGGGAAAACTAATCTGTATAAATACATGAGACTCCACCTGAGCTCTCTCTCTCTTCTCTCCCACAACCTGAACCATGTGAACCATCAGATCTTGTTGGTAACCGGTTTTCCTTTTCTTGCTCTCTTTTTTCTCTTGCTGCCTGTACCATGTGACTCATCGAATCCTGTCAGTAACCATTTTTCCTTTCCTTTCTCACCTCTCCTTCTTCTCTCATTCTTTACCTTTTTAATCTGTTTTCTTCTCTTACTTTTTTCTGTCTCTTGTGGGTAACTTAAAGCCAATGGATTGTGTTTTATTAAAGCTGGTATATTGATTACTTGCAATAGATGTTTTCTGTGGAATGGGTCTTTGTGCTGAGTGTTTTAGTGAAATATTTTTTCTTGGTTATATTTTACTCCTGTAAAACCTTTTGCCAAAATATCTTATTTTTCTCACTGGGTTAAAAGAATTTCTTTTAGAGAAGAGTGTGTGACTCTTTCTCCGGATGCAAATTTGAGGTTATAATGAACCCAGAGGCTTTTAAAAAGTCGTAAATAAAATGTAACCATTCTGGGCAGTTTATGGCTTAAAATCTGGAGTGTAACCAGTAGTAAATATGCAGTAAGATGTTTTTGGCATGATATCAGTATCTTCTGCCCTCACCCTCCTCTAAAAGATCTCGAGTTTATAAGTTTTATTGAGTTAATTGCACTTGACCAGACCTGTTCAATGCAGACACATGTTCTGCTGGCTTAGCACAGAAGCAGGTGCTTAATCTTTTATCAGCAAATTACTTTCAGAGATGAAAACATACACTTTGTAGTGACTTAGCAAGAACAGTAAATATTGACACATGCTATCTCCCTGTCTCTGCAGAGAAGTCTTATACATATATTTAATTTTCCCTATTGTTTGCAAGAACTCTGTACCTTTATATAGCAACATTTCCTTTATGAAGATGATCAGTGCATTTAGTTCTAAGTATCAAGACATATGATGCAGTTGAAAGTTTGTTATAATTAGAAAGTAGATGAAATATCTAATGAAGTATTATTTCTCTTGCTTTTGTCAAGAAGTTTTCTCTTTTCTGTAATTGCTGTAAATAATGAACTATGCGCTGTGATATTTACCTTAGATGTCCAACTGCTGATACATCATACTTTTTAAGTAAAAACTTGCCATATATATGAAATAGCACTTCTTCCTTAATTCAAGATTTCTCTTTGGAACCCCCTTCTTGGAAATGCTAACTGCATGTGAAAATTTATAAGTATCATTGAACCATACCATAAATCCTTGACTTAATTTGTCATAGGTTTTCTCCTCCAAAATTAACATATTTTTTTTTAATGTAGTTTTTCTAGTTGATCTAACACCTGGAACATATCAATGTTGGATATATCCAAGATTTAATTATGCTGCAAATTACAAAAGATCACATTTTTACAGTTGATGCCTTGATTTATCTCAGTAAATCACAAGCCTTCAGTTAGTCTTTGAAGTCCTGCAACACAGCTTTGTTTTTATTATATGCCCAGTTCCCCCTGTGCTGACACCATGCAGAATCACTCAGTTGTTTGTGTGGCAGTTCTTCCCTGGCAGTTCCCAGACGTAAGAACAATAACCTCACCCACAGTAATTCAGCTGCTTGTGCTAAATATGGAGACCACTTTGCCTATTTTTCATGATTGTACCCTTGTAGGAAAGTCAAAGAATAAGAACTTCATATGTAATTTTATAATCTCCCAGCTTCTTCGCCTGTCAGCTTCTCATTGTGCTCTTCTTGCAGTTGTCTTTATCTACAGCAGGAATGGGTTTTGTTTCTGAAAGAGCCACATGCTCTGTGTTTTATGTAAATAACATATGAAGACTTCTCTTCCTATTAACTACTGAATTCTATTTTTCTGACAGAGAATGGGTTTCAGTTTTTAACAGCTGCAACAAAAAAAAGATACCCAGATGGGCCTTTTCATCTTCTGCTTCCCTTGCCACAGACTGTACTTTCCATACTTTATTTGGAAGCAAAGAAAAGCAGTTGGCTATGTTCTGTAAACTTGCTAAATTAAAGATGATAAATTCTCATATACAAACTGAAAAGACTGCTGAAATGCATGTGATTCAATGCTGGATTTTCATGCTAGAGTAGGTAATGTGTATTTGAAAATAGACCACAAATAGGTGGCAAACTGACTGGAAAGACAAAATGTATATAGAAACACATATCTACATAACTATTTTAAGGCAGCCAAACTAAACTGTTAATGCACTGAGCAGAACATACCACTTTAATAAGGGTGGGATACTCTGAATTTCAGTTCCCAAGGAACTTTTCACAGTTTTCTATTTTAATCGTGATGCTTTAAAGACATTACAAAAGTTGTCTGGACTTTTTTGCACTATGTGAATATACCACAGTTCATTGAAACAGCTCAGAGAACATGGTTCCCTAATTATAGCACAACGTTTTTTTTCTGGGCCCACTTACAGTTCGAGGACGTACTCATTTCTGGACATGCTTACTGACTTCACCCTTACTAGGATGAGCTGGAACATCTCTCTGGATTTTGTATTTCAGGGCCAGAATCTGCTTTGCAGTTTTGTATAAGAGTATTGGTGGAAACAAAAATAGTTCAGGCTTAGATCCATTGTCAGTTCAAAATGAATTCCTTGCAATCCAAATGAAAAAACATACGATTTAGTACAGCTACACTGCTGAAAGTTTAACACGCCAGTTGAATACATTCACAGGTGGGCTTCTCTACAGTCTGCGTAGCACATAAACATTCATAAAAGGTGGAAATGCAAGTGTTGTGTTCATATGGTGCTGGGAATCCAAGACCCAGGGCCCTGTGCTCACTGAACATCTGTATTCTCTCTCCCTGGATTTGTGGGAGCTCCAAGCAGGTGGAATTCATCAGTGTGTAAAAGGAAACTCATCTGAATAGGTGCCATTATTAAAATGCATTTGCTGTGCCAGATTAGCAGAAAAACAGGAAGGCTTTGAGAGGAGTAGGAAAAGCATTGTCCAGTGGCAAATAAAGTGCCAGTGACTCTCCTCCAGCCACATGTGTGGCTGGGCAAGGCAGGAGTGGGAGGATTATGTGGCAGAGGTGGGGATGTGGAGCCAGGTCAGGGCTGGCTGAAAGCCACGCAGTCACCCTGGCAGGTCTTGGCAACTGGTAAGTGTTTTCCAAGCCCCTGGACTCCCTACCACTCTGTGGAAGCCAAAGTGGACACACACTTCCACTGTTTCTCTGGCAAGGGACCAAAACTGGGCAGGCCAAAGGCCTGAGGCATAGAAGAGACTCAGGCTCAGCAAAGGCTGAGCAAACTGTGCTATCCATGGAGAGAGGCTTTTTTTAAAGGAACTAGTATTTTATAGTGTTGATTTGTTTCCTTCCCTTTTAAACACTAGTTCTGCTTTAGAGAGGGGAGCGAGGAAGCAAAATGACATGGAACAGGAGCCAAACCCTTCCCTGGGCAACTTTGGGTTCTGGTGGGAGCAGCCCAAGCAATGCCCTCATTCAGATAACCCAGCAGCCTCCGTAAGTCCTTGCAGCCCTCCAGTGTATGTCTCATAATCTTCCATTTCTTTCTGGTAGGACATCAACTCTTTTGGGGCAATATCCTGACACTCCAGAGGTCAAAACTGGTATGGTCATCTGTGACTTGCTATGTGAAAGTGCAGACTATGGCACCCAGTAGTCGTGAAAGTCCAAAATAATCTCCTGCAGCTTCAAACTGGGTTTCACATAATAGAGGAAACTACCTCATTAAAAGGATAAAGTGTTCTTCTGAATAGACTGGGTCTGCTGCCTTGTGGAGCAAGAGGCTTGGAAATGTGTTGTGCACTGCTGGAAGGAGTTCAGTGCTGCTTTTGTCTTTAAATGGGGAAAGATATGACATATCCTTGCTGAAAACTCGATACAGTCTGCTTATGCTTTTATAACCTCTTCCTCTTAACCCCAGCACAAGCACACTCTCACACAAACAAACAGGCACACACTTCAACGTGTCCTCTGCTCTCTCGAGAAAAGCTGCTCATCTGGCTCCTTGGGGAACTTTGATCTCCTTCCCACTGCTCCCTTGACATGGAACAGCCTTTCCCTGGCTCCAGCCACAAGCTTGCTTGGTGACAGCGTTGTTTCTGGGGACGTGCAGAGCAGCTGGAGTGCATCACTGGATGTGGCCTACTGGGGACTGCAGCTTTCAGCTGGTAGAAAGCATTAATCACCGTGGTGGAGATGTACACAGATTATCAGCGCTAAAAGTCATGGGGAATTGAAGTGGTGGGAGGGATTTAGGGGAAAAGCCAGTTATGAAAATGGCCTGATTTTTAAGGCATGAGTCATACCATTTATTAAAATAGGCTTTTGTACTTTCTAAAGCCTCCTCAGTTCTATGAAATCAATGTAAAGCTAATATTTCTATCTCTGCTGTGCCTCAACCTCCTTGAAAAAGTGGAAAAGAAAAGGCTGTTTGAGCTACAAGCAGATCCTGGGATTTTATGACAGAATCAGAAGCTGAAAGAAGATTTGCATGGATGTTGCTATTTATATTTTATGTATCTGAACAGAAACTGTGAAGCAGCCGGGCACAAGAGGCACCAAAGCTGCAACATTAAGTGCTCCCGATCAGAGAAAATCCAAAATAAATATTGTGATTTTTCTCGTCTTAACAATAATGTACATAGGGAATGACCAGATAAAATCCTTGCCAATGAAATTTTCAAACTCTAGGGACAGATGAGACAGTAAACTCTATTAATTAAATGGTCATTACCCCAAAAGAGATGTATTTTGGTGTAATTAATGGTATAACTAGAAGGCAATACAACCTGGAAATGAGAATACAGGTTCTACTTGTTGCTGTGAGGCAGTGCTGTGCAGGAAAAGAGGATATACAAAACACAAATTTTTCCCATTTTATGCTATGTATGCATTACAGTTGTAGTAACTGTGAGCCTGAGATGTACAAAAAGGACAACAGCAAGTAATAGAAGGGGAGTGAGGTTGTAACTGTGGGCATGCTGTTCTGGTAAGTGGATTTTTAGGAAAGATAAATTTTGAAGAGGAATCGAGGGCTAAAGAAAGGACAGAATTTAAGGACTGTTATTTATTCAGTTGATAAAAAATATGTTTGAGAGTTGGCTTCATGTCTTCACAGACTTCTTTGCAAATATTTATGACCAGATCTTATGTAACTTTTTGGTGAAGGTGTGACAAAATCCAGGAATTAACAGCTAAGTTGAACAAATTCAGCCTTGAGTAAAATCATTATTGCCTAGCAGGGAAAGTAACTAAAGGCTTGAAGCTCATAAGGGGAAAGTGGTCATTACATAAGGTACAAGTAAACTAAACTTTTTGTAAGATTTAAAGATATTTTTTTAGCTCTTGTTTCTGGGAAAAATTTTGTGGTCTGTGTGGTGGTCTGTGACAGCACCCGAAAAGTTTGATATCAATGACTGTGAGTTATTGTTGGTGCATTTCTCTCCAGGACCATAAATGCTCCTGTGCACTTTTATGATTTTGGAAGTTGCCAGTCACCACAGTTTTACTTTACTCTCCTTGGTACATTTGTTTCTATTACATAAGGGTGCACATTGTAACATGGACATGTTGCCACATGAACAGTGGTGAATTAAACTGGAACAAGAAACATGAAGTCACCCCACCTTGCTCTTTGCATCACCCTCATAATGTACAAATACAGGTCCTGACACTGGTCAGCTGTGGCCTGAGTGTTTAAGACAAATTGAAATGTGTGCCTGTTTGTTTTTCTATGAAGAGCAGTGAACTAATTCAGGAGTAGTTATGTCAATCCTTATCTGGGGGCAGCAGCTTCCAGGAGAGGTACAGATACCTGGAGCAAGAGCCTTGTCAACTGCCGCAAGTTTATCCGCTACTGCCTCTGAGTCAACACCCAGAGGTAGCAACCTCTAAAGCACCTTTAAACAACCCCTCTTGAGCAAGTCTGTGCAACCCTCTCAGCATTCTGTCATCAGTTTGGAAAAGTTTTTCACTCCCACTCTTATCTGCTGCTTGCAGCAAAACACAGGCTGCTGAAGCAGTTTAGCTGAGCACCCGTGCCTGCATCTTCATCTCTCACCTGGCAACTACCTAGTGTAACAAAATCAATCTTCTTTGTGTGCTCTGCTTTGGGCACTCACATAGTTGTGAGTTATCAAGGACAAGGGCATGTGCAGCTTTTCCTGGCTCCTGCTGAAAGTCAGCTACTGCACCTGAGGACAGCGTGTATGTCTGCTGCCCCCTCCTCAACCCATGGTCTGGAAATCCCTTTTTCCATACCCTTCCATATACACTCATCCTTAGTCAAAATCACAGCCTGGACATTTCATTACAAATCAAGAATAAGTAAGTCAGGTGACTAAAAAAAAAAAAACAACCCAAGGGGCACAGTAATAATTTTGGTGAGAGATTTTATTTGATGACATATGCAGAAGGAGGCTGTTTGAGCTACACTACTCCTGTTTATATTTTTAGCTGCTTCTTTTATATGCAAAAAGTTACATGGTGCTACAAAAGCATTATTTGCTCAAACTAAGGATGCTGTATCACTCTCACATGAAATGTGAACTATCCTTAGAAATGAGGAATTAAACTATGAAAGTCAATGAACATTCCAGATTCTGTACTAAGGCTACTTATCATAAGCATTCTGGCTGCAAACCCTTTGCTGTGTAAAGCGTATAAAAATATTCTCCAACACACAGTTATTGGTCTTACCTCTTCCACTTGCATTCATTTATTGTATGAATTTATTGTATGTAACCCTAAAAATTTAGCCTTTCTTGGACTAAAATAGATGCAACAGGGATTAATTACTTCAATGGAAAACTTAAGCTTTGTTATTTTAAGTATATAAATATTACAATATTTCAGTCAAAACAAGTGTTGTTATTCTAAAATATGTTCAGTATCTTGACATAAAAATGTTTATGTTATCTAGTTCATGGTCAGTAATTCCTGAATTTCAGAATGTTTTGTGGTGTCTGCAGCACGACTGTGTGTTGATCTCTGATTATCATAATTTCTGAGGACCGTCAGAGCACTTCAGTTAATGACACAAACAACAGAATAATTTTAGTTAAAAACCATAGTGTCATAATATTTAACTTGAATCAGAAACCATACTGATATTTCTTACACTGCAAATGGCTGGCCACAGTAATTCTTTCATTTAATATTATGAATTGCAGTAGTACTGAATAAGTAGAATTTGCCTGCTTAAGATTAGGATGGCCTCAAAAAAATGTTTTTTGGTATTTAAATTCGGTTATCCTAATGATGTGATAGGATATTGCTAGATTTTGCTACTTGTACTTATTATGTCAGTGATCTTAAAACGAGACTGGTAGCTGTGAACACCTACGTACTAACTCTGCCTCTGCTAGCAAATCCTTTTGGGGATGTAGGCAAACCTCCAAATCTCTCCTCTGCTATTTCCCTTCTTCAAAAATAGTGACTGTTAGTAAGCATTGTTTAATGGTATTGCATAATGTACGTACCCAAAACAGGGAGCACAGCAGCAGCGTGTGACTGCAATAATTAACGTGTCAGGACACAGTAATGAATTGCTTCCAATGCTAAATTGGACCTAGCAAAGCCATTTTGCTTATGGAGGATGCATGTGGCTGATCTGGGGACACAACAGTTTCAGCACCAAAGTGAAGCAGACAAAAGCCAAGTGGCACTGGCTCTTCCAAAGATCTTTGATGGAACCACAAAATCTAGGTGACAAGAGTCTTTTGTGTAGATGGTACTTGAGAAATCACAGCTTGGCTGACTGGCATGACCTTTCTATTTTCTTAGTGAAAAAACGTAGCATTTCAGAACCCTAAGGGATGACTTACAGCCTATGCCATGCTGCAGGACTCTGGGGTAGATGGTCTGTGTGGCAGTTTGGGCACAAGCATGTGCAGTTCAGAAAGTTCCTGTGTCCTGATTATTCCTTATGTACCAGAGGCAGAAGTCCATTTGTACAGACAGTGATCCAGACAGGCAAGAGACATGCTTCTTTGCAAGGTTATCTGACCTCATAAGGCAGTTTCTGCATCCACATGGAAGACTGGAGCCTTCCTTATTGACTTGGCATCTCTGGAGAATGTGACTGGATTTTTTCCTCTTTGAGATTATTTCTTCAGCTCGTAGGCACCAAATGACATTCTGGCAGTTTGTGTCTAAATGCAGCCTGTTTTGCAAGGTTGTCATGTGTGTGGTGTCGTTCTGTGGAGCCCATGGAGAGCAATGTGAGACACAGGGAGATGTTAAGAAGGAATGAGAGCAAGAAAGACTGTGTTGGGGATGAGGATGAAAGGAAACCAAATCAGTAGGGTTGCAGGCTCTGAGTCCTGTGTAGCACCTTGGACTGTGCTGCTTTTGGACCTCATGTGTTGGGCAGAGGTTCAGTAGAGAGAACTGAGTAAAGAGAGAGTAAAGAGTAAGTTCAGTATCTGCAGTAGGAGACCAGATGAGTAAATCATGTACTCATAGGCTTGACTGACCTCAGTGCATACCTGTGTTGTTTACACTGTACATACAGTTACCTATAGCCCACCAGTTCTTATGGTTCAGTATTGGATGAAATGCAATTTATAACCTGTGTTAATCCAAAATCTAGATCTTCATGGAAAAGGTCAACTGTAGGAAATGATTTCTGTGTAACGTGATCTCAGAAGCTATGTGAAGATGGAGAAAATGCTGCCCAAACACCTACTGCAGCTATTTAAGATGCTGAAGTACTAGTGCAGGGAGTTCTCCAGAGGGCTTTCCTGGGGTCAGACCCTGCAGGAGTCAGAGCACTTTTGGGACCTGGCACAGAGCTCCATCCACAACTGCTGTGTTTTATATTGCTATGAAGGTGCAGCATCAGTGGCAGCGAACACGCAGACATTATGGCGATGCTGCACTCTGTGGGTCTGCTCGGCGTTCTTGCTCTGACATCGGCAGCCTGGGATTTACTCTCAGTGCCAAAACAGGTTGCAATTAAGACTTTTGTTCATTATGTAAGAAATGACTTTTGGCCAGGTGCCTGTTCCTGAACCTCGTGTATCCGTGTGAAGGGGGGAAGTGGCCTGCAGGAAATGTCTGGGACATGATGTCTGTGGTGAACAAGACAAGAGGAAATACACAGGTCTTGATTTTTTGCCGCCCTATAGCTTTGAACAAGATAGTTTGAAAGAGCTCCCAGGAGCTGCCTTATACTGATGAATTTACACAAAAATCAACATAAAGTGCTAAGTTTGGTGTTTATTGACGAGTAGCAGCAAACAGCACACAGAGAAAGCATATGTGGGAGTGGACCGTTATTCAGCTGGTCATGGGGAGATAAAGTAGTTCTATTTCCACTTGACAATAAGAAGTGTGTATCATTAATCAAGGTAGTGTAAAAGATTCCTCTCAGCACTGGCCACTACAAATCCTACTTTGTTGTTGTTGCTATAAAAGTGTGTATATTGAAGCCACCTGTGTGAAGCTCCCCACCTTCCTCCTCTTTCTGAGTCTGCAGAGGGGAAGAGGAGAGCTATTGAGTGTTGCTTCCTTACAGCAAGGCCTATAGTGCACATGTTGCAAATAGATATGCTCTGATTTCAATCCTACTAGGCATACACTTTGTATCCATTTCTTTTCTTAGTGTCCAACAAGCACCATTTCATGGACAGCAACTTGCTCTATCAGTGCAGAATGAACTTTCGCCGGCGGCGGCGATTAATGGAGCTCCTCACTGAGAAATCCCGCTTGATGCCTGAAAGCCATGACAGCCCCTTCTGCCTGCGCAAACAGAACCACGACAACAGAATAGGATGGCCTCTTCTCTCAGGTGATTGCTGTCACTGTTCGAAAAAAAGAACAGGGCTGGTATTATGTGTCCCTGTTCATAGGGATCGTCCATTCCCCCAGTTCACCAAATCTTTAACCCCCTGGGGTATATCTGTATCAATAGCATTTCAGATGCTGATCAAAATTTGGTGTCCATGAACAGCCAGAACTGGGTAAAATCCCCTAAGCCCAAAGTAATTTGTTATACATTCTGTGTGGAGTTTTCAAGAAGAATTAAAGTGAGGGGAAGGGGCCCTGCAGCGTTATGTACAGCAATATGTAGTAAGAACTGAAAGAAGTAAAACTCAGTTCCCTACATGGCAATGCCTCTTAGAAGGCACTGCAATAGGAGCAGTTCAGCCATCCCGTTAGCTACAGCATTACCCTCATGAAGTGATTTTTTCTAACTATGTAGGACACACTAGCTCTTCCCAGTGCTGCCAGTGAAAGCATGTATTGTTGCTGTTGTTTCAGAGAAACCAGGGAAATGGTTTAATAACTGATACCAATTCCCTTTCCCTCTGTATTTTCTCTCTGTTTGTAGTGAGTCCAACCAAGGAGATAAAGATTGTGTCAGCAGTGCGAAGGAGCAGCATGAGCAGCTGTGGCAGCAGCGGGTACTTCAGCAGCAGCCCAACGCTCAGCAGCAGTCCCCCCGTGCTCTGCAACCCCAAATCTGGTGAGCACCAGGATCACTTACAATGCACAGGAGCCAGGGTGCAGACATCTGTTTGGGGAGAAGGCGATGTGAAGAATGCCCAGCATCACACCTAAGCTTGTGTTTTTAAGAATACATAAAAATTCACAGCGTCAGAGGTTTTGGAGGCCAGAGGGGACTGTTGTCATCTTCTAGCCTGAAGTCCTGCTGAACACAAGCCAGACCTCTGCCTCCAGTTATATCTGTGTCAAGTCCATAACTGTGGTTTGAGCTGCAATTTATCTGTTAGGAGGACATGCAGTCAGAGGCCTAAATTTGCCTCTTCATTGGCAAGCTCTGAACCAATTCAAATCTCCTCCTAGAGACATTCCTTTGGTGCAAGTCAGAGGAGAGTTTAACTATCCAGTGACTGCTTGAGCTGCTCTGAAATAACACCACTGAGAAAACAGAAGCCCCTAAAAAAAGAAAAGAGGCAGCATTATTTCAGCCTGTCAGGGACCATTTCAACATTTTTGTTTGTTTAAGTTTTACATTGGTCTGTTTTGGTTGGTAAAAGTAGTGTTGAAGCTTATTTTCCTTTTGAAAGGATTTCCTATCCCAGCCGGAAGGTTAAACACACCCATTCTTCCACAATTCACTTAAAATTGTTTCTTACTGTACATCTGGGAAGAGGAAAACAGACCAAGACAGATATTGTTTCAGCCTCTCTGTTTCCCTCAGAAACATCCACAAATTTCAAAGCAGGATCCCTGCTGCCCTTTGAGCTCCTTATTATTTCAAATTTGCCATGTCTCTGCTGGTGCTGTGGGGAGTACTGTGCAATGGGATAAGGCTTCAGTGGATATGTGTAATCTTTGCTTTCAGAGGGGTGCTGGCATTTGAAGTGATTACTAGAGAGTGCCTCAAGCACTAGATGAATGCTGTTCTAAATATTGACCATTCACTCCAGAGAGGAGTGAACTAAAGTGCATTTCATTCCTGCTGTGCAGAGTGGCCATCAAAAAGGGAAACATAGTTACAGGGATATTTTCATTCTCTCTCCTTTTAGCACATTTCCTTCCCTCTCCTTAGCCTCTGCTGGGAATTCAATATGAGGCTCTATATTAAAATAATTGAAAGGACTTAGTAGGAGAGTATGCTCAGAAGCCATAACTCCCTACAGCAGACCTGGAAATGCTGTCAGTGTTAGTGGTCATTGCATCCTCAGAGTATGTTGCTGTTGGGCATTCAGCACCACCTTCCAGTATGCTTATCCCTACAGGCAAGGAGCTTGCCCCTGTGTGAAGAATGCCCCAGTATCATGTTTTGGCAGAAAGTCTCTCAGGTATACTTGCCCAGACATACACTGGTAGGTTTTGTATGGGGAGCTCTTTGTCCCCAGCAAATTAATTACATCCTGGAGAATTTCCTGGGACAGATAAAACAGCATTCATGCACTGTCCCTAGATGTGTGTGTTATCTGAAGTATGCCAACTATTCAGTTCATTTATGGTTCTGATTTTATATGAAGTGTCAACCCATGTGTAGTGAGAACAAGTTTATTTTAATGCAGCTGATTACACAACACTGGAAGAAAAAGGATAGGCTGATGTTGCCCTTGCATAAATTCTTTATTTTTTTAAAAGAAATTTTCCCTTAGGACTCATTTTCAAACTCTGAATAGCTTTAACAGACTCATATTTGAAAGAAGACAGCAATGGGTTTATAAACAGACTGATCCTTAGGAATTATACAATTACTGGCAGTGTAGGGTTATTTCTCCCATAGCGTAAGTACAAATCCACTCGTCAGCTCACATAGGTTAACATAAGGCTGTCAGATGTAAATGTTACGAGGAATTTTTAATCCTCTGCTGGACTATAAAGAGATTTTGTTCACAAATAGTTTTCCTGCTATCCAGACATAGAACGTATCTCCGAACTACGTGCTAATAAACACGAGGCAGAAGTATATTTATTGTCGGATGAGTTCTCTTGCAGGCAAACACTTAAAAAAACACCCAGGTTGTGACTTGACCAATCATGTAGAAAAACAGTCATCAAACAACAAAAAAAATATTTCTGGAAGTATAGTGATGGGAGGCACATAAGGGAAACCTGCTGATTCTGACTGTTGAATGAGCACAATCATTCAGGGTTTTTTTTATGTTGACCAGACATGGTGTAACACTGGCTAAATGACAGTTGGTCAAAATCCATGGGAAAATTAAAAAAAGAAAAGGTATTGGTTTGTATGCTAGAATTCTCCTTGCTCCCATGCATGCCATTAAGAAACTCAAGAATGTTTTCAAATACCATCTGTGGGAAATTTTGTATCCCACCTGTAACTAAAAAGATGGACATCATCAAAATTATTTATCACTAAAAGAAAACAACTATAATTTTAAGGGTGAAGCTAGCCAATAGGATGAACAATATATATCTTTATGTCATCCTTTTTCTTGTGAAGCATTTATAGACAGATAAAAAATGGTATTGATTTGATTTGTCAGAAATTTACTTTTTTGAGAGGAAAGTTATCCCATTACATAGCAAGGCAGTGGGGTTTCACTTCCGTAAACTTTCTGGTATTTCCTTTCATGTAAAATCCCAGCCAGCTATAGGCTACCTAGTGTGTCCCTGGACAAGACTGAGTTATAGGTCTGTGCTTACAACTGCAGAAATCTCTTGAGATAATTGCTGACACAACCAGGATTTTGTTGTTACTTAAGTCTGTGATTCAAACCCGACTCAGATGAAACAGCAGAGAGCACCCAACAAGCACACAGCAAGCTGGGGAGAACCGCTGCTCAATGTCAGGAAAATTTCAACGCTGGACACAGGAAAAGCCCCTTTTGATGTTTGTGATAAGGTTTAGGGGATTTTAATTGCAGACAACAAAGTGTGTTGGCTAAATGCCCCAATTTTCCAAAGATCTCATCATTTATACTCATTCTGGAGGCTTTTCCTTTTTCCCTTACTACTTTCAAGCGCGTCTGCAAGAACTAAAAACATGTCTGGGAAGTGGGACCAAAATAATTTGTATCCCAACACCGTATCTTATTTATGAGGAGAAACTCCAGAGGAAGGGTTATATTTAATATTCATTTCTATACCTCCACAGTATTAAAGAGACCTGTGACTGCTGATGAGCTCTTAATGCCTGGAGCCCCATATATGAGGAAAACTTTCACGGTATGTCTGCACTATTTTTCTTTATTTTCTGCATGCTGTATGCATAAGGCAATCCAAACAGACATTTTCTGATGGGATAATTAGAGCTTATTTGCATTTGCTGAGGTTTGTACTTCAAAATCCCAAACTCCGTTATCAGTACTTCCACACATTTCAGGTCTGATTCTGCACTTGTTTATCCTGTCTTTATGCCAATGTGGTACTGCTGACTTAAAAGAAGTGTAAAATTACATAAAGCCAATAACATTTGTATAATACAAACTCATCTAAACTTTGTGCTCCTGGTAATACTTTGTGCTGTGCAGGAGTGGATCACCTACCCAAAATGAAGTAGAAGGGTTTTTCTACATGATGTGACAGAAATTTGACTTTTAGAACCTTTCTGTGAAGACAATTTTGAACTTAGTCATTGGAAGCATTTCTTTTACAGCCTCCTAGTTCAACAAAAAAAGTTCATTAAAAGCAAGAGGAATAATTTGGGTAGAGCGTTTCCCATGAGTGACATAGCAGTCTGTAGGCAATGTCCTCTACTGTGTGTTTGAAGTATAGAGATGTTGAAATTACATGTTGGACCATTTATATGTTGCCCCCCTGAATTTCATGGAGCTGCCTGAAGGTTACCATACCCTTCTTTTCTCTTTCCAGATTGTTGGGGACGCGGTGGGCTGGGGCTTTGTGGTGCGGGGGAGCAAGCCCTGCCACATCCAGGCTGTGGACCCCAGTGGGCCAGCAGCTGCAGCTGGGATGAAGGTGGGTTTTCAAAATGAAATGACTTCCCAGGAGAACTTGTTGTGCTCAATGAAGGTCTGGGCTGCCTGTACTGGGGGAGGGAGAAGTGTTTTTGTTTCCAGTGTTGAGTGCCCTTGTCTCAGTTTCAGGCATTTGTGCACAGTGAGTTCTACTGCCTTTCAACCCATTCTGTCCTTGAGATTCTTGAAGTGCCTTTTTCCCATGAAACTTATTTATCCTTTCCAAGTTTCTTTCTTGACCCTTTCTCTTTTTGGGGTGGTTTTTTTTTCAGTTGGTTGGCTGGTTTTGGTGGTTGTGGTATTTTGGCTTTTTTGGTTGGTTTTTTTTTTTTAATTTTATTTTTATGTTTTTTCAACTCTGCACAATTTTAGCATCCTTTTTACTTTGCAATTTATGTGGTTGCTAGTATGCAGCTTCTGGACTTTGCCTATATAAGAAGAGGCAAAGTCAGACGTACCTAGTGAAAGTGAAGCAAGCATAGCCCATTGTTCTCTGTGTATCAGTTAAGATTCAAGAAATTTTGGAAAGAAGGATGGATGGTACTTTCACATTTCATAAAGAGTTCAAATAGTTTCATACATGATTTAAGAATCAATAAATACACATTCCACGTGAAGGCTTTTGCACTGCTAATGCAGAGCCCATTGACTTACCTGCAAGTTTGGATCACATCCTGCATATGTCTGTGAATTAATCTCTGCCTTGCACAATGCAAAAAATAAAAGTAAAGTATTATGTCAAGTACAGGTAAAAGCAAGAAAGGGAAACTAGCTGCTACACCTGCTCCAGTGTCCAAGCTGGGCGAGACAGAAAGACTAAATTATGAGTTTATATCATGTTTTATTGTATGGCAACAACACAGATGAAGGTTTCAGGTGTATTCCACATGCATCCTAGTTTGCCACAAATTTTGTCCATCCATCTAATTCATCTTGCTTTCCCACCCCACTCACCCCAGCTGCCTCTCACCCATATATTCACACCCACCAAGCTGGAGGCAGCACGTGCTGCCCCAACTCCAGGGATGTGTATCCTGCCCACCACATGGTGCCAGACCTGCCATGGCACCATCCTTAGCAAGTGCACTACAGGGGATTCTCCTCTTTGGCTGCTGCTTTTTTTTTAAATGAAACTTGCAAGAACATACTGTCCTTGAAACATTTATTTTTCTTGAGTATGGGCAGAAAAAAGCCCTGGGACAGGGAATGGCAGCTGCAGAGCCTGTTGGTGCATGCAGCACCCAAACACATCCTGCTGGCAAACAGCTCCTGAGGGAGCTGGATTTTTTTGATAATTTTATACAATGACTAAATATAATATATATTTACTATTTTTATATGAAGAGTATAATTTTCAAATAGTAATACTGCCTTAAATTTAAACGACCTAAATTTAAAAATAATGAATTTATTCATGTGTATATTCTACATCCTGAACTTGGAGGTTTAGTATTTTACAGCATCTTTTGTTCTTTGAATATACCAGCTAGCAGTAAGGTAGAACTACTCCAAAACCTGAATTGTAAAAACAGCAATGTGTAATCCAGTGGGGTTACAGAGGTTTGCCTGAACCATTCAAGACATAAGGATGCAAAATAGTCCGCTGTTCTGAGGGGAGCAAACAGTATTGTAAAACTGGGATATGTTACCTTGAATTTACACAAAGAACAGATCTGATTATTTTTGAAGCTGTTATCTTTATATAAAATCACTTCTCAGAGCAGAATTGCACATAAAAATTTATGTCCATATGTTAGATGAGCCTTTGTTTAGACACCAAAATTGGTGCCCCATTTTTGGAAATTCTGAATACCTTTAGCCTAGTGAAGAAATTGTGTTTTTCTTTGAAAATAAGGGCTTTTGTTGAGATGTTCCCATGGCAATAAGTATGTAAATCACAGTGCAGTATCTGAAATTTAAAAAAATCTATGTCACTTAATCCATCTGTTTACAGAACTCCTCAATCTGGCAAATGTAAAGGAATCGCGTGACAGGCTTTAGATGACAGGTCCTTGAAATTAAACCTTCCTCTGTGTGGAAGCTGCAGGAAGGACACTTTGAAAATAGGCTGTTGGGCACAGTAACTGCTGGTGGGCTGGTGCAAGAGGCTTTTGTCTGCAAAAAGAGTGCTACACCAAAGAAGCGCTAACAGGGAAGTTGGCTATGATGAAAAGGGCAAGAATTTGAAGAAGAGCCAAGACTTGGTGTTGCATTTTGTAGAAAAGTTCTTGGCAGTAGCAGCAGGGATTTTCCTCCTAAGGAGATGCATCCATTGTAGTTGTTTTTGGAAGTGTCTTTATTTGTAAAGCTTGTGATTTTGCACTTACCTCTTTTGGAGACCACTATTTTCCTGTCTTTGCATTATGCCAGACATACCGTAGAGAGAGGACTGCTGCCTACAATCTCATTGTAGGACCTCAGTTTATACACTTAAAATTCTACCATGTATTACAGGAATCAGTAAACATTACAGGCTCAACCTACCTGCAGGACTTTGTGGTGGCTTGCTTTCGGTTCGACCTTGGCTGGGTTCCTGGCCTGCTCCAAGGCGCTGTGAATTGGGAGTCTGCGTGGAAATCTCAGTGATCTTGGGCCGGAGCTCTGCCCACACGCAGCGGCTGCGCGGTGGTCACGCAGCTGGGCAGCCCGGAGTCACAGCGCTCCATCACCCACGTGCACCTCGGCACGGCATACGTGACATCCTCTTCTGGGGGAGTTTTCAGACAATTTGTTTCTGAGAAAATCCATACAAGCAGGGTCTGCTGAAGATGTGTGAGAGGGTGTTATGTTTTTTGGCTTTAGGTCTTGATACCTCTTCTGGGGCTGGTAAATAGGATTGCCGTTTGCAGTCCGAGGTTTAAGGTATGAAGCTGAGCAAATAACTCAATAAATAACTTGGCAATTAGCTTTATTAAAGTATTTTTGTCCTGGTTTGCTGAAGTGTTGAAGCTTGTGACAGCACTGTGAGCAGAGTGGTTGCTGTAAGCACATTAACAAGTGGGAGCTGGAGGCAACTTGGGGCTATGAAAGGAGTCAGTGTTGCAATGGTACTTCTAAGTTATTTGCAGCTCTGTTTAGCTGTCTGCTGTCCTCAGCAGTGGCAGACAGGAACAGCAGTGGCAGCAGGATTTTGAAGTTCCCAGGTTGTTTTAATATTCAGTATTGACCGACTGCAAAATTTGATTCTTTGCAGATGACACTGCTAAATACTGCCAGTTGTTATCAGGAAAACTTTTTCCCTTTTTTCAGTGTTTTATTCTGTAAGTTCATTTCTATTTTTAAGGTGAAAGTACTCTTTGAGAAGTTATGCAATTTGACTTCTAATTAGTGACTTAAATTATGCATCACATGTTTTAGTATGACATCACCGTGCCAGAGTGTGACAAAACGAGCAGACCTAGCTTAGCATGAAGCTTGTGAGAGACACAAATTAATCACTCATTTTGCTGGTTATCTGTTTTCCCACTGGCTTGAGAAGTCAGTGCCCAACTTGGACCTTTGAGGAATGCTAAGGAATGTCTGATTCCTTAAACTGATTTTGAGCAAATTAGTATTTATAGCTGTTGTACTTAAGGTCCTTGTATCATATAAATTGTCAATGGCCACTCAAGTTTTTCTAGCCTGTTCTAGTTCTTTATTTCAGTCAGCACCAGGGAGTTTAAAGGACCACATTTAGTCACTTGCACTTTTTTTTTTAGAGCTGTGCTTGGGGACTATGGTATGGAGCAAGGACCTTTTCAGCATGGTTCTGCTCTCCTGATCTTTAAAAGCTGGCTCAGGGAGGAGATCATCTTCGTAAATTTTCTGCCTGTGCCGTCATCTTCTGCATTCACAAATGATTATTTCAGGTCCAGTTTCTCAAGTGATTTCACTAGTGGAATAAGAGCCAGATTTCAAGTGTAGTTGAGTTTACACTGTCTCAAGTAGTTGATTGATGTCAGTTCATCAAGGTCATCAAACCCAGTCTCCCTGCAATCCAAGGAACACAGGTACCATCTCATTAGTCCAAAGAGTATAACTACTGCCACAATCTTTAAATATTACAGTCTTATAACATAAAAGATTAAAAGGTATGTGTTGTGTAAGTGTCAAGTGGGAGGAAAACAACCCAAAACCATGCAGTGTCTGAAGAATCACCAGTGTCTTAGATTCCTTGGAAGAAATTTGAACTGTGAGATTCTTATGAGGGTGAACATATTCCACGCTGCAGAGAAACACAAAACCCATTCCATGGTCCTTGCTGGTCTGACCTCAAACACAGTGATTGCTTAACTTTTTGACAAGCAAGATAAACCAGGCTAAAAATCCTTTTAGAAAAAAGTATTTCCCCAGGAAAAACATCCTATTCATGGCTGTGGCCAATTTCCAGTGTTTTATGTTATAGTAGGAAAAGTAGGGAAGCATGGATATCATAAGTGAAAAACTTCCTTGTAGCTTCTACAGGCAGCTTACTGGGAGCTTGAAAACTGGGATTTGTATTGTATAAATAAGGCACAATACGCATGCCTCCATTTAACCCTCTCCATGGAGCTTAGGAAAGGGAAGATACCTCCATGTTTGGTGCTGGGCCTTTGACCCTTTAAGCACTGGGGAGATGCTTCAGTGCTAATTGAAGGAATCTGAAGGGTACTTTCACTTTTTCATGGGACTGAGCTTTAAATGAGAACGTGAAGTAGGTTTGGATAAATATTTATACTGTGCACTAGCATATGGTGTTGTTGAAGCAGATGCAATTCAGTCTTAGAATTCTTATCTTATACCAACATGTTACTGACTGTAGAAAAGCATAAATTACATGAGTTGCCATCTGTTTCCAATTACAGCATGAAAATACTGAGGCAGGTTGGGATTTTCCTCTAGCTGTGCTATCAGCTTGCTGCTGAATTTGATAATTACATTAGAGTGAGTTCAGAATGAATGTATTTGGTAATGTGAACACTCAGAAAAAGTTGCTGACAAACTGCTTTCATAGCTTGTCCATAAATAGAGAACAGCAGAGCTAAACGTGCATAGCACTGTGTGTGATGAATGCCACTACTGTAGGGCTTCAGTAGAAATGTATATATAAGTTTCAAACATGTCTCTGTAAGCGACTGCCTCATTTTCTGATAGTATTTAATTATAAACTATAACATAAAGGTCTATTCTCCTCCACAGAAATGTGGAAGCTGTATTCAAGCATCTATCACTTTAGAAAAATCTAATTTTAAGCAATCAGATTTGGTATTTTACCATAAAATCAACTCTGGCTGTGCAAAACCAAAGAATATTTAAAGAAGTTTAAACTCTTTCACTTCATGCAACAGTAACCAGGACCTCTGATTTTATGTCCTACTGTCCATCACAGAGATTGGAGACAGAGATGAGTAGGGTAGCCATTAGCTTTGAACATCATTTAAGTCATTCTCAAGAAGAGTGGTTGTCACATTAGGATGTGCTAAGAGCATAGTAAGAACATAATGGTGAACAGTCTGGATGAATTTTTTTCTATTATTTATTTGATCATGTAGAAATTTTTTAAAAAGACTCTAAAGAAAAATTTAGATTGTTAGTCAGTAGGATAATGATTCAACAGAATATGGAAGAGATCAAATATTTGTGAATGTGAAAATACTCAGATCTGCCATCAATATGAAAAATGGGTTAGTGGTTTGTTGTCCTTGACATGTCCTGTTTATCATTTATAATGTGCTTTCCAGTCAGTGATTGAATCAGTGCCTGGGTGTCCTTGCTCTGTGTCTGCCTTCTCTTTTTGGTCTGTGGTTGTCATTTGCTAGAGGGATTTGCTGGTGATGCCTCTCTAACCGTCCCAAAGTTTCCATTCACGGTGTGTGTGTTTAATTAAACTCGATGAGTAGTTCCCAAATTTTTAACGTGAATCTTGTTTCCACTTTTAAGTAGGTCGGACCTACCCTAAAACCATGTTATTCCAACTATACTGGGATTAGTGCCATCAAAATTATCATAGTAACATGGTTCTGTGAGTACTTGGCAGAAAACTGCACTGCACCCATCTCCTCTTGTCTGGGAGTTTTGTGAATTCAGCCCTCTCACCAAACTAGAGGCTTCTCTAACTGAAGGAAAACATGGTTTTGAAAGCTGCGTTATGTGTCACTGCCAGAACTTTGTTTAGTTGCCAAAGGAGACAAAGTTTGGAAAATCTCTCCTTTGCTTTTGTTATAGACTACTACAAGTGCAACAACACAGTCCTTATGCCCTTGATCATCCTTTGCATTAGCACAGTGTCTTTAGGTTGATTGAAGTAATTAAATTTTTTCTCAGCAGTCCTTCTTTCTCTGCAGCATTGGGAATCCCAGTCCAGGACTGGATGTCTCTCTTCTGCCCTTTCACTGCACCAGCTACTCAGTCCACTTTATTCCTCTTCTGTGGTGAAAGCCTTATTATCATTGTTGGACCTGTGTGAGTGTCAGGACACTATCTTAGAGACACTGTACCACTGGGCTGCTGGTGAACCTGCCACATGGTGGCCACACGGAAATCACAATTTGGATTTGGATTCTCCTCCTTACCTTGTCACAAACCCTCTGTGCAACGCTGACCATTTCCCACCAGAATGCATAAGCATTCTTGTAAAGTAGTTTGGGTTTAAAGAGACAGAAAATGCTAGCAAATGTGACTTGTCAGCAAACTTAATCAAAACATTTGATGAGTAGACCTGTTTTGGTACCTCTACAAATGTAAAAAACTCTAGGTTTACTGAAGTTTCCTTGTTTTCTTACGGGGCTGTCGTTCACAGCACAAGGTCCAGGTTTTCCAGTCTTAGGACAGAGTACTTGCAGACTGGATCCACTGACTCCTGTGCAGCAGTGTTAACACCTGCACAGGCTCCAATGAGTTTCAAACTTCAGTTTGTACAACTGTCCTCCTTCTAAGCCATCCTCCTCCCCCTCCTCATCTTTATGTTAGCTCCAGATAATTTCTTTGTGACATATGACCCTGCCACCTCTGCCCAGGTTGGAACTGCTCTGCCGACAGAGACTTTATATTTCCAATGCTTCCATATTGCAATCTCTGCTGATCTTTACCAAAATTCTCTTCTGCTTTGCTCCATTTTCCACTAATAAATCATTAGGCTTTTAAGTGTGACATTTTAGTTCTTTAGAAGCTCCTGTCATCTTCTGACATGTCAGAATTTCATCCTACATTCCTACTTTTTTTCATGGATCACCATTTTTTTCTGCTTGTTTCCTTGATTTGTCTTGCTTCTTTGCCCACAGAGTTTTATAAGGTTTAATTTGTTTTGAAGACATCTCTTCTGAGGCTGCAGAACTTCTGTTGTAGTTGTTTTGGAAGGTTACATGAACCCCACCCTTGTGCAGGTGCCTTGGAGTACGAGTCACCACCAAGTAGGTGGGGTCTGGGACAGCACTTGCTTCAGTGGACCATCAGCTTCTGTTTTTCTGAGCCAGTGGACATAAAATTGACTAAAAAATCAACCAGCTTTATAATTGACTAGGGATCAGGTGCTTGCTGTGACTATCTGGGACTGTTCTATGATAAAGAAATCAAAACTTGGCATGTGGAAAGTCTCCCACTAAGGTATAAGGGGAAAGACCCCCTCCTATGCAGTCGGGCAGCAGAATGAGCAAATGTCACACCAGCAGGGTGTAAACTGAAAACTGCACACACAAAAGAAACAGAGAAAAAAATCTTTTAATTATTTTCAGTCCTGATTTTGAAAACAGGATCTACGTTATTCACTATAGAAAAAGGAATTAAGGCAGTGAGGATTCCTAGGTGAAATATTAAACAAGTGAGCTCAACTTTTTGAGTCTAAATTTCACCTTTAGATCTGAAGCATCTTTTTTTTTTCACCCATAAACTTATAAGACACAGGTTTAGTGAGGTTTTACTTGCTTATCCCAGACCCGAATTTTGGCCTGCAGAGCAGTGTTAGGTTTCCAATGACTCTCTGATTTTTCCTAGAGTCTTTTAACAGAATGAGTTTTACTGGGCAATAAAATGACTTTTTTTTTCTTTGCAACAACTGAAACATTATGTGAATACAGAAAGTTTCATAATATCTCAGAGCTCTTTTTTCTGCATTCACAGCAGTGTAGTTGACATTAGAGTTGAACTTGCTTGTAGACCAGTCACCTAAAATGCTGTTGAGCAACAAGTGACCCACTATACTGGTGTCTGTACATTGGCTTCTTTTCATCAGTAGCAAATACAAATCCAAAAAAATATTGCCTGCAGGTTCATAACTGGAAGTCAGTGGATTTTTAAAATTTAGTTACATTATTTTAGTAAATGGTAGTTTTAAAAATTCTTTTCAAGTGAGTGGTGTTTTGTGGCAGGATAACCCAGATATCTGAACACCCTGGCTTTATGAAAGTGCTTTCTTGATTGTTTCTGGAGACTTACAGCTGTAGCTATTCAGAAAGAGAGACAGCAGCACTGGTTTCAGCTGCACTGTAAAACAGGGCTGTGCTTGTGTTTTGATACAACTTCCAAATTCCAGTGTGGTCTATAGCCCATTGAATGGTGAGATCTAGTGCCTGCCAGAACAGCTGGGATTTTACCCACACTCAAGCTGTTGTAGGCTATTGCAGGTCGCTCCCAGGTAGTCCAGGCTCACTAAAGAGAGTACTGTCATCTGAAAAGCTGACCTGCAGAATGGCTGAAATTTTAAAAGGAGTTATCCTAAGTGTCTCTAAAAAAGACATACAATTAGAGGCCAGTACAGCAAAATGCTGGCATTTTGAACTGCTTTTGCTTTCAATTGAGGATGAAAAGCATTTTGTATTATTAGGTTTAGTTGCAATATCAATTCACTTGAAACCTTGAAGTGTTCCTCAGGTGCTGTTAGCTTTACAGGATCTTGGCTATCTCAGCTCTCAGCCCCAAGCACTTTAAGGATGCTGCTGCTCCCCAGCTGCTACAGATCCTTCCCTGCACTTCTCCATCTCTTTGCTTGTTGTTGCTCAAGACACAAAGTGGCTTCCTTTCATGATATAAGCAAGTGATTCGGGAAACATGTTGCATTAAAGCCAAGGCTCTGTTTAGTTAGCCAAACACATGGAAAAACAATTGCACTTTTGTCTGTGCAAACAGAGAGCAGCTGTTTGTCTCAAATGGCGCAGACCATTCCTGCTCATGACAGGCTGGATAACGGAGGGTGCTGCGGGTGCCCTGCATGAGTCTGTCTGCCCTTGTAACTCCCTTGTTTGGACTGTCTTAGGGACTGTTTTAACCCAATATGAGCCTTGAAGGAACTACATTTACTTAGTTTAGCATATTTGACCATGTAAGTAAACTGATATATAGTTCTTTATTAATTATGTGTGTTTTTATTTTAGCAATTCTAGTTTAGTTATAGATATATGAGAAAAATAAAGAAAGAGGACACCAAAAGGTCAACCCAAGCATAAAAAGACATTATTTCTAAGCTTAGACTCTATGTTCTTCTGACTCTGATGCAGTATTTCACCCAGAGCAATCTTTAGCCATTTGAGTTATTTAACATTTTCAGAGCTGTTGTGTGGTAGGTATCAAATTGCAGTATACAATAAAAATGCTTATAAAGTTAGACATGCAGTCACTGGTTTGCTTTCCTGATGTGGCCCAGCCTGGCTCAGCTTTACCTGTGGGTATTTCTCGCTGGGACTCACATTAAGTCAGTGATTTTACACACCAATTCCCAATTAGGGCCATGGAAAGCAGTGACCTATATTTCCCCATTCCATATTTATGGAAGGTTTGCATTTCAGGGTATTAGGTCCTTATGTTATTACTCTCTGTATACCTACAGATATTGTTAATTTACCTTCATGAGTAATTCCAGTTTGCTGTGTCAGTGTTTGTCTGACTGATCAGTCAGGGAAACTCTGCTGCTTGCAGAGCAGAGACTTGTGTGCAGCCCAAAAGACTCATGCTCCAACACAAGAGTTGTTCTCATGGGCTTTTAGGTCGTCTCTTTCCCCCCTCTAATTTGTCCACACTGTCTTTGGCTTTTGTACAGCAGTGGTTTTATTCTCTTCCTGGTGAAAAAAAATATTAATTTATTTGATTCATTTTTTATTATATAGATTTAGTTTATGTTGTTTAATTTTTTTTTTTTTTCAAGTTGTAGACCAACTTGTTTGGAATACTATAAAAAATAAAGACTCTTTTTTAAAAACAAAAGAAATATGCAATAACTGCATGTAATGAAAATATGTAACTAAGCCTTGCTCAGGCAAACCATCCATAGCAGACTGCAGTCACAGACCAAGATGGAGCACAAGAATGATGCACTTATTTTTGTAATTCTGTAAATGGAGCTGGTTTTCTGTGCTATATGTTTTACTGTGTTCTGCTGGTACCCAGTTTCTAGCCCACTGATAGAAGAGTGGGCCAGCTTCACACTGGTGTAAAGATTGAAGAAATTCACCCCTTGAGAGAGAAAATCCTGTGTTTATGCAATGCCTGGATACTTGCCTACTCCCACACCACCCACTCTACAGCCAGTTACACTTTTGCTAGAGATATTTACAGAGCTGAACACACAGCTGTAATTTGTTCTGTTCCATCTAGTTACCTCAGTTATGTAGGAAAGGCATACGGTTTTTTAACCTTCTGGCGCCATGCACTAGGTTGTGAATTGTGAGGTTCCAGATTTACTTTACTAATCCTATCAGGATTTTGTGAATTCTTTAAAAAAAAAACACCCAAAGATAAAAATCTAACTGGAAACATAGCTTTTAGGACCTCTGATTTTCATCTCTTTTCCTCATTCCAGTGTGACAGTGTAAAGCTTAGCAGAGTGGGAGCAAATACTTCAGTGCTGCCTGTGTTTGTTTTTATGTAGAAGGTTAGTCTTGGGTCTTGGGCTCTTCTGTGGCAGCACATTCAACATCTTCATGGCCTGGCCTGTTTGCTGAGCATGGAGATTCCTCTGTTTTATGGCTATTTGAGACCTATTAAAATAGAAGATACCCTGTATCAGCATAAATGCAGGTTGGGGTGTAAATATGTAAAAAAAGAAGCTGAGCCCTGCACCCTCTTCTCCATTGTAGTTCTCCTGCCCCAGATTTCTCATGCTTGTTCCTGCTACCATAACATCCATCTTGCCACCGATTTCACTGAGACTTTAAGTTGTCTGAAAACTTAAGCTGAAGTTTACTGATCTAAGTGTAAGCTGCTGCCAGGAGGGTCGATCCTGTCTTCAGCTCCTTTTCATCTCTCTCTTTCCCTTTGCCTCCAACCAGATATGTATCTGTTGCCTCCTTCCTCCATCCATGTCAGTCACATCAAGGAACTTATTTTGCCTGAAGACAAGTCCTTTCATTTATGTATTTTTGCTGGCACAAGATGAAAAGGAAGCAGTGCCTGGCTTTGGCGCACTGTTCCCAGAGCCAGCATAAAGGGACAGGAGCACCTCTTGGGACTGCAGGCACCAAGTCCTGCTATTCACCTTCCTCCCCTTTGAAAGAGATTTGGTATCTGGATCCACAGACTTCTTGGCAATTCAGGCTGAGCATATCCGTTTTTACTGGCAGAAAGGGTTGTGAGGTCCTAGATCAGATTACCGATCTAGTTTTTAATAAGCAAACCTTTTCTTCCCATGTTTCTTTTAAAAGTAAAATTAGTTTTTTACACCCTAAGGAGAGGGAAACCTGATTCTCTGATGTTGTCATGAAGGATTTTGTGTACAAATCTATGGTGTGGTGTGTGAGGTAGAGGGTGATGATGTAGTAATTAACTTGGAAAATTTGTTGAAGGGATCTAACAACTGGCAGAGCAAACCTGCATGTTTACCGACTTGTAAATAGCTCCCTTTCTAATTGGTAACTGTAATAAAATGTACAAACAGCATAATTTTTTGTTTCACTGTGACAAAATAAGAACCTTAAATGGGAGTTTTTAGCTTCACTCATATCTTAATTCCTTCATATTTAAATTAGATTAAAAAAAATGGCACCTTGATTTCCATCTGTGTGCTTGAGAGTGCAGTGGTGCTCGCGAGGCGGGAGTGGGAGCAGCAGTTCCCAGTATCTGCAGAGAAGCAAGGGGAATGCAAGGAGGGAAGGATCCCATTGGAATGATACCTCTTCCTTTAAAACATTGGAAGCTTGGATGTCCCCTTCCTCCTTGCTGAAAACTGGAAAGCTGTGTTTTAGATATTATGTTCTTGTAGCACCTAAGCCTTGTCCAAATTTTGCTGAAATCTGTCAGCAAGACAAGAAAAGCCAAAGCAGATATACTGCCTCTTTAAACAAGCTGTGGCAAAGACTATATTTCCTTTCTTTTTTTGGCTTTGCTTTTCCCTTCTCAGTTTCAGGAGTTCAGTATACTTCCCAAGTGAAAGTTGTGGCCATACCACAGGAACCAACCAGTAAGTTTTCCAGTTTAGGACTGGCCCAGAGTTTTTAAAAGTATCTATAAAGTGGAAAAAGTTTGATTTGTTTGGTATCCTGCTGAAGACATCTCCAGGTCACTGACAGTTGCAAAATGTAATTCCTCCAGCCCCGATTTCACGGGTGCCCGTAAGGAAGGGTTCTTACTGACAGCATGGACTGATACTTAATATAAATCAGGTTCTCACAGGTCTCTCATGCAGATTACACATAAGAAAGAGATTAGTTTGCTAACCACATATGGAGAACTTTCCTCTGGAAGATCACAGTGACTTTCAGAGTATCATAATGAAACAATTATAAGTTTGAGCTACTCAAACTGGCCAGCTGATCCTTGTCCCTGCAGGATTAGTGGGGCATGAAAAATGCATTTATTTATAACTATTGAGGATGTCTGTATAAAAGAAATGTAAGCAGGCTGGATCTGTAATGGATTTCATTTTAATTTTGCATTAGAATAAAGAAAAGCAAAAATGTTAATGTTGGGCTATACTTTTTGAAATAGTTGGATTGGCAATTCTGGTGTGAATTTTATTCTGTAAAATTGTCAAATACACTTTTCTTTAGACAGCTCTGAAAGAAGTTAGAAACTTTTATTTTAGTTCTTAGGAAAATTGCTGATGAACTTTCCAAGGTTGAAAATAACTCCTACATTTGCCTGAATTTGTCACTTGTATTTTATGCTAATAAGTTTTAAAAAAAAGACTGAAAAGAAACCCATACATTTCACCATGTATTTTGGGAATGGTTTTGCCTAAAAGTTAAAATTATCTGTGTGACTTTGCCATCACACCAGCTGATAAGAAGAAATAATACTCAAGGAAACATGTCCTAAACTGTCCAAGAAGTATGACTGCATGTAAGTCAGTGTACATATAAACCATGAACAGAGCAAAGGGTTAAATCCAGTCTGTCTCGTAGTGGATGACTGAACCAGCCTGAAACGCAGCTTTCTCAACTACTACTTCTTCCTGTGCAATGTGCTAAAAACTTCTGGAATACCCTGGTCTCAAAGGCCTTACAGCAGGACATGGCCTTAGTTTGAGCTGTCAGCTGCTAGAAATCTGCTTCAAATCCACACGGAGTCCAGGAGTGAAATCCTGCCTGCTTCAAAGTGAAAAATTAGTGCAGCATTTTTTAATATTTTCCTTCATGCAGTTGCCATGTGTACCGTAATATTCACACCATCAATGGAAATTAATTGGTGGCAGTGCTTTCAGCATCTCTTTATGCTGTTAATTGCTGGTGCCAGAGCAGCTATCAGTACCAAACAGCCCATGAATCGTTTCCATTTGGTTGGCTTTGGTGCTGTTGGAGGAGAAAACTTTAGTGTACTGGCAGACTTTGTGCTTTGCAGTCTTAGACCCTGAACGTTCCCATTAATGCCTGGATAATTGTGTAAAATATCAGTGCTGCTGAAAAATAGCATTTTTGCCATTTTCTTTACTGTGTCATTGCATAATCTAGCTTTGTATTCAAGAATTTCAAGCCTACATTGTATTTAGTAACATTGATTTCTTTGGTACCTATTTGATCTGCATTTGTGGCAGTGTTTATACTCTCTTTCTTAAAGAGAAGTTAATAAAAAAAATCCTGGCACTGAAATGTAAATGATGAATCCATTGAGAATTAGAGCCTTAACCCACAGCCACTGGAGTGGGGTGCACACATCTGCTGCTGTGGAAAGGGCAGTTCCTCAGCCACCTCCAGCCGTGGTGCCTCTTGCCAATATTGTTTCTCTTCACCTTAAGCTTTTCTTTTAAATTCATGCCAAATAAAGTGGGCATGTAATCATGGTCTTATTCTACTCTTTCAAGATACATTATCTGTTCACTGTGCCTGGCTGTTACTTTCTTCACAACCTATGATGAATGGTTGGGCTCACTTCATCTGTAAATTTAAATGATTTTTAGGGCTGTCCAACAGAACTTTGCAATTACCTCTTGAGCCAAACTCTACAGTGGGAATTTCCAGCTCTTCATAATCTTTCACAGTATCCCTCTAAAAAGTGTGCCTAGAAAAAGAAAGGAAATTTTAATAGGATTTTTAAATGTAGTTAATTCAAAGAAGTCCAGCAAGCAAGGCCTGGCTCCATAGGGAGAGCAACTAAAGCCTACAGTGCCTAAAGCACAAACAGTGCCTGAATATCCAAGGATCTAGGCTAACTGCCTATCCTCCAAGAACATTCCTGTTGCATTCATAAATATTAAGGTCATCCCAAGGCAGAACTAACTAAGAATTAGTGACAGGTATGCAATGTTTTTATTTAATATTTGGCTTTAAGGTAATCACGGATTTCCACACCCATGCGTGCAGCCAGTCTCTGACATCCCTTAGAAGCATCCTGCAGTCATCCTCATCCCAACTCCTGAACAATACCAGCTCAGCTGTCCAGCCCTGGTGCAGGCAGCTCCCTGCGAGGGAGCGGTGCTTTGGTTTGGCCAGAGGGCAGTTCTCCCAGCAGGAAAATCAAGGGGTGTGGATGTACATCTGCAGGGCAGCTTGGCAAGGCTGAGGAGAGGCAGGCAGCCAAAGTTTGCTGTGGAGGAAAGAGCAATTACCAGTGAGGGGGAGGAAGGGTTGTACAGCTCCAAGTACAGCACAATCCTGATTTTGGCCAGTAAACATTACGGTAACTGATTATTCTCGCCTCTTCTTTGTCATCTTCAGTCTAATGATAAATGGCATGATAAATCTTTGCAATCTTCCTTAAACAACAGGTTTCCAGATCCTTTCTGTTCAAATGTAAGACCAAACTTGAAGTTTACCTTTTTATGGAAACATGTTGATTTGTTTAAATCTTCTGTATGTGCCGTGGAAAACCCACAGAAAGACAGAGGTGGATTTTTTGCTATCCTTGCTTCTGTGGGCTGCTGATTCCCTGGTGGGAAATTGAAATATTCAACGATAAATGTTTATTGCTATAACACTTAAATATTTGAAATCAGTTAAGGGAGGATTTTTCATTTGAGTGTTACTTTATTTAACTATTATTAGTTCTGTGGTTTCTAGGTTGCCACATCCTGACCAACAAAATGGTTGGAATTTATTCTGGACTGTATCATTTCTTGAAGTCTCAGGGATAAAAAGGGATGCTTATCTCCTGTCAAGCTCCTTGAAGAGCTATGAGGAAATGAGCAATAAAAGGTTCTTTGGGGCTCTTTTAACTGTAGTTTATCATCTATTACAGTTACTGATGTGTGGAAACCAACAGAAATATTTTACATGTTTATAGTTACAAAGCTCTTAACAGCTGTAGCTATGAGCTGAGCACTTACAGCTTTTTGAAATGTGTTTTTATAAATGTAACATTAAATCATTGTGCTTTTGTAAACCCGTTGCCTTAAGAAAGCTCCTGAGATAATAATATGTGGGTTGATCTACAGTCAGGTCTGGTTTGTGGGTACTCACTTGCTCTCACTTGTTTTCCAGCTCCACCAATAGAGCAATGCAGGAGATAGGCTTTTTTGGGGCAGGGTTGATGATGACCAAAATGCACGAAGGAGCACTGCATTTTATTTCACTTTGCTTGATGTTGTGCTGGATGGGAAATGAGGGTGGGGGGAAAAAAACTGGGTGAATCAAGGGCACTCAGCATAATGAAGGGCTCAAGACTGTAAACCTCTTTCCCCTCCTTAGGACTGGAGGACACAGCAAATGACTCCTTATTTCTTTATCCCTGAGGGAGCCAGATCTGGAATTTGCAGAGACTCAGTCCTCAGGAGCACTGGCCAAGCGATTACTATGGGGAGAGCTTTCTGCCCCCAGGCTGGCTGGCCCTTCATTAAAATTTCTGTTCCTCATGGGTCTTTTCATACAATTTTATGACAGGACTGCACTCTTCTCTGAGTGCATTTCTCTTCTCTGCACTTCTCCTCTCATCTGGCTTGGGTGGACTTCCTGCATGTAATCCTCTCCAGTGGAAATGATGAAACTAATAAGCCATTTGGATCCAGTGCAAAGGATGGCACGAAGAGGACTGTTCTCAGCATTGCTAGTTAATAGTACCGCCAAGGGCATGCAATAAAACAAACACACTGAGAACACAGACATGTCAGCTCTTGTCTTCTGCGTAAGAAATTCACTCTTTGGCATCCAGATTGCTGTTCACACTACTGTCAAGCCTGTACCATCCACATTTACACTGTAGCAGCCCTGGTATGGGTAGGTGGCTGGTCTGGAAAGTCTGTTCCTCTGCCAGGGATGTTCCCCAGAGGCCCCTGAATGCCCCTGACATGATCCAGCGTGCAGATTTATCCATCACACACTTGCATGCCAGTCCCTGGCCAAACACGAATCCCATGCATTGGGATTCCAGTAACTCAAGAAGTCTGAGAATATGCAGCAGTAAAACAAACATAAGCCATTCAACTTCCAAAAATTGCATTAAGCCAAAGAGACAATGTTGTTTCTGCAGGTCTGTTTTAAATCAACCCAAGTATTATTCTGAAGCCAGAGCTATAATTCAGTAAAACTTGATACAATCTTGGAAAGCCATAGAAAGCTTTAGGAAATACCACTGGAAGTTGAGACCTACAGATACAGCAATAATTTGCATTTTTAAACTAAATAGACATGCCACTTAAATAGTAATTGAAGCACACTGCAGAGGATGAAGGGTTACCTTTTTGAACATAAATCCTTACATTTAGAAGTCCTTGTCTGTAAGCAAAAACTGAACCATTTTCCCAGTGCTATTTGCAGCAGAAATATTCATATAGAGGAAAGATACATCCATACTGCCATGGGAGTTGGCTCAGTGATGTTGCTGATTGCTATACTTTGGTGATTCTTTAGGCTACCAGGAAGGTTGACTTCCAGAATATTCAGCTCTGCAGAGGAGTTTGGAGAATAAGGGGTAAGGTGCAAGAGAGAGGTCTGCCCTCCCTTCGGGGGCTGCTGCTCCTGCTCTAAAGAGAAGAGATTAAAATAATTTGTGACATTTTTGATGAAATGTTACATTTTTGTATTGGCTTTGCTTCCTCTCTAATTTTCCTTAAATGGAACATTGAAGCTACATTCTGTCCATTGTTGTTTAATTTTTATTGAGTTTCACTGCACATTTTACTTGACAGGGAAGGTGGCTGATGCACAAAAGTTAAATGTAAGAAGATCTATTTTAGAGCTAGCATTGAAGGACACAAGAGCTGCTTCCCACCTCTCCTCTATCCATTTCTGTGGTGTGTTTCTGCCTAAATGTGAAGGGTGAAAACTCATAGACTCATAGAATTGTTAAATTGGAAAAGACTAGCATGGAGTCCAACCATTAGCCCTAACACTGCCATGTTCACCACTAAACTGTGTTCCCAAGTGGACATCCACATGGGGGTTTTTTCACACTTGCAGGGACGGTAATTCCACCACTTCCTTGGCAGCCTGTTCCAGTGTCTGACCACCTGTTCAGTAAAGAAATTTCATTTAATATTACAGAATCAATTAGGTTGAAAAAGACCTCTGAGATCATTGAGTCCAGCCTATGACCTAACACGACCTAACACCATCGAGTCAACTAGACCATGGCACTGACCCTCCCCTGCTGCAACTTGAGGCCGTTTCCTCTTGTCCTTTCCCTTGTTATCTGGGAGAAGAGACCAACCCCCACTTTGCTACAACTTCCTTTCAGGTAGTTGTAGGGAGTGATAAAGTCTCCCCTGAGCCTCCTTTTGTTCAGGCTAAACAACCCCAGCTCCCTCAGCTGCTCCTCACCAGACTTGTGCTTCAGACCCTTCACCAGCTCTGTTCCCCTTCTCTGGACGTGCTTCAGCCGCTCAATGTCAAGTGAGGGGCCCAGGACTGGACACAGTACATGAGGTGTGACCTCACCAGTGCTGATTGCTTCCCTGCACCTGCTGGCCACACTGTTTCTGATACAGGCCAGGATGCCATTGGCCTTCTTGGCCACCTGGGCACACTGCTGGCTCACATTCAGCTGCTGTCAA
>VYXB01002021.1:238670-264841 GCA_013397135.1 Pachyramphus minor | reverse complement strand
TCTTGGCCACCTGGGCACACTGCTGGCTCACGTTCAGCTGCTGTCAATCAGCACCCCCTGGTCCTTTTCCATCGGGCAGTTTTCCAGCCAATGTTCCCCAAGGCTGTAGCACTGCAGGGAGTTGTTGTGACCCAAGCGCAGGACCTGGCACTTGGCTTTGTTAACCTCATAAAATTGGCCTTGACCCATCGATCCAGCCTGTCTGTGTAAAATAAAGCATGAAAATTTCTGGTGATACTTACTTCATAGCTTTTTTCTTATAGACTCGAGATGATGTGTGAGTAAGATAACCTTCTTGTTTTCATTGAAACATCAGGATGATATTATTGTTCCTTTAGGCTCCATATTTTTATCATTAAAAACACAGATCTAGACACTACTCACATTTTTTGACCTTTTTACCAAACACTGTAATATTATGATTAGATACAGAGAAGGCTTAATGTCTTTGAGGAATCAATATTGTCTTCTTTCCCTGCAGTTTTTTTTACAATATTGATGTGACTTTTTCTCTGATTAACTCTTTTCAGATATGCAGTGATGTTGATCAGAGTATTTCTGTCAAGAGTTTTTTTAATTGAAAATGGCCTACGATGATACAAAACTTCCAATGTTTCAATTTGTTACAGCTTTTACAAAAAAAAATTAGCATATCTGAAATTAATTAATAAGCCATAGTTGCTGAAGGAAACTAAAACCAGTCACATGGAAGTGACATTTTAATCTCTCATAGTATTGACTTCATCTTCCATGATATCATTTCCTACAATTTGGATGCTTTGATATAGTGAAGTAATCAGTCCAGATTTTGCCCTGGAAACATGATGCATGTTTTTAATGTAACTACCAAGAGTTAACTAAAATGTTTTCTAAGAAAATGTTCAAGACAAACTAAGGACAACAAATTGTTGTCTTCTATGAAGACAGCCAGAGCTGTCTTCATAGAATCATAAAATCGTCTGGGTTGGAAGGGCCCTTAAATACGTGTCCTCTGCTGTGGACAGAGACACCTTTCACTGGGCCAGATTGCTCAGGGCTCCATCCAATCTGGCCTTGAACACTTGCAGGGAGGGGGCATCCACTACTTCTCTGGGCAACCTGATCCACTGCCTCACCACGCTAACAGCAAAGAATTTTTTCCTAATATCTAATCTACTCTCTTTTAGTTTCCATTCCCCCTTATCCTGTCAACTACATACTACAACTACATGTAGTCTTCTCTTTCTTGTAGGCTCCCTTCAGGTTACAGTCTACAATTAGGTCACTCAAACCTTTTTTCCAGGCTGAACAAATCCAATTCTCTCAGCCTTTCCTCGTAGGAGAAGTGCTCCATCCCTCTAATCATCTTGGTGGGCCTCCTCTGGAGTCGCTCCAACAGATTGATATTGATATCCTTGCTGTGCTGGGGACCCCAGAGCTGGATGTCCCATATTGTTTGCAACCCACCACTGATATAATAAAATATCATTGTTATAAGAAGAAAAATCTCCTTTTTATAAGAAAAATTATTGATGTAGGACCTCAAAATTCTACAGATTTTAAACTTGCAGTGATATTTCAAAAGAAATTATGGAAAATTAACTTGCCATATTAATTCTAAGAAATGTGTGGTTTTTAAGAGTGCTGAATGAGATGGTATGAAGAGTTCTGGAGGGTTTGCCTGCTCAGGAGTTGATAGTACATCTCTGTAAATAATCTAACAAAAAAGAAGTCTAATGCTTAGCTGGTTTTGCTGCTTGCTTTCTCCTCAGGTTTGCCAATTTGTTGTATCTGTCAACGGCCTCAATGTTCTCCATGTGGATTACAGGACAGTGAGCAACCTCATCCTGACTGGCCCTCGAACAATTGTAATGGAAGTGATGGAGGAAATGGAGGCCTGAGAAGGCAAAAAACCCTCTTACTGGATACTTTTATGAGAGAAATGGCGACAACCATGAAGTGACATGACTCAAGGCAGCAGAATGTTGCTGCGTCTAAATAGATGATTTTGCTTTTAGGGCAGGGGACTCTCTTTCATTTAACAATAATAGCACTGGTGATTATGCTAAGATGTGAACAATAGATACCAGCGTATTTTCACTACAGACCTCTCTTTGCCTGACAGAAACAAGATTAAGGCCTTTAGATTGTCTGTCCAGCCATGTCTGCATTGGTCAGAATGGTTTCCAACCTAAGAGGTTGTGCATATTTCCTCATAGTCCACCACTGGATCAGAGCACTTCAGGAAGTGAAAGAGCCAAACACAGTGGGGTGAGTGTGTCACAGGTGGTTTGCATGGCATATTTATATTGGTAAGCATTGTCCTGGTGTCCAGCTTTGTCCCTGGAGCATGTGCAATCACAGTTGCTCTCTCCTTGGGCCAAGGGACACTTGACTAAATGCTGACTTGATTGTAATCAAACACAAATGAACTGCAAATGCATGAAAAAAGGTGTCTGTGCTCTGTAGATGATACTCTGGCCTGAGTGTTTGGGCCTAACTGAATACACGGGTTAGTCTAGAAAGAAAATGGAAAAATGTGTGGTACTTTTACAAAATCTGCCTTTGAAAATTGGTCTTTTGGTTTCAATGCTTGCACACTGGTTTAGGTTCTTGAGGATAAGATATTGATTTTGAGGTTTTTTCCATATCTGTAAATGAAAGGTGCCTCAGGCTTGCTGTTCATCACTTTGGAGAAATTTTGGACACCTTTATTCCTAAAAGAAGAATATTTCATAGGTTGCAGTGGGAAATTCACGGTGTTAGCATTAGGAATGATACATCCACATGCTCCACTAGCGAAAGTACACTTCAAATTGAAGCAACGTACTTGAATGTACATTAAGCTTGTTAGCACTTTCCAGTCATCTGTTGTTTTGCAAAGAACCAACTTGCCACATGAGCTGCATTTGACACTATTACTAATAAAACATTGTATTTAACTGACTCTTACTCTTTTTCAAACAGTGGGGTTTCGTCATTGATTAAAAAAAACCATTTATACAAGTTCCATACTCTGCAGTTAGGTGACTCCGCAGCTCAGTGACAAGGGGACTGCATGGGTTTTCTTTGATCTTTGATTGGAATAAATACATTATTCTCCACAAAATTATAAATGTATTTTGCAGACTTTCTCTGCTGTCTAAGTTTTACAATTAAAGCTTGACTTTCTGTATGCACATACCACAAATCAATCGTGGGGTGGGAAAAGTGTTTTCTCCTCAAATAATGTTGAAATATGTTTTGTATTAAAAATTGTTCTTAATAAATAAATTGCTCTTTCGGTATATTTTTCATTCCCTCAAACACTTTTACATCAGAGATTCGTCAAGTCTTCAAAATCACGTGCCTGCAGCTTTGCAGGTAGAAATCCGTGTTCTTTGTTCCTGCTACAGCATTTCTGTGGTTGATTTTTCACCATGAAAACTTCTCATATTGCACTAATACCCAGCAGTGCAGAGAGGTATGAAAGTGCACCTGCTGATTTGATATTAACCAGGCACAAGACTCTTTGGAGGATTTGTTCACACTGTCATCTGCTATGACAGTTGTTTATCCCAACTGTACCCCACAGAATTTTGTAACGCGTGTATAACCCATACGAGGTTATAGTCTACAGTTCATCTAAAATAAACAATTGGACACATAATGTTATATGAGATTGTAACCACTGTCAATGGTATCCACTCGGAACAGTTGGAGAAGATAATTCCAGAAATGTTTCAGTATGCTACAAGGTTTTTTATTTTGTGAATCCAGGAGTGCTTCCCTGCCCCCTCTCCCCTGGGTTGTTTCAGTGGCATGGGTAGTATATACTTTGTACCCCTTTAAAATATAAATTCTGCATGTTAGGCTAAGTTAAATATTAAAATATGAAGGATTTTCTTAGCAAAATGCTAACGATTCTCTCTAATGCCATTGTGGATTCTTCTGTATTATATCTCTTGCCTTAGTTAATATTCTGCTACAAGTTCTCTGTAGCTTACAGATAATTAAGAAACTGGGTCAGAATTGGACTTAATAATGCATTACAGAGTGCACTTTAGATTGGAGCAAAAAGAGTGGGAATGGGGGCAGGGAAAAATCTGTGCATTTCACTACGTTACAGATTGAAGATGGCATCTTGATTTGCAAAATACATTAGTCTCTAGCACAATTTGAGCATGGCTACTTGCCTGCTTTTAATGGGGATTTCCATATGGTGTTCTCAAGTTGATTGGCAATCCGGATTTTAATTAATTGTTTCCCTCTTAAATGTGACAAAGGTATTCAAATTATCTCTGCAATGAAATGTTGTATTTTTGAAAAAAGAATGCAAAGTAAACAATTAAGTTATGTGATGTATCATTTCCAATTAAGTTGCGGTTTGTCTGCACACAGTGCTGCATATGCTCCAAGACATCCCACAGGAGTCAGTGTCAAACTCTCGTGCACTTCAGAGGGCACAGAATTTTCAATATAACAGAGCACCTTGCTTCCTGCAGAGTGCCAGGGGGAATGTAAGATTATTCGTGGAAGTGAGGCATTTCAAGAGATGCATGAATATCACAGTGTGGACTGAAGCAAGAAATCAGAATAGGAAGAAACCCCTGGCATCAGCAGTCATAGCTTCATTAAAAAGATAGGCATTTATGTAAGTCTTACTCTGTTATGTGATTGTGTTTTTGGTTACTGTAGATCTTGTAGATCTTCTAATAAATCTTTAAGCCTTAATAATACAGACTAATACCACCTCTCTGCACATGTACATTTGCAAATCATTTATGAAACATCTTCAAGCAATATAATATTTAATTAAATTCAAGTAGCAGTTAAGATAATTGGAGCATTAAATCAGGGCAATATTTCTCATATTTTTCTTCTGCTATATTTCCTACAAGATACATTATATTTATTATCTTCATCAAGATCAAATACCATATGTATAGTATTGAACACAACTGTTTCCACAGCTAGTCCCATGGAAGGCATTTCATTCATGAAATAATGCAATAAACCACTTCAGGTGTATCAGAATTTAATTCTCTGCATTTTAGGTCTCCATAGAAGCTGAAAATAAAATTTTCAGAAAAAGACATAGTGGTGTCATGGCAACATCTGAAATACCAGGGCATCTGTCCTACTATACCCTGTTCCGTGAGATTACCTTCAGGAAGAGGTTTGGGAGAAAGAAGTCATGCAGCAGGACTGCTTCTCTTGGTGCTTTTCTTTGTTTTTTGGTTATATGCTCACTGATAACTGCAGAGTGCTAGGGATGTGTCAAATGCTGTCCCACAATTAGTGGTTTAATGGTCAGGAGGTCCCATTAGCACAGTCGAGATCTCTAGGAAAATTGCCCCGGTGTAGTTCAGAGAATAACATGAGATGCAAATTTGGGCACAGGGGTGCAGGTTTTGTTGTGCCTCTTGGCCTTAAGACCAGAGAACAATCCTGATTTTTATGTACTAACACAGACATAGCCAAAGAGAATAGTCTGAGGATTAGGAAAAAGGACAAATGACTTCTGCACTGACAGCTTCAGGAAGCTGCGTGGAGACTTCCTTTTCCCTATGAATGGAAAGAGAATGATCAAATTATGGGGTAATACTCTAATAATTTCAGATAATACTTGAAATTAAATACTAATTTTAAATGTTAATTTTGCTAAATAAGTATTATTCTCATTTTAGAGGCAGGAAAAGTGAGACGATATGTTTTGCAAAAATGTTTGCCTAATGCAAGACAGACCAAGAAATCAAGTGTTGCAATTATGAGTATTTTCTTCCCAGTGTATAATTAGAACTAGACCACTTGTGTCAGTAAAAAAGCATGTGTATGTCACATGTGTAAGTACAGCTAGACCACACCACTCTTCAAATGAAGTGAGAGAACTTCTAACCTTTTACAATGAAACTGCCACTAAAGGTTTCCATAAACCACCCTTTTAAATTTGTCTTTCTTTATCTGGTGAGCGATGTGACATATTTTTCACTTATATGTTACTTACAAAACCAGAAATAGTAACTGCCAATGCAGTAATCCCCTTTGTATACACACAGTGCAGATAAAAATATCATTAATGTTCCAGAGAGGCTGAGTAATTTTAAACCATTAAATTTTTCTACAAACTTCCACATAAATAAATATTTATACATTAATTTTTAAAAGGAGCCATTAATGTACGAGGGAATTTAAGAATGTCAAAGGATATCACAGGAGTCACTGTTACAATAAATTTATACTATAAGGGCAGTGTTTCGTGTTTAGTTATTTAGTCTTTATACTTACAATCCCTCAGGAAAACTCAGAAATACTCAGAAGGGAATAGCTGTAACTGTCAAACTGAATGTCCTCTAGAAAAATGGCTGTTGTTTTGCAGTTAGGTATCCATCCTTATATTGGCCATGGGAGCTGTGAATTTCCAGTACTGTTGAAACTCAAATGTCATAAACACACACTTGAAATTGAAAGTTTACCTTTAAGAGCATGCGTTTGAAACAGATATTGTACTCTAGGAAGTGCAAATCATTATAATGCCTCATACAAAAATGCTGCCACACACCCGTAGATATCCTATGTCAAAGTAGCTCTTGCAGAACTTGGAGTAAAACAGTTGCCTCTTGGGTTTTGTATGGCCTTGTCAAATAGTAATAATTTATTTTCAGAATTTGCAGTTGATTTGCAGAGGAAAATTCCTTTTTTATGTGCAACTTCCCACTTCTCTTCCTAAGGCACTTTGACCCAGAGACATTCTACAAGGTGGTCACTAGACCACGATACAGAGATAGCTATTGATATACTGGCCACTTCAAAGAGTCCTTTACATCGTGCCTGAACAGCTGAGCACCTCCTCCCCTGAGAAGTGCTGAACATGTCCTCTCCTGAGAAGTGCTCCTGCTCCACTGCTCCTGCTGCTGCTCCTGCTGCATGCACCCAACCAGGCCAAACTGGGAAACACTGCTCTAAAGGACAGACCGTGCCCACCAGACTGTTTTGCCTCTACCAGTGATTTATAGACATATTTAATTTTCTTTCCCAATCTTTTACTTCTTTTGCCACACAGATCCTGCTTTCTGCTTCCAGCTCAAAAATTGGTTCTAGAAGATCTTGATGACCCTGCTTTTTTTGTATTTTTACTAGTCTGGTTTTGAGTGTCTCTTTATTGTGATAACTGTCATTAGCTTTTCACTAGCTTCAAAGTAGAAGCAAAATGAAAGTAGCCCCCTGAAGAGCATCCATTCTGCAGGTGCAGTGATGGGGTGTAGTATGGAAAGGTTCTGTCATAGAACATAGAATAGTTTGGGTTGGAAGGCAGGGACCTTATTTAGTTCACAGAATCACAGAGTCACAGAATATGCCCATTTGGAAGGGACCCATCGAGTCCAACTCCTGGCCCTGCATAGGACCATTCCCAAGAGTCACACCATGTGACTGAGAGTATCATTCAAAAGCTTCTCGAACTCTGTCAGTCTTGGTGCTGTGACCACTTCCCTGGGGAGCCTGTTTCAGTGCCCAACCACCTCTCTGTGGTTTTCTAATATCCAACCTAAACCTCCCCTGACACATCTTCAGGCTGTTCCCTCAGGTTCTGTCACTGGTCACCACAGAGAAGAGATCAGTGCCTGCCCCTCCTCTTCCCCTCACAAGGAAGTTGTAACTGCAATGAGGTCTCACCTCAGTCTGTTCTTCTCCAGCCTGAATAGACCAAGTGCCTTCAGCCTCCTCAAGGCTTCCCCTCAAGGCCCTTCACCATCTTTGTTGCCCTCTTTTGGACATTCCTCAATAACTTAATATCTTTCCTATATTGCAGTGCCCAAAACTCCCACAATATTCAAGGTGAGGCTGCCCCAGTGCAGAGCAGAGCGGGACAATCCCCTCCCTCGACCAGTTGGCGATGCTTTGCCTGATGCCACCCCCAACAACAGTTGACCCTCCTGGCTGCCAGGGCACTGCTGATTTATGTTCAACATGCCATTGACCATGACCCGTGCCGTGGGCAGAGACACTTTCTGCTACACCAGGTTGCTCAGTGCCTCATCCAGCCTGGCCTTGAACACTGCCAGGGATGGGACACTCCCATAACATCCTGTTAAGTTTCTTGATAGCATCACTGAGAGAAAAAAAATGTTGTACTTTTATGAGTAAATTTACAATTTATGTTCTTAACCCTGTCTTCTCATAAGAACAAAGTTGTAATTAATGCTTTTGCATTTAAGAACATTCAAGCACGAAGTGCACTACAGAAGAACATAGTAAAGATATCTTTCTCTAAAGAAAAAATAATAATTTATATTATGAGGTTATGAAAACTTTTTTCATATCTTCTATTTATAAAATATTTATATATTTGTGCAATCATTGTCTGTATCAACTGAAAATAAATACACATGCAGGCTTGACTGAACAACTGTTTTGTCAATGGAGTCCATCAATGGGGCTAAATTAAGTCCTTCATGTTTATTAGCAAAAGTTTAATTAAGCGTGATGTTGAGCAAAACCTGGGAAATATTAAGTGATTACACTCAGAAGAAGTGCTTAGTAGGTTGCAGGATCAGAAATCCATTTAATTTCTGTTCTCAAAGTGCCCTAACAGCCTGCAAGGCTTTTCTGGAAACATGATAAGATTTTCTTAAAACTCATTTAAAAATTGCAGATGGAATGTACTAGCTTTTATGGGTTAACTTGGAAAGGAAGAAACATGAACGTATTTAAGATCTTAATTTTACATTTTCCTGTTGCCTGTTTTGTTTTATAAGTGTTTTCAGCACCACCGCTTTTTGAAGATGACTTACTTAACCCTTTTGTTTGTTACTACAGTTGGAGCACATAACACTAAGTGTGTGTGCTTAGTTTGTTTTGCCAGAATAAACAAGATCCTGTTGCATATTAAAGAATTAAATATTTTATTTTCTATTACACTCCATCAGGCAAATTGTCTACTTCAAAATATGCTTAAAAGATGCATTAACAAAACGGTGCTGAGTTACTCTCCTAAATGTTTGATTTTCATGATAAAATGCATGTTACACTTTTCAAATTTTGTTTCATTATTCATTTTACATGATTGTATTATTGTTCATTCTCCTAAAAGATTATTTTCTGGGGGTTATTGATTCACCTTCCTTATAGCATCATCCGTATTCAGTTCCAGAGACCATTAAAATATAAATCCCCCTGACCTTATCTTCTACATATTTAGAGAATAAAAAAAATCATCTCTTCTGGTTCAGAAATTGTAGTTTGGAAGAAAAAGGCACAAAAAACATTTACGTTAACTGTCACTGATGACTGTTTCTTTCGCAAAAAACAATGCTGTCTTAATGTGCGGAGCTTCAGGAAGTCATGTAATACAGGAATAAAAACTTGATGATTGGGATCAAATTTTCCACATTTTAAAGGCTCTTTGATGACACTCTTTTCCAGTAGTTATCATGATTAACTCCTAACAATGGGCTTGTGATTGCAAAGGTGACCTTTGGAACATGGGTTAATGCAGTGCTCTTTTCCCAGAACTACAGATAGTCTGAAAAAACATCACAGCAGGGTGATGGCATCTACTTCTACTTATCTAATTGGAATCTGAGCTCAGAAACCAGGGGCTTCGTTCTGTGGCATGCACATAAATGTCAAGTGCCATCGAAGTTGCTTTTAGGGCATTTGAGACATTCTTATGTAGCAGGGAGGACCTTCAGGGAAGCCCATGACTCCTCAAAATCACATCTAAAGACTAAGTCCCTGAGGATTTCTTAAATACTGTAGGATACTTCAAATTGCATTAGACACCTAGGTATGAACAACTGAATGACATCCCTAATAACCATCACTTAAATTCAACCAATTCAATTGTTTCACTGCTGGTAATTTTTCAGAGTGACCCAGCTGTATATTCAATTAGCACTGTTGATGGAAAAGAACATCCTGGCTGTCCAGCCAATTCTCTGAGGAGTTGATGGACACTTGTATCACACAGAACTGACTGTGATGATGTACTAACATTAAATGTGCCAAGAAATGTGTCTCCTTTTTCTTCCCTCTTGTGTTTTTGGTCAAGACGCAAAGTGGCCTCTAACCCAAAGATTTCTTTGTTTCTTAATTGTCTATTGCCAGTCAAGGGGACCAGAGCCATTTGTCAGCTGAGCTCTAATCTGCATATATAAATGATCATATATAATTACTTTCTGCATGTTTCCTGCTTCTTGGGTGTTACTGTTTTTAAGCTGTCTTGAAAAGCATTAATTTTACTCAAGGATACACAGCAAGGCAGCAACTGCTCCCACTAGGGAAAAGGGATCATAAGAAGGAGTAGCAGCTATGGCAGTCACAGCAGATGAGAACAGAGGCAGAAGCAGCTGAGTATTTCCACATAAACCCAAGTTTTATTGCAGTAGTTGCAATATAACAGGTATTGTAGCTCTTGGGTGTCTTGAGGTATTTATATGCTACCCACACACTTCAGTGATGACTCTCCCTACTATGTTTCTTACACCATAGTCAGTCCCATCTCAGTGTTTCACATCTCAGCCCTTGGTGCAAGGGGAGCTTCTGCTCACCTCCTGTAGCAGAAGGGGGCAGAGGCAGTGTTCAAAAACAAATAAGGAATTCAAAGTGAAATTTAAAAACAATTTAGGTGCAGACATAAAAATAAATTCATTAAAAAATACCTATTAACCCACATAGGTATTTAGAGGGCCATTGGCATTGAAGATTTCACCACCAGTTACCTAATGTGTTGTAATGGTAGCCCTATTATCTGGTTTATGGTATTCATTTTGTTCATGTTTTTCATGGCTTTACAGCACATCCTCAGGTTCGCCCACTCCCACATCCACGATTCTCCAAGTGCCACCAGATAAGCTCCAACATAAAATCCATGTGGATGACCTGGATATCTAAGGCCATCATGGAAGCCTGCAGAGGAGCAGAGCTGAAACCTAGTCTCTTAAGACCTTGGCCAGTTTGCAGCCTGCAGGACAACCCTTTGGAGGGGAAGCAAGGCACACTCCCCTCAACACGACAGACAGCAATCCCCTGTATTGACTGCAACCTGTAGACTCCATGGCTGTAGAAAAATATTTCCCTTAATGTATTTTGAATCTTCTGTAGCCATAAATTTGTTATTTGCAACCTTGCATGTCCAGTTTTGGCAGATTCTTGTCACTGGTGTGCCAGGTCACATGTGCAGTCAACTTGCGAGTTCCTCAGCTCCACAGCCCCCTTCAAGCTCCTCTCCAAGCTCTACTTCCTCCCAAGCTCCACTTCCTCCCAGCCTCCCCTGGTGAGAGGCTCCCTCTGCAGCAAGCCCCAGTGCCAAGCTCCACAGGCTGCCAGCTGAGCTTGCCAAGGGCTGGATCAGGCCCTGATCCCCAGGCGCTGTGGAACGTGTGGGAGGATGTGGAGGCCAAACCTCGCACTGCCTTGCGCAACATCCCCGCGCAGCCAGAGCCATGTTTACCCAAGCAAAGCCACAAGAACAGTCTGTGGTTTGTAGAGAAGGAAGTTGTACAAAACACCCTCAGCAGCATGTTCAGTTCTGGGCTCTATTTGTCCGGCACATTCCTGCCTGTCGCTAAAAGCAAGCACTTTTCAAAGGAATAACTTCATAGCTAAATCATGATTATTGCTACAGCACATACAATATTTTCAGTACAATAATATAAGTGGGAATTTGTAAGTAAATACAACAGGTTAACATCTTTTGAACTATGACAACTGTAAAATATGGGTTTCACTCTTGCAAAAAGACTGCAAATTATGAAGAGTTCAGATGTTTAACGTTACCTTCATTAATAATTCTAATTTTGTTACCAACATTAATCATTAAGTCCTAGAAGTCTTACACACTCACTAAGCAAGCGAAGAAAATTAACACTAGTTTAACAAATAGTGCTGAAAATTGTTTGAGAATGCAGTTAGGCAAATAACAATAGTGATTATAAATATTTATGGTAACCTTCTGTTTTATTTACTCACTCGAAAATCAGGAATAATTCCATTAAGTGTACAAAATGCCACCTGACTATAAGATTAGAAGCAAAATTACTATCTGTCTTCTTATGGGCAGGCTGATTTTAACAGCAGAAAGTTAAGACAACTCATATTTAGGAAATTATTTTATAAATCTGAACTGGACTTGACTACCAAATGCAGTCTTGGTTTAAAAAGAAATACTACTGAACATGAGGAGCAGAGATTTGATGGTTCCCTTACTCACTCTAGAAAAAAGAAAGTAAACAAAAAAGAGAGTGGATTATCCTCATGTCAATACACACTGAGGTAGTGATTCAGCATCACTAAAGCACCAAGTCAGGCACTTATTTTAATGGACCACTTTCAGTGTGGCACATGAGGCTTTCACCCGTGAACCCAGAAATAAGCTACAGCACTGCATTATTATGGTGTTCCTCTGCTGAGAAACTTCTATATCCTATGAAAGATTTTGTAGGTTTCATGAGGAAAATTTTTGAAAATGAACAGAACCTCCACAGCAATCTGAACTTACTTGTCTTACGAATGTAATACTTTCTGAACATGGCAAAGGGCCATAGGTGGATTTTTTTTTTAAAGATAAAATGTACTGAGAGTGTAACACAAAGGAGAAACAAAGCTGTTCTCCACTTTTTTCCCAGTTATTTCTTTTTTCTTCAGTGTGAAGACAGTAACTACAGAAGTTTTAAAAAATATCAACAGATATAATGCAAAGAAAATGAACTTCAGATTGCAGAGAAAGGCAGAAACATGATTTTAGGGAATGTACCTTTATGCTTCACAACCGATGCCAGTAACAAAATGCCTTGTTACTGCCTGTTCCTCTTTCTCTGATACAGTACAGAAGCAGCTCATGGACAGACTTCTGGATGGTTCTGCATTACTTGGTGGAGACATGCTCAAGGAGAACTCCTGTGTGTGTGAGAGCTGAGCCTTGAGATTACAGAATTTCAAAGATGCTTATAGCTCACTTTGAAATAAGCTGATCTTATTCTCCCTTTTCCCCACCAGTGAATTTTGCTCTTGATTTTAATGGAACACAGTGAAACTCCAACCAGGTTTGTTTTATCAGTGCAAAGATTCAAGTCCCATTGTAGGATCCTATAGTTTGCATATTTTAGGTCCAATGCAGAATTATTTTACTGAGGAAGGCTCATTGTCCAAAAGCCCACTCTCCTGTTCAGCTTCCCAGACTTTCCAGGTTGGCAGCCTGAACACTGAAGAGTGCAGGGAAGACGAGAGGGGGAGCCTTCCAAAGATTAGTATCAGTCACAGAATAGTCTGACTCCCCCATGGAGAGTTACCTGTGCTATGTGAGACAGGAAGGCAAGGTATTCCTTCAGCTGGCCAGGGGAAACAAGAATTGAATGGGATAAAATGGGATTGTGAGGCATCTTGATGTAGTTTAACTGCTGTCTAATTGTTTGTATACTCAGTCTCTTCCACAGGCTAATATTAGCTCTAACAAAACAGCATATGCAAAAGCAATATGAACATACGGTCTGTTACTACAAGGACTCACATGCTCACTTCTCAATGCAAAAGCATTCAGAGCTTCCAGATTCTAAGGACTAATTCTCCAGGTCAAACCTTGCTATTTGAAGGGACAGATTGGCTGATGGGCCAAACAGCAGAAACTCCTTTCCAAGTGCTGGACAATAACAACAGTAATAGATTTATGATTAACTAATATTTTTATTATTACCAACAACAACATTGTGAAATGCCCAGTGGCCTGAAGTAGATGTTTTGGCTATTCTTCCAAGACTGCAAACCTCAGGACAGAGATTTTGATTCTGCAAGATAGTGAAGAACATGTACTATCCTGTCATATCTCTGAAGATTATGCTGTAAGAAACACTGTGTAAGAAACAAGACATTGTTTTCCTCAGAGCCTTGTAACCTTCCTGACCTTAAGCACTGTGTTAATTTAAACAAGTCACAGACAAACTTTTTTCTGCGCACTGTAAGAAAAAGAACTTTACTGTGGCCAGTGCCAATACTACAAGAACATTTAAACTAGAATTTATGAAGGTTGCCACCGGTAAATTAAAGATTACAATAGGGTCCAAACAAAAAAATATAAAGGAAAATGCAAAAAAACAATGACATGGGGATAACAGTACTAGGTCAAGAAGCCTGAGGTGAGAAGTCAGTCATTACAGTTCAATAAACAAATACTAGAAAATGGTGTAGACTCATGAATGGAGTGTTGCCAAATGTACTGTTCTTACCTGAGTTTTGTGAAAAAAATGATTGAGGTGATGTTCAGGGGAGGATCCAGATGCTGCAAAAAGTTTTACAATAGCATAAAATACAGTATCTGAGTGTTGAGAGTGAGGGAAGGAAAAGAAATAAAAGGGCTAACCCAAAAGCTTTTGAGATGTTATCTGCCTTTTGTGGTTGCAAACTATTGCCTCTCTTTTTTTCCGCTTTCTCATTCTTTGTCACAATACCCTATAAGTTATCAGATCAATCACTTTGGAGCATAATTACTGCCGGCTATTTATTTAAGGCTAGTTTATACACTTGCTTTCCTCCTGTGTAATTTCCTGTTATTTTTTGCTATATATTTAAGGTGCTTAAATCATGTTCAGTGGGAAGTGTCCAAGCACTTCCTGGGTGCACATGCAACACAGAGCTGATTCTGCAACAGACGCAGGGCAGAATCAGAACAGCCTCCTTCTTCTCTTTATCACAGCAATTCTTGGCAAACCAAAAGACAACCTGAGTCATAGGGACAGCTCATTGATGACAGTCACACATACTCTTGCACTGCAGGTACCACTCTATGACTTTAGGAGTAACCCTGAGCAGCACCACAGTCCATCCCAAGGCAGCACCTTTTCCTCCATGGAGGAGTTTCATATGAGCTGGTTTTGGCTGAGCGGCTTCTGCTCAGAATCAGAGTAATACAGATCTTTGCAGCTGATAATTTCTTGAGTCTTACAATGTAGACCACAGTGTTGTGTTTCAGCAGACACAGTACTTGAATTTGGGTCTTCAGAAGCTCAAAAGATAGAGGTTTGAGAATACACAGAAGAGATGTTTGTCCAAGGCTGCCCCCCTCTGTTATTACTTCACAGCTGAAAAAAAATGTTTCTAACTGCTGTAAATTCTTCTTCTCATACTTGATAAAGTGAGATTTCCAGTATACTGGAATTTCTAGTATTGATATTTATTGGAAAAAGTACTGACAGTTAAATGCCCCTGAAATATAAACATGGGAGGCATACTCATTTTCATCAGTGAGTATTTGAGTAGGCGTTATTTTATTGAGCTGATTGCAGCAAATAAAAATATTAATATTTCTCTTGGTTTCTCTATTCACATTTTTATTACTCTGAAACAGAGGCTATGATTTTTTACAAAAAATCTTTACAAAAATTTTTTCACCTTGGGCAAATACAAATCACAGTACCATTTCTCTTTAATAAAATTTCTGCTAAGGTCAATTCAATATTTTTTTCATGGAAAGCTAATTTCATACTTTTAACATATGCTTAAACAAATATTGGGGGAAAAAAAGTCTATTCCTGAAAATTCCAATTGTAATACTTAAAAATGTGTAGGGGAACAAAGTACCCACCTCTGAATTTCATCATCCACTTCAAATCCCTTAAAACAGAAGCAACAAAGAGAACCAGGCTGCTTAAAGCTGAACAAAGGAAACAGTTTAGATGAATAAAATTTGTAAGCAATATGAAGTACTATCTTAAAGGAGAGAGTTGTGTGGATGTTTATTCAGTGGCATAAAAATCCTATGTGTTGTCATGTAATATTATTCTCAATATTATTCTAGGACAAATCTTAATTATTTTTCAGAGCCTAATGAACAAAAATGCTTTTCTAAAAATTGCGAATTAGAAAAATGGAAAATTCAATTTTTCAGTAATCTACAAGATGGAAAGAGATCATTGAACAGCACTTAATCAATCGTTTTCCTCATGTCAAACATGTACTAGAAAAGTGATTAAAGTAGATTGCGGCAGACCAGAGGTGTGCAATTATGGTGTTCAAGGGTGTGTAGGGTAGGAGCTCAGAGCAGAAGCTCAGTAGGAAGTGGACAAGAAACTCTGCTTCTCTTAGGTAATAGCTTAAGATATGCGCTATTTGGAAAAGAATTCTTGTTCCAGACATCTCTTGCATAGGTTACTCATGGTATTTATTACAGAGACCACCATGGTATGGCTTCCAGCACTTACTAGGTTTAAATATTTATTTCAGCCAGGATTTCATTCCAGAGTAAATTACTTCTTGCACAGCCAGCCAGAATCTGTAGCTCTTTTGCTTATTCAGTGAAAAATGGGGGAATCTTTCCCTCACTGTGTTACATTGTACCATTTTTGTGCTGCAACTTACTCTGCACTGCAGCATACTTCAGGGACAACTGTCGCCAGGCGAAGGTTATATTTGTACCTACCTATTTCCAGGTGCTGGTAGATCCAAACATCACAAAGTCTGGTCTTTCCCCTTTACTCATGGCACCTACCTCCATGCTGGCAGTGCCACAGGACCTGCCCACCAAATTCAGTGCTTACTCAGAATGATCACTGAAGTCTCAGCATGTAGCCCGGGAACAAACAGGAGCAGCGATCACAGATTTTGCATTTTGACTGCAACGTGTTTATCTTAACTTTAGTAATGCCTTTTCCCCATAACTTCCTTATAGATGCACTGATGAGGCCTGGACTATATAAGTAGACAGTGACGTGAATTCAAAACCAGCTGAATTTCTGGGCTCAAGGGGTTCTGATCAGCAGCATGGAATCCAACTCAAGGTCAGTCACTGGAGATGTACCACAGGCGTTGATACTGGCCCCAATACTGTTTTAACTCTTCATTACTGGACTGGTCAATGGTGGAGAACACCTTGAACCAGTTTGCAGATAGCAAAAAACTTGGGAGGAGTGTCTGATGCATAAGAAGGTTCTGATACCATTTGGATCACCCTCAGCAGGAGAAATAGCAAAATAGGAACCTCATGAAGACCAGCAAAAGGATTTGCAAGGTCCTGCCCTTAGGGAGGAATAACCTCAGACACCAGTACATGCTGGTGGTTGACTGACTTTGCAGAAAATGCCCTGGGTTGTGGACACACAGCTGCTGATGAGCCAGGAATGTTCTGTTGCAGCAAAGAAGGCAAACAGCCTCATGGCCTGTACGAGGAAGAGCAATGACAGAAGGTGGAGGGAGGTGTTCTTTCCCCTCTACTCAATTCTGGTAAGACTGCATCTGGATGCTGGGTCAAGTACTGAAGTGAGTCCAGTGAAAGACTATGAAGATGGTTAAGGGCTTGGAGCATCTTTCATAAAGAGAAGACTCAGGGAGATCTTATCCGTATGGATAAATAAATAAATAACTGATGGGAGGGAACGAAGAGTTCTCCTTGTACCAAGCAACAGGGTGAAAGGCAACGGAAACAAATTGAAACATATTAAATTCCATCTGAGTGCAAGAAAACATTTGTATTTTGGTAATTTTTTCCTCTTCATTGTGAAAGTGGTCAAATGCTGGAGTAGGTCACCCAGAGAGGCTGTGGAGTCTCCATTCTTGGAGATACTCATAACTCAACATAGCCCTGGTCAACCTGCTCTAGCTGACTTTCCTTGAACAGGGTGGGGTTGGATTAGATGTTCTCCAGAGGTGCCTTCCAAAGATTCTGCGATCCCACATAATGCTCATGGGTCCAAAACATTGCCCAGAAACAGACCAGGAAACTCTTCCTTGCATCCTGAGGGAGAAAGAGCACACATGAGCCCTCCCTGTTCAGTGAGGTAAGAGGGGCCCCTGCCCTGTGAGCACATAGGCACATCAGAGAGGATAGCATCACTTCTCTGGTGCTCAGCTGTGAGGAGGCTGTGGGTGCAGGAATTAGCACCTTCAGTTTCTCAGCAAGCTGAACTCAGCCTCCCTGCTGCTCACAGACTTTAACATGTGACTGGACTCCCCCCCTAAATGGATCTAGATGAGCTGCACGAGTCAGAGGCTAAGAAGGAGGAAAGTAGCTCCTGGCCATGTTGCCAGGTTCATACAGCCATGTTTGTTCCTCAGCACTGGCTAGAAAAGGGCTCAGAAACCAGCTCAGATGATGAAGTATAAACACAGGATAGATCAATCACACCTCACAAATCTGAAGAGATCTAATTTGATTGCAGAATGAAAAACTAACTTTAGCAAACACTAACCTCGTTGTTCTTCCCATTGTTCTCTGGAACCCTCCTACTGAGAAGAGAACAGAAAAACACGACTGAGTAATATTTGGTTTTTTCCCCATCTCCCTGTTCTCCCTTTGCCCAGTTTTGCTCTCTTTCCTTCACATTTGGAGGAGCAAGACCAACCCTAAACATGAACAGTTACACTTCAATGGTCATGGCATCAATCTGGTTTCTTATGCATACTTTTCACTTACCTCATTATGTGTAATAAGCTTCAGATGAATAAACCTAGCAGCTCACTAAAGCGCTAACAGCCCTGAAATCCAAAAAGTATCAAGGAAATGAAAATGACTCATCAGACATGTCAACTAATAATGAAGCAAAGCTGGACTACTCTGACAGTTCCTGCCTAAAAACAGCGATATAAAAAGTCACATTCATGGGGTTGATATCAGAGAAATAGTTGTAGCACAAAGAAAGCAATTAGAAAAAAATATTTCACAAAAAATATCTACCATTTTCAGAAGTCATTTCAATGTATATTTATATCAGAAAATAACAGTGAAATTCTCTTAACTAATGAAGAGAAAAATTAAAAAGTAAGTATGCATGACTAATATGTTAGAGAAGGTGGATCACAATTAAAATATTTTTTCTCTATTTTTTATTTGGGCAGAATACAGTTTTAAGTCCTTCTCTGCTCTCTCAGTGCATGACTTCACAGATCACCTAATTACTGCAGGTGTTGACAGACTGATCTTGGCAAACCACTTTTCAAGGAGCACTGTATGTTCCACTGTATTTAATAATATTTACAAAATAAAAGACAGCTATGCATCACCTTTGTCCTTGTGTTTTTTAGGTTTTTTAAAAGCAAAAAAAAAATAAATCTACGAATTGTTGTTTTGCCTAGGGACTAGTTTGAGTGATTCGAATAGATGTTCCACAGTCAAAATCTTCGAATGTGACTGGGGTTTCTGGATGCTGGGAGAGAAAGGGAATTTAAAAGTGTACATGTCTTTGTAAGATATCTTAGTTTAGGAATTAAAAATGTTAGTCAGCTTTAAACACATCATTTTAATAAAAGAATAAAAGATCTGATTAGTTTTTAATTATTTGTCATTTGAAAATACCCCCCAAACTTGACATTCTCATTTCCCAAGTCTTGTGAAAAATGGTATATATTGCATTCATTAGTATATCAAAAAAGTCAGAGAAATATTCTAAGTATATCCTAAAAAGCAGAAGATACTAAAAAAAGGATAAAGATTGATAATTACAGTGCAATTCTGCCCCACAGCCACCCAAACCATCTATTATTTTGGTTTCTGTTCAGTTCACACAAGTACTGCGGTTGGTGGTCCATCACTTGGGTCAATCACACCATTCCATATTCAGCCAACTCACTTTGTGGTCACGAGTCTGCACTAATTCTGGTTTTGTGTTGGATTAGTGGAATTGTTCCCAGCCACATTTTCAATATCATTGCCATGTAACCCTATTTATAGAAATTTTGTGGAACCTATACTTGCCAAGCAAAAGATGGTCCATATCTTTCTTATGTGAATACTTTAAAAATGTGGTGGCTGTAAATTGTTGTCGCTCTTTTGAAATCACTGAGGCTTGGCTGACTCAAAATAGTGGAACGTAAATTCATGAGGCCAATCCATATTCAATAAATTTATTCTTAAAAATCAGTGTAATGGGTTTTTTTTATCTTTTTTTTTTTTTTTTTAAGGGAATGCAAGAAGGAAACAGTGGTAAATAATTTGTACATTAATATTAAGCATATTGTGATCTTACTCTGTTTCCAGATCTGCACCTTATACAAACACTTTCAAGGAAGCTTTACCTTTTAAATTTTACCTTGAACTTGTGAACAACATGAGTTCACCCTTGGAATTATGTAAGGTTGTTAAAGGTGCCTTCCAGAGAAAGCTGAGTAAACTCAACAAGCATCATTAACTCTAGAGGTCAAATAGTGTAAAAAGAAGCATTGTAAATTAGGAAAATAAACTGATATTAACAAAATCAGCCATCTTACCCTTGAAAGCACACACTTTGCATAAACTTAGAATATTAATTTCAATTCTGATGCAAACAGGTGATTAAAAATTAAAGTGTAAAGTCATTTGAAGGCTACAGACAGAAAATCTATTTACCCATCACTGGGATCCTCAGGACCTTTTACTGTTGTCACAGTACTCTGGCCGGCTGCAGCCACAGGATGGTGCTCATGGACTTTGGATACCACATTGTAAATCTGTGAGGTGGGGTATTAAAAAAAAAAAAAAAAAAGAGAGGGAGCTGGACACTCCCTTTGGCAGGCTGTTCCTTGTCCTACCCTGACGTACTTGAGCCAGCAACCAGTCATGGATTTACCTCTACATTTGCCGAATCCTCTGGGGCATTGCAAATAGGCTGATCCATCAAGGGAAGCCTGTAAATGTAATATGTTTGCACTTGGTGTGATACTGTGTCTCTCACAGGATCCTTCTGGATAAAATGTCCAGCACACAGCTGAATAACTGTGTTATGTGGTGGGTGAGAAACTGGCTCATGTGTCAGGCACAAAGAATTACAGTGAATGGGGTGACATCAGGATGGTGCCCTGTCTCTAGTGGGATTCCACAGGGCTCCATCCTCAGCCCAGTGCTCTTCAACATCTTCATTAATGACCTGGACCCCAGAATCAAAGGAATACTAAGTTTGCTAACAACACAAAATTGGAAGGAGCTGTTGAATCCCTCGAGGGCAGAGAGACCTTGATAAATTAGAGGGCTGGGCAATCACCAATCACAGAAATTTAACAAGGGTAAGTGTTGGATTCTATACCTGGGATGGGGCAACCCTGGTTGTGTGTACAGACCAGGGAACGAGAGACTGGAGAGCAGCAGTGCAGAAATGGACCTGGTAGTTGTGTGTACAGACCAGGGAACTATGAGTCAGCAGTGCCCTGGCAGCCAGGAGGGCCAACTGTGTCCTGGGGGCATCAGGCAAAGCATCACCAGCCAGTCAAAGAAGAGGATTGTCCCACTCTGCTCTGCACTGGGGCAGCCTCACTTTGAATATTGTGTGCAGATTTTGGGCACCACAACATAAAAAAGACATTAAGCTACTACTACTGTCCAAAACAGGGCCACGAGGATGGTAATGGGTCTGGAGGGGAAGATGTATGAAGAGTGGTGGAGGGCACTTGGTTTGTTCAGCCTGGAGAAAAGGAGACTGAAGGGACACCTCATTGCAGACTTCAACATCCTCATGAGGGGAAGAGGAGGTGCAGGCACTGATCTCTTCTCTGTGGTGACCAGTGACAGAACCCAAGTGGATGGCCTGAAATGGTGTCAGGGCAGGTTTAGGTTGGATATCATGAAAATGTTCACCAGAGAGTGGTTGGGCACTGGAACAGGCTCCCTAGGAAAGTGGTCACAGCACCTGACAGAGTTCAAGAAGTGTTTGGACAATGCTCTCAGGCAGATGGTGATTCTTGGAATGTCCTGTGCAGGATTTTATGATTCTATTATCCTATGAGCAATTTCCTGGTTTTCTGAAAATTCTAGTTAAGCTAAATACATAAAAACTGGGGACTGAAAAGGTACAAACTGTATCACATTTAGCATCAGTGAGCTGAACATCTTATTGCTTCAGAGGAATTGTTATCTTGCAAGATACTCTACTTGACTGGTACGATTGTTGGCCATTGCACACAGCTGGCTGTGCAGTAGAATAACTGCAGATGACAGGAACTAGAAATTTGGTAGAGGTTTTTTAGATCTAGGAATGCTTTTGAAACTTTGCTAAAGAAAACAACTGGATTTAAAGTTTCCTTGAAGGTCAAACACTTCTGCAGTTTCAGTGGAAAGATATCTGTGCACTATTAATTTGGACAAGAGTCTGCAGGATTGGGAATTCTACTCAGCAGCTGAAGTTCCTGGTTTACAGTTAGCCAAAGTTATCTCCCCGAGACTTACTGCTCTCTCCTTCCCTAGGAGGGGCTCCTATTTATATCAAGAAAGAATGCACATCTCCGTATCACCTACGCCTGTTTCTTAACTGCAGTCCTTCGGTGGTTTAATTTGTAATTTTATACAGATGATCAGGCATGTTGTAATGAATATTTTCATTCACGTCCTAAATTCTCAGGACTTACAAACTTTGTGAGTAATAGCCTTAATTGTAAATTCAGTAGGGTATACCACAAGGTAACTCATATTTCTATGGGAATATAGATTCTGCAATTCCACATACCACTGCAGTGTCTATGCATATGGCAAAAAACGCACAAATGTACTACAACACTTTTAATCAAGCTTTATACTAAGCCAGAAAAGTGCTGGAACACTTTAATATAAATATTTCCCTGATGAATCACTAATCCACACATTTCAATAGCTGGCGTGGGGGTATACTTGCATTCCAAGGTGTACTGCAGAGTAGGCACCTTCTAAATCATTTACAAATGAAGTGAATGAAGAACTTCGGGGAGAAGAAAATGAGTTAACAGGTAACAAACCCAGAAGACGAAGGGCACTGGCAAGCCCAGCACCTGCCTGTGGAACGCTGCCCGCACCCCTCCGGCCCTGCCTCCCGCGCACCTGGCCGCGCCCCCGCCGCGGGGGTCGGGCTCGGGGGCGGAGGGTGGGATCTCAGGCATCGCTCGTGCCTCTTCCCCCCCCCTTCTTTCCACCTCTGCTCTATAATTGCCCGCCTCCTTACGCTACCCTTTCGTCTTATCTGATGCGGAGCGGACAGCGGGGAGGGAAGCGGCTCTCCCGCAGCCGCCCCGGCACCCGCAGCGCGTCGTGAGAACGAGCGGCCGCTCCCCGCCGGCGGCTCCGCGGCCGATGCCCGCACAGGTCGGTGTGAGCTCCGCTTCGACTCCCTCGGGGCCTGGGGGAGACGGGCTGGGGTAGGAGCGGGAACGGGAACGCTTCCCGCCCACCTGCCCGGCCATCCCTGCGGCGGCGGGAGAGGAGCTCCGGGGGGAGAATAGGATGAGGGAAGAGGAGATGAAGGGGTGGAAAGTGGCGAGCCTGGGTTGGGGCGGGGAAACTGAGAAACTCCTGCTTTTAAAAATAACAATAACTAAAAAAACCCCAACCAACTAGTCTCAGTGGTGGTGTGACAAAGGGTCTGGCTGATGCCCGCGTCCCGCCGCGGGTGCATCCTGCCTGCCTGCCTCCCTCCCTCGGTGCCACGGCGCGTCGGGACAGTCGCTCTGCCCCAGCTCCGCACACCCGGTGCCCGGGAGGATGTTATCTCAGCGGGGGCTGCCCGGGACGACGATCTCGGTCCCGCCCGCCGGCAGCCCCTGGATCTCATGGAGCACGTTCCTCAACAACGAGCTCCTCGCTGTCCCTCCCTTCCCCTGGGCTGGGGGGGGGGCTCGGTTTGACACGGGTGGGTGCTGGTGGTGGGGAGGCCCCCGAAGGGAGTCGGGAGCAGGAGCTCCCATATCCGTGAGCCGCTCCCCTCGGTCCGGGCTGGGCCACACTGGGGAGGAGGGCGAGTCGTGGCACGGCCGGGGCTCCGCCTCGCCCCGGCCCCTCCGCCGTCCGTCCTCTGCGGGGGCCGGAGCAGGTCGTGCTGTGACTTTGGCTCTGGGGACGTGGACAGGAACGTGTGGCTGTTCCCGCGCCGCTCCGTAACGAGATACCCAGAGAGCAGAACCCCCCCGCCCCCCCAGATTAACCTGCTCGCCCTGGGGAGGGGAGCCAGGGATGTGTGAAAGCGGCTCAGCCTCCTCCCCTGGGCTGGGTGCGCGTCCGCAGCCAGGGCAGTACGGAAGGATGTATGCGGCGTTTGTCCCGGCTGGGAGCTCTCGAGGGCAGGTTGTTAACTCAGGAGAAGGTGCCCTGATCCCAGGCAGGCGTCCTGGAGCCCATCTGGGAAAGGAGCTGCGAGCTCGGGGGCGGGAGGCTCACCTCGTGGCAGGGCTCTTGGCTTGGGAGAGTTTGGTCTCTGCTCCTAGCGCTGTCCTGGCAGATAAATGATTTACCAAATACTTACTGAAAGGTGATATATATATTTTTATATATATATATATAAAGCAGGAGGAATAGGATATTTCTTTTTAGTCTCAGCCAATGTCAGCCACAAGGTGGCTGCAGACGGGTGGTTGCCTTTCCTGGTTGAGTGAACCTTATGTGCAGATCATTGCAGGGGTGAACTTGTGCCTAGTTGATCTAGCACCAGTTCCATCCGTCCCAATAAATCTTCTCTCCACAATGGCTAAAAGCAGCAGTGGAGAATGTTCATACACAGGGTTACTGGTCAGGTAGTATTTATAGTTTTTATTTGGAAGGAGGGTTTATATCAAATCTAGCAGATGGGAAATTAAACCACCATTGTGAGTGAATATTTTAATATCTGGGTCATTACATGAAAAGAAATCCCCACATCATTAGTGGTGACTGCATGGAAGAATGAGTTGTATTCTGTTCTTTGAAGAGTTTATATTTACTTGATGCAGGTTGTATTCCTGAGTGAAGGGAGAAGAATAAATACCCAAAGTGAGATACACAACAGATGGATTTCAGACTTTTTAAGACTCCCTTCATTCTTCCCATTGCTTGTCAGTAGGCAACTGTCTGCTGACTGTGGTCCTTGGATATCTGACCCTTTGGTTCATGCGGTAGGAAGCCTGGGCACTTTGCTCATGCTTCAGAATTCTGTGTGGAGGATGTGCCCTAAAAACTGGGCATACCGATGCATAAGTTTCTGATGCATATCCTTGTTATCAAATCTACCTACTTGCCTCTGTCTTGAGAGATTTGTACTGTAACAGATTGATTCAAAATATGTGTTTAAGTAATGAGAAATTTGTTGGTACTTTGGCTAAAACTTTGATAACCTCCTGTGGAGATGTAATTTACAATACATAACCCGCCTATATATTTCTAGGAATTATATCAAGTGTTAATGACTGGGATATGTGACAGTAGACCTACCACATCCTGGGATAACTATGGCAGATTGTAAATACTTGAAAAGAGAAGGAAATGTAGGTTTTATCATTTTATCTGTTTAATAATGGTTGAGGTGCTTCAGTCTGCTTTTTGTATTAGTGGTTGAATCACTCGCTTTGGTGCCTTCCTCAGAAGTGAAGGTATTTTTGGAAGGCAAATACAGTGATAGTATGTTGGGCATATTAGAAAAAATGACACAGGAGGTAAGTGGGAGGAACCTGCAACATAGAAATACAGAAACCATAATTTACCCAAATTTACCCATAAACCTTCAAATGCTGTCTCTTTGACAGCGGGAAATCTACTATTAATTATCTTAATTTGATTCTCCTGTAGAATTCTAACAGGAGAGGGCAGCAAAAATTCTTCTTCTTGGCCTAGAAAATCAACTAAAACTAGTGCATTAAAGTTGAGTTATAGATAAATGTATGATGTTAGGAACATGTTGACGTATCTTGAAAGATACTTCTGTGTATCCTGAATACTGGGACATGTTAAAGGCCAGGTTCAGACGATGAAATTGGTACTGTTTTTAAGGTATCTTCTGTGGACAGATAAATTACCCTTTCTAGAACTTGTTCTTTAGCACCAGAATTGCTTTCTGTAACCCCGCTAGTTCACCTAAGATTACACTGAGTGTTCATATACTGCTGTGTTCTAAAGTGTTGATGTTCCTAACTGATCAGGTTGGAGCAAATGGTCTTGACCATGCTATTACCTACTGTAAGTGCAGGTAGTACAACAGAGAGTACACAGTAAGTTGAATAAAGTAGAAAAAGGAAAAAGAGTAGGCTATAGAGGACAGTGAGAAGAAGACTTGTGTTCCTTCAGAACAAAGTTCTGCCTTTTTTTGTGAGCTTCAGAGTTCTTTGCCGCAGGTATCTTGATAAGGTGCTGCAACACTGGATTGTATAGAGATACGTGTTGTACCTTGTTATGCATAACATACTATATTTCCAATACTTATGTATACTTAGCAAGGAATATACTGTTTCTTTTTATCTGGGCCAAGTTTTCAGAACTGTTCATAGAATCATAGAATCATAGAATTGATTGGGTTGGAAAAGACCTCAGAGATCATCAAGTTCAACCCTTGGTCCAA